>VCRD01000385.1:143862-205069 GCA_006783055.1 Trinorchestia longiramus
ATGCCTACATCTAACACTTGCCTGAGTTGCTTCAATGCCTACATCTAACACTTGCCTGAGTTGCTTCAATGCCTACAGCTGACACTTGCCTGAGTTGCTTCAATGCCTACAGCTGACACTTGCTTGAGTTTCCTAAATTTCGACAGCTGATGCGTTTACGATGACTGAATGGTCAACTTGCTTCATACAAATGTCATCCAACTACAAAAACGAGCTTCCTAAAATTCCAGTGAAAAAAGATTTACTTTTTCATGTTCAGAGACTGAGGAAGTCTTTAAGACTCACTGAAACAAAATGTAATTTATGAACAACGGGAGGCTATTCAACTGGAATGGGGATAATATTCACCACAGAGGCGCACTTGGAAGAGACGTTCGAAAAATAATTAACGCAGCCTCCGCACTGTTATTGAAAAACATAGTCACATAAATATGACCTTAAATCTGTTTATTTTTTTCAAACTTGAAGTAAACCATGGAATTAAAATCTTAATTCATTTCTTATTTATATTCCGAGGAATTCATAATTTCAAGCGAAAAAATTCGTAGCAATGATACGGAAGAGTCAACGGCTGCTATTAAGGAGAACAGACACCCACTGGAAGACAGTACGAGAACAAATGCCGGCTATGAGCTTATGATACGCACCAATTTATCTGTTGTAACTTAAGTGATCTGAAGACAGACGACAATAGTCAGAGTAATTCTTCAGTTGTTAAAGTTACGCGTCGGTACCTCATGCAGCTGTACACTTTGTATTAGTGCGTCTGTTTGGAAAATGCATGGGTGCAGAAGTGAATGTATGTCTCTCTCTCTCTGTGTGTGTGTGTGTGTGTGTCCAGCTAAGCATACAGGAAAGCTAAAATGTGTCACTCGAATGAAAGTGAGACAGACTAGACAACACCAAGCTTTCGTTTCGGGCAGCTGTATCTCAATATTTAAAATGAGGATAAACCTGGCATAGCCGGAGTTTTTCCCTCTAGATTAGCAAAGCCACTTTTTCGTTCTGGGGAACAATGAACGAATAATAACTCGAGGTGTGTCAGCAATATTTGCCTCATGATTTGCGCCTTTCAACCTTGAAGTACTACGCAGGAGTCCGCACCTCAAGCTTGCAGTTACATGGAGTACAATGAAACGCAGTTATCAAACATCTGTTACATCATGAACTTTCTGTGTCACTAATTGAATAGAACTTTTGACTGCCCACTCACAGTCATTGCGGGACAGATCATTTGTGATGGCAAGTACTGGAAGTTTCCTCAGTCTCGTAACTCATGTCGTGGGGGACGCTCCGGATAAGCATAACGAGTTCAACCTCATTCTCTGTAACGTGATCCAAAACCCCTTTTTTTTGCATTTACTCCTGTTGCATTAATGTTACATGCATGTATGTTCCATACGTGTGTGTACCATGCGTGTCTGTTCCATGCGTGTGTGTTCCGTGCGTGTGTGTTCCATGCGTGTGTGTTCCATGCGTGTGCGTTCCATGCATGTATGTTCTATGTATAATAACCTCAAATGTTCATGCTGCATGTTCTCCTCCAGTTAAACATCAGATTATTAAAATAATCAATCCTCATTTCATATCTAACAACTTGCATTCACTGCATGCTGTCAACTGAAAGTCTTATCGACTAGACTAATTGCTTAGGGTCAGTCTGTGAGCTAAGGACAAAACCAACGTTAAAATGAACTCTTGCACGCATTCCCACTGCTGCTCTGCAAGCGGGATTCAAACAATTAGCTATTTGAAGCATTGAGGTTAATACTAAGCTTGGTTTTGACTGCAAACAGTTAGAAGCGAATTTTTATCTTCGATAAACACAAGAAATACAGCGCACGCACACATAAGCAAACAGCATACGTAAACATAAGCGAATGAGGTGCATAATCATAGGCAAAAGTGGCGCGCACAATCATTGGTAAGCACGCATGTGCTATCATTGGTAAGCAATGTGTGCACAATCATAGTCAAGCTCATACGTGCGTTCCAGGCCCTTCAGTATAAATTTTGCTAGAGTTCTAGAGCTGGAGCTAAATTTTGTTGGTTTTTCTTTGTCAAGCCTAAGGAACGAAGAGATGCATATAAACAACTCAAACTCTGATCACACTAGAGCTGATTAGCCATACTATAAAAGCTCTCTCAAGTTATCTACGCCTCTACTTATAAAACCTGAGGAAGTGAGAGCTTCTTCCAGTTACACACGCGTCCTACGGCCAGACCCTGCACCAGTAACGCAGGTGCCCTCCTGTGATTGACCATTCAGTTAAGGAATCTTTCTCAATGCAGTGTCAATTTGAAAATTATCAAATCCCAGTACATGGTTATGTTCGTCGTAACTGAGTTTGTTAATCTTAGCAGTAGTAGTACTGATATTAGGAATTTGTTAATCTACGAAATAGGGATCTGACCGAGTTTGTTAATCTACGTAATAGTAGTGACCTGAGTTTGTTAATCTACGCTGCAGTAGTAGTGATCTGACTGAGTCTGTTAATCTACGTAACAGAATTAGTGATCTGACTGAGTTTGTTATTCAGCCTCACTCCAGGTAACTACTGTCAAGTTATTTACTGCCAAGTCAGGGTGACATTACCTCCATAACATTGTGATCAAAAAATCTCTATGAATATTAGAATGAATAAAAACGAGCTAGTGTACACTATTTACAGAAATAGTACAGGGTGGCCCATAAGTAACGTACCTTTTTAAAATTATTATAGCTATACAACTACAAATGGTAAAGAGATTTGGGTAATTCAGAACGAAAGAAAAAATTTCACAGTTTAATGTCAATTTATAAATGAAACAATAAAATACGTTTAATTATTTAATTCAATATTTTTTAAATGACCTCCATTATTAGTCAAACAATGGCGTGCTCTTTTAACGGTGTTGTTCATTACTTTCCTTAATGTCTTTGGGGAAATGTTGTTGATCTCTTGAATGATGTTCAGTTTCAATTGTAGTATCGAAGTATCAGGTATTTCAATGTAAACATTTTTCTTTAAGTATCCCCAGAAAAAAATTAGAAGCACTTAAACCTGGAGATCGAGGTGACCACGGTATATCACCAAGACGAGAAATTATTCCGTTTAGAAAAATTGCTTCTAACATTTGCATTGTTTCTTTTGCTGTGTGCGCTGTAGCTCCATCTTGTTGGAAAAAGGTAATATCAGTATTATTATCTCCAATTTCAGGTATCAAATATTCTTGAATCATCAGTACATACAGGTTTTCATTAACACAAATTATATCACCATTAGCATCTTCAAAAAAACATGGTCCAATGATCCTCGAAGACGTGATGCCACATCATACTGTTACTTTAGCTGAGTGAAGTGGACGTTCCTGAATTTCTTTTGAATTTTCTGAAACCCAGAATCTGCAATTTTACTTATTAACAAAACGATTGAGATGAAAATGTGCCTCATCAGTCATTATTAAATTCTTTACAAAGTTTTCATTTTCTGCAAGCTGCAGAAATCTATTCGCAAAATCTAATCGCTTTTGGTGGTCCGTAGGATGGAGTTCTTGAGTTCATTGAATTTTGTATGGATGATACTTTAAATCTTTTACCAAAATACGTTGCAGTGAGGTACGTGAAATTCTCATTTGAATTGAATGTCTCCTAGTTGAAGTTTTGGGCCGATCAGCAACACTCGTTGCAACAAGCTGAATTGAAGCACCAGCTCATATGGACCGTGACCTGTCACAACGTTTTCTGTCTGCTGTTGTCCTAGTTTCTATAAATTTCAATACCAGTTTTTATAGGCACTTCTTCGAAGGACTTCTTTCAATACCATCAATATTCCTGTAATTCCTATGAACTGCAGTACCCGAACAATTACATCGGAAGTAAAGTTCCACTATTTTTGCTCGTTCCATTGCGTAGCGATTTATTTTGGGGGATAGATTTTATGAATTTATTGAGCAATATGTTGTGACTTGACTTGATACGCTGTTGGAAAACTTTTAAATCTCCTCATTCATTCGGAATTAACCAAATTTTTTTACCATTTGTAGTTGTATATCTATAATAGTTTTAAAAAGGTACCTTACTTATGGGCCACCCTGTACAAGAAGCAACTAAAATTTGTTAGCGAGAAAATACCAGAAGCAAGCGTATCACAGACGATCGTATTTAGAAACTTTATATACATTATCTTATACAGAGGCACGCTGTGTGTTCACACTCGTATACAGGCACGTTGTGTGCTCGCACTCATACATATACTGGCACGTTGTGTGCTCGCACTCATACATATACTGGCACGTTGTGTGCTCGCACTCATACATATACTGGCACGTTGTGTGCTCGCACTCATACATACACAGCACGCTGTGTACTTGCACTCATATACAGGGTGTACTTTCCTTCAAATTAGTTACACTTTCTTCCTGTTTTGTGTCTATGTATATTTTTGTCATGGTTTACTTTCCTCCTCTGTTTTGCAAATGGCAGGATCAAATGCAAACTATTTTTATTCAGATTTCTTTCCGAGAACAATGCCTAAGTTGGTTAAATTAGCTAGAATATTCCGAGGCTTTTTGTGAGTCTTTCGTCATTAACTTGCTCGTTACAAATGCATATTCTAGAAAAGATGCCCCGAATATTTACGTTGAGGTTGTTCATCTTGAATAAAATTGTCTTTAAATGGATTGTTTACTGAGAAAAAGTGAAAAATTGATTAATTGAGTTAACTTCATTACACCGGACTTTGTTTTAGAACATTGTGAGCTTCTCTTCAGTACAAAAAATAATGAATGAAGTTCTGTGCGATAACACGGTTTCTACAGGGACTGCGCCGGGATAATCTTCGCGTCACTAACAAAAGGAATGATAAAACATTTGGTGGAGAAATTGTATTGCTTGATATCAGGTATCGAGTATTTTTAAAAAAACTGCTTTCATAAAAAATAATTGAATATTGTTTTGCTTTCCTTTGCATCAGCAAATTAAAACGAAGCAAAATTTTACTCGTCACCAGCAAGTTCGATGCCTGTTAATGAGAACAGTTTCTGATAAAATTTTCCGACACTTACGATTCAAAGCATCTGCGTGCTTACAATGGATGCAATGTTTCAATAAAACATTAATTTAAATAAAATGGATATTACACACACAAACAAAACTCGTCCCAACTTGCACACAGGATCCAATTTCTATTCAGAACCTCTTTATTAAATTTTACTGTTTTCCCAGCTGAGGAATTTATTCAACAACAAGGTTGAATGAAAGGTCATATAGCCAATATTCTACATCAAACATGAAACATGGACCCAGGAAAATGAACGGTTAACGCTGGAGGAAAGCAGTTGTAAATCATGACACTTTAACCCGTTCGTGGTTTTCCACGTCAATTGACGTTTTCTCAAATAACTCTTCTTCGAGCTAAAAATGTTAAAATGTTGATTGTAAATGTTGTTTCCTTGTTTCTAAGGTCGTTTTTGGTTGTTTGGGGAAGACATTTTTTCTGACATTGCGTAAACACAGGAGGTACACTATGTGTGTATAAACGTGACCACGAACGGGTTAATGTCTCAAAAGTTAATCACCCGCGAGTAGACTGACACCAGAAAATATAAATTTATCAAACATGGCTATTTGAGTGAAAGAGTTTGTGTCGCTTGTAATCGTCTCATTCACGGCCACGGCAAAATTTTTTTTACAGATAAGGAACCCCTCTACTTGTTGTTGCTGTGTCGTTATATTCCACACGCTCACCGAGTCCTCACACTCATGTTGCAAGTGCAAGCACAATACATGAATAAATCAGGCAAACAAGCACTCAGTGTTATTTCTTATACTCGGAATAGTTTGAAAACTTGCGTTTGCGTATCTTGTTTGAGGGTCATTGACTGAGTTGGAAGCATGGAATGAATTCAAGTCATCAAGATTATGGAAGATAAAGTGAAGATTGTTGATCTTCTGCACCATTGAGAAGCAGCATACATAGCGTGAACATTTGATGGCATCAATGATGTCAGAAAGTCATCATCTACTCGAGTCACTGTAAACACTCGACTTCTGGCGCATAAAACTATTATGACTTGAAGGTATTTGCTCGTTACCTTTTTAAAAACAGCCATCTACAGTACGTCTTCTGGCCACGACCCACGTTGAGTACGGCCAGTTTGATTGGTTACTGACGACCAGTAACTCGCTTTGAGTACGGCCAGTTTAATTGGTTACTGAAGACCACCAACTCGCGTTGAGTAAGGTCAATTTAATTAGTTAGTGAGGATCAGCAACTCCCGTTGAGTACGGTCAGTTTAATTGATAAGTAAGAAGCAGCAACACATGTTGAGTACGACCAGTTTAATTGATAAGTAAGGAGCAGCAACATACGTTTAGTACGACCAATTTAATTAATAAGTAAGGAGAAGCAACATACGTTGAGTACAGCCAGTTTAACTGATTAGTAATGAGTAGCAACTCGCGCTGAGTACGGACAGTTTAATTGATTAGTGACGAGCAGCAACTCACGTTGGATACGATCAGTTTAATTGATTAGTGAGGAGCAGCGACTCACGTTGGATACGGTCAGTTTAATTGATTAGTGAAGAGCAGTAACTCACGTTGGATACGGTCAGTTTAATTGATTAGTGAAGAGCAGCGACTCACGTTGAGTACGGCCAGTTTAATTGGTTACTGAGAACTGTGGGCGACCACTAGCTGAGCTCCGGCTGCTAATGCCACTGCAGACATCAAAGACGCAATTACGCGTAGATTTTCAAGGCGACCATGCAAGCCACAATTCATAAGAGATTTCATTTTCTATTCTCATTGAAGACGATAATTTCTCAGAAAGCCTAGAGTGCGCAGACTGAGACAAACGGAGAGCTGAAAATAATTATTGACTTTGTCCTGGTGCTTTTTACAAATACGACGGTGCCAAATGGTACCTTTTGATGGACTAGGGCTAACAGTAAGCCTTTCTTGCGTTTTATTCTCTTATTTTCGATGACTTAGATGCTAGATTTGCTTAAGCATAAGAGTGAAGGCAATCAGTTCCTTCAATTCTGATAAATCTGTACGAGAAAATCTTTTTTCTATCTTAGATTTAAAAATCAAAAATGAGCGTCGTACAAAATTAACATCAGATTCGCCTGTTCAATCACTCATGAATTCATATTTACGCCCTGAGCTGTAGATACTTGCTGCTTGTTCTTAACGTTATGAATCATAAATGTACAACACAATTATTTGGTGGCAATAAAATCTATTGGGGTGGTTATATTTCCCTGTGAAATTATGGCCCATGTATGACAGTAAAACTATTGTTCTACAATAGTTTCACCTCGTCATGACTTTTGTTTGATATTACAACTAATTTACGTAAGAGATGACAACCAACTCTCCCTAGTTCGCCCTAACAGCTCACCCTAACTCTAACATAACTGCCCACCTTAACCCTAACCTAACCACCAATCTTAATCCTAACCACACACCTTAACCCTAACTGCCCTCCTTAACCCTAACCTAACCACACACCTTAACTCCAAATGGACAGATGTGTCGCAAGAAATTGTTTTTAAATGCTAAATCGAATTTTCATCAAATTACATTACATCCGTAGTTATAATATATACTCAGAAAGTCTAATTAAATAAATATATATATATATATGAATATATATATATATTATTTCATGAAAGTTATCAGTGAAAGTAATTAGATTTCGTGATAAATATCATAGGTTAGAGCATCTATGTAGATGTTTTGTTTTCGAAATGAACTGTCAAACTATTTGTTTATTTATTTGATTTGTCAAACATGATCAACGGATGTTTGAAAAACCGCTGGGATAAGGTAGCCTCAGGTACTTTATTGTAATACTGTTCTGATAAGATATAACCTGGCATTTCTTCATTATAAGAATAGAATCAGGCATTAGAAACGAGCCGTTTGACCCATTCTTGGGTTGATACCCAAGTCCAATGCCATGATATCAAAGTCCCATGCCGTAGAATACTGTTCTAATAAGGTAGTCCCAGGTATGTCTTAATTCAACATTGTTGGGACATATTTTTCCAGCGTTTATAAATCACATGCATCGATTAAAGAAATTAGATTTGAACTATGCTTGGTTATAACAGTCTTCCAAAGCTGAAAATATACCGAACAAACACAAAAACAAAGTTGTACAAAAGTACACTGAGTGTTAAAAGTTAAACCAGACTTGAGCCAGCTATTCGAGATGCATTTAAATTATGACACCTCCAATGTTCTTTCTCTGGACTGGAAACAGAAGCATGAGTTTGTTTTGAAATATATGTACTTGCACTCGGTGTAAATGCGTGACAGAGATAGCAAAACTGTACGGCTCACAGAACTCTAGCAGTAGTGGCGAGAGTGAGGACTGTTTGTGATACTTAAAATGACGTATGGTGCCTGTGTCAGTGCATCCATTGAGCTGAATGGTGCTTAGTTTCAGGATTGATAAACGGCAACCATGTGTCATCCATTGTCACAATTGACGAAAAGAAAGTCCCATTCATGCTGTTAACAAGCATCAACATTGACAGACAATATGCCACGCGCCCAGCCTTGTGGTCGTCTGTCAGCATATGTAGCATCCATCTGGAGCACAGTTTTCGTATTTTCAGGTCTTCATGTAGGATTATGTATACACATCCTATGGAAATGTCAACTTTTGGAAGCGATGTGTTCCACACTCATTCAGTGATCCTCCAAAATAATTGTCTCCCCTCGCTCGATCATGTCGTCAGACCGGCTGGTGTGGGGCCAACGTTCTACCTTCTTGAATTGTCACACCAACGAACGCGCATTAGACACATCCATAACACCATCACCGCATGTTTTACTCAACTGACGATAAACTTCAATCTGTGTTACACCACTCAAATGGAAAAAATAAATGATTACACGCTCTTCATGTAATGAAAACGTCGTCATTTTAAGTATCAAAAACAGTCTTCACTCTCGCCGCTGCCGTTTGAGTTCCGTGTACCGCACATTGCTGCCATCTTCACCATGCATTCAGAACGAGTGTCAGTGTATTTCACAACAAACTGCGTGTTACTGTTTTCAGTCCTGAGAAAAAAACATCGAAGGTGTTATAACTTGAATGCTCCTTGTACTCACAGAAATTAAGTGTGACGATCAGGTAATGGAAAATTATCTTGAATTTTTTTAAACTTAACGTTCTGAGCCTTGGTTGATTCCCGGATACCTGGATATCTCAAGAGCGAAAAAACTTTTATTCCAGTAACATCACTAGAAATTCTCTTGGCTACTGAAAAACAAGAATGAACCAATCTAGTGGATTTTGCCATTCTTATTTTTCCTCAAAGTACTGAACATAAAAATCCTTCTAAGATCCTGTAAAAATTATTTGTCTTGATCTGCTGTATTTATTACTGAAGCAAGCACATCAGTCCATCTATAATTTCCAACCAGAACATAGACTGTATTTTACTTAATCTTGGGTCTCCGTTGAGCTTGTGTGAAACCTGAATTCTGTAAAGTTTCTTTTATACGATGCACTGATGTAAAAAGAATATAGATTATGTTCGTCTCTGATGCCTACGTCAAGGTCCAGTATTAAAATATGAACTATAAGTAGAGATCTTGTGGGTAAGTGCACCTACATTTCTCAACAAGACAATGTTGTGTTTCAAGAAATCCTAAATTAACTAGCACATAACCAAGAAACCCTTCAAGACAAATACTTGGAAATGGAACACATTTCCAGAAACCTGTCTGGGATGTTTTGTTTCGTTTCCACGAGGTGCAAAAATATAAAAAAAGTTTTCGAATTTAGCGGGATTCCCGAAAATGAGGAGTTATTGCACAATGGAGACCTTCTCTCCAAGAGCCTGAGTGCTTTCTCCTTGGCGTAAAAATTCGCGAGAATTTGAGATGGGACAGAGGCTTCTAAAAACTCATTATTTTATGTTTAATTAATCTTGAAGGGGCAATGAATGGTGGACGACGAGCGGCTCACTGGCTGCCAAATTATTTACTCAATAAATAGTAAAGTTTTCAGTTCGTGGCGCATAAACCAAGAAATCGTTCGAGATAACCTTGGATGGAAACAATGTAACTTTAATCGAGCGTATAAAGAAAGAATGATCATTATCACTGAAATTTGTCAAGAAAAACGAACATAAAGTTTCTTGAAAGATTTGTAGCAGATGCGTTGCTGAGGAAGCCGTTACTGCCCTCTGCTGAAACGAACTCCCAGACAATAACAATGAAAATTGACAGCGCTTGGTGAATACTTTTCTACGTAACTCATGGAAGCAAAAGGATTATTGGAATATTGTTGGGCTTCTTCACGAAGAGGATAACATAATAAAGCACTTTTAATCGAAGCCATTCAAGAGTTTGGTCAACTAGGGTCGAGTTAATGAAGGTTGAGATGGCGCTCGACAGAATTGTGATCTCATTTAGATGACAGAGAAATTTTCCAATAAAATGTCACTAAAACTATTTTGATGGAAAATGCACTTGCCTGAACTAGTCAGACTTTCATGCAGTTTGAAATTCGAAACTAGGTCAGACATGCATGAACGAAAAAACTAATATGTGCTTGCATTTTCGTCCATCAACAACTTAAACGCTAAAAAAATTTTTACCGATCAATGACGAGTTTATATTCTTAAATACAACGTTAAGAATTCGTTGTGTACTAACTAACGATCAAACTGCGTAAACAACTAGCTGAATTCTCCAAGACTAGCAATGTAGAACAAAGAGCGCGGTCAAGACCCTGCGAAAACCCGTGACTCTTTCCTAACATTTCTTACATGTACATACATAATATTGTACATCCTCGTGCACGTGATTAGTGTGAGTCTAGGGTTCGATTCATTGTGCCGGCTAAACAATTAGTCCAAGATAACCAGGTAGCGTAAGAGAAAAAGTCCTGCATTTTAGTGTAACGTCATCAGAACAAAAATTAAAGCAGTGAGAATTCTCGATTTCTGCAGTACAATCTTCCTTTCATAAACAGTAAATCTTTGAATCCGTGGTACAATACTACCTTTGTAGCCAGGAATTCTCTGTTTATGTAGTTCAATTCTCCTCCTATAAAACGATAAAACATTGATCTACACGTTCCATAGATGCTATGCAAGGCAGCATGATTGAATATGCAAAGATGTTTAACTAACAAGAGCAGGTTTAGCCCAAAGAAAGAGCAGAACTTGTGAAGGAACTCGACTAACCGGAGAGTAGCAGTCAGTTTGCAAACAGGTTTTTTCAACGTAAATACGACGGAATTTACGTGTAAGTTGAGTCGTCTTGTGTTGACTTGTGCAATGTGCTTGACTCTTTTGAAATAACAAACAATATTGAATACACTCGGATACACATTTGATACACGAAATTTACTATTCTAGCGAGTATTCAAGTTCTTTGAGCAAGCAACATACCATATTTATTACCCTTATTGTGAAGAACTATTCATTAAGGTTTATATCATGATTTGTCGAGCATGATAACGCGTCAAGTATGAGCATCTTGAGAACACGGTTACGAAGAACTACCAGTTGAACAGCTGTGTAATCTATGAGAGTACAGAAAAATAATTTTCCCTATACATTGCTTTGTCTGATAAGCTCACTTTGGGGGCATCCCTTCATTCATCTGACAGCCATTCATCATCCAAAAAAAGCATCCTTTCTCCTACAGCCCCTCCCTCTAAATCTCCTTCAACTGAACTTCTTTCCCTCTCATCCTCCTCCGACCACTCCTTCTCTTCCTCTTCTTTTTCACTCTTCTTTCCCATTTTCATATCTTTCGTTTTCTTGCTTCTTTTTTCTCCGCAGCAAGCCCCATGTGAGGTGGCAGAGACACACTTCATCAGGCATCTCACAGCTCGTTTATCACATTCAGCACGGTCTTGTCAGCCTCAAGCAACACCTTCCCGACGCAAGCTTAGACCTCGTATCAATGCAAGGCATCAACCGCTGAATCCTAACTGGATTACAGGTTACTATTGCTGAAAGAAGAGAAACCAAAACTTATAGTGAGGAATTAAAACATAACAAACTGGCAACAAAAGGAGACTTGGAAAGCAAATACGAAGATAACACAACAAAACAGACGCCGCATCGCAACGTGTCGTGCTTCCTATGTTTGCTCCCGGGGTGATGGGGTGCTCCTCACATTTTACCCCATCCTTCACCCCTGACCTCTAACGTTACTCTCACCCTTCGTATTTTACCGCATCCCTTACCACGGTGCCGCTCCTCTCTCACTCTTCACTACCACACTTCCCCTTCACATTTACAGCGCCATTTACTCCTGACCCATCACTGCACTCTTCATCACTCACACTTCACTGTGCCTTCTACTCTTTACCCTATACAATGCCCTTCGGCTTCATCCTACACTTCACACGCCCGTTATCATTCCACACACTCCGCAACACACGCCAGATATCCCACCAAACCACACACCAGAAATCTTCACATCAGACACCAGACATCATTGATCCCAACACACCAAATATCGCTTCACATCTCTAGCCAGATATCTCTCCACACTACACACGAGATATCCTTTTACATAAAAAGCCAGATAGCTTTTCACACAATACTCCCGATAGCCCTCCACATCACAAGTGAGATATCCCTTTACACCACATACCAAATATCCCTCGACACTACACGCCAAATATCCCTCGACACGACACGCCAAGTATCAATCTATTGCATCTGTAGTAACAGCTCTCAGAACTGTTCAAGGAGGCCCTCACGCGGCGCTGCGAGAACATCTGGTCCCAGATACACTGCGCTTGCCTCACACTTGAGCTGTACTGTAGATACCTCAGACGCGCGGATGCATTATATGTACTTACACACCATAACGCCTGGCGTGGGAAGGGTCGGAGCAGTAAGGAGGAGTCAAAATCTTCCCTAATGCCCGTATGTCAGTCGGACTGAATGATGGTCTTTTTGAAACTCAGTACACTGTCTACAGTCTTGTCTACACTGATGAGTAAGGAGTTTTTTCCCTGAAACAAGAAGATAACTAATTTCTCTTTGTACAAAGAAGATAGCTGGAACCATCATGCATATAGAGTAGGTAATTTTACCGATACATACTCGTATACACGGAAATATACCAATACTTTTCGCTGTAGAAACAACAAAACAATCCAAGTGGCATATTTTTGGGCTGCTACCCAGCTTCCATGACGCCACACACAATCATGCACAGGCACCAGTGTGGGAGCAAAGGGAGGTGGAAGAGCGAAAATTAAATCGCCTTCACACTCATCAATCTTTCCAAACAGGCACACACTGCGAGTAAATTCGTTTTAATAAAAGAAAAAGGCCGTTCTGCAAGTGTTGGATATTTCATCTTTGCAGTGTTGATAGTTTATCACATCAGCAGAATCATTTGAATCGTTACTTTTTCTTTTCTCTCATATTGTGTTAGGAAAGATTCTGTATGATGTACTACCATGATTACAGCTAATCTCGAAATGAAGATAAATTTATATGTCTTTTGGTAAATTACCTATGTGTTTTTCTCTCCCTTTCTCCGGAGTTTCAATCAGACCTAGAGTTAGGAAAGTTTGGAATCTCTTATCCGGCATTGGTTAGGGCGATTTCTTAATGTGATCACTGCGATAGCCAAAACGACATTAGGTGACAGCTTGGTCTAGATTCTGAAATTTTAAATAGAACAATATTATAGCCTCGGTGTATCCTAGAGTTCTAAATATAAGTTTCTGGCCGTTATTTCTCGTTGCTACGTTATCGTCTGTGTCAAAAAACCCTTCGGGTTTTTAGCCAAGTTTTCATCTCGTGGTGCACGAAACAGGAAATTGTTCGAGATAACTTTTGATGGGAACAATGTAACTTTAGTCGAGCATATAAAGAAAGAATGATTCATTATCACTTTAGGGCCAACAGATTTGATGCCGTTAACATATTTGTGCGTCCCAACTAGTCCTTGCAGTTGTTATTTTACAAGAGAAATAAGTTTAAGTCATTGAATAACTAGAACCTTTCATAACGTAACACGTTTCCTGTGATTGCCTAGCTGGTGCAAATCTTTACTTTGTACATTCAGTCACCAGAAAGCTTTGAAAAAATTACAGAACCTAACCTGAGTAACACCCCGGTGGGTCACTTTGCAGGAAATGTGTTAATGGAGCTCTGGAATTATTTCCGTTGCTCTACGCCAAATTCTTTCTTTTTTTGTTTATCGTGTCACCAGATGAGACTGTAGGGGCGCTGTATATTCCGAATGTAATCGGATTAGAGCTTCATAAAGAAATAATGCTATCATCAATGACTTGTAACCTAAACATGCGCAGTATTGTGCTACTGTTTTTGACGCTATTTTCTACTTGTTTGTCATGCTTGAAGTTTTAGTGACAGTGATGCCAAGATCTCTTTATTGATCTACGGCTCGAGTAATAGGGGTACCGGAAAGTCCTGTCTTCTTTTCTTTTATTTTATTTTCCTTAAATTTGAGTTATTGGAGCAAGGAAAAACTGTGACTGCAGACCCTTACTGTCAGCAACTCGAATGTTTAAATGCATCGCGTAAAAAATGTTCTGCTCCAGTGAACAGGAAAGGAATCATTTTGCAACACGATAACGCTAGACCTCATTCTACCAAACGAACTCAAGAAAAAATAAATTCCTTAGGTTGGGAAATGCTTTCTCACCCACCATACTCGCCAGACCTTGCTCCATCACATTTTCACTTACTTCGTTCATTAGAGCATTTCATCAGCGGAAAATGGTTCACGAATGTTCACGAGGTTGAAGCGGAGTTCAATTCCTTTATTTTTTCAAAGATGCTAATATTTTTGAATGGGGGATTAAAAAGCTTGCAAGTAGATGGACAAAGGTTATATCTAATGATGGTGACTATTTTGTTGAGAATAAAGATTTTTCAGCAATATTTCTTTCATTTATTATGCCTAACAAAAATCAGGACAGAACTTTCCACTACCCCTAATAAGTGTGTTGTTCATTGTATGTTGGAAATACTGGCTATTATCACTAATGTGCACAGTAGAACATTGGTCAATGTTTAGACTAATTTGCTAGGTTTCCGTCCATTGCAATAGTCGGTTGAGGCCGTTCGGTTACGGTAGAAATCTTATTAACTGGCACCCATTGGACTTTGCAGTTACCGGTTAATATTACCCAAGTAACCACAAACAATTCATAGACACGCTAGACATAAAAGGAAAACAATATCAATTGCTTAAAGCAGTTAAAGAAGGAAAAAATATAATGAATAACTATATTGAGCTTGGCCAGCGAGGGCCAGTTTAAAGGAATTCTACTGTAGTTACATTATGAATATTACTCAGTGGCTGCTCTGCGACAGAGTTTTGTGTTGTCTGCAAGCATGTTGATTTTACTGATAATTCCGAGGTCACGGTCGTTAATGTGATGATGATGATGGATAAAAATGACCCTAACACCTTTTTGAATGACTCCTGATGTTACATGTGTCCAGTCGCCAAATTTATATTGAACTGTCACTTGTTCAGTGCTACCAGGGATCCAGTTTCGTACCCAACGAGAGTAATTGCTGTGTGTACTATTAAATTAAACTTTAACCATAAGCCTTCAGCATAAGGGAAAATAAACCTGCACTTTCCTGAATACTAGGAAATTGAATTAATTGGAGATTTTTGTCTTTTTATGTATTAAATAAAACACTGACCTAAACAAATAATTTTCTTATTCAATTTTTGATGATATCATTCAGTATATTTCCGTCGGTCAAGTAATAATTAAAAATTCACGAAGGCAGAAATGGCATGCTATTAGTTGCTCACTCAAGCATGACGTCGCTCCCTTCACCCGCTACAGCACGCATAAAAAATATTAGTCTGCGATAAAAACTTTTGTGAATGTCATCAAGACGCGAGTGTGGCGTCTTATCAAGGAAAGCAAGCCTCGTTATTGGACGATCCGTCGTGCTAACAAGCAGGCGTAATGACTGCTACATGTGAACGAACCAGACCAACAAGCAGCTATTGCAGAAAATTTGCTTGCCTGTACTTTCATTATATCGTGATATTCGTGATCACTTCTCTATTTAAGTTCAGTAGAACATTCACGTTCAGTAGACCATTCACATTCAGTAAACCATTCACATTCAGTAGACCATTCACATTCAGTAGACCATTCACATTCAGTAGACCATTCACATTCAGTAGACCATTTATATTCAGTAGACCATTTATATTCAGTAGACCATTTATATTCAGTAGACCATTTATATTCAGTAGACCATTCAAGTTCAGAACACCATTCAAGTTCAGTACACCATTCAAGTTCAGTACATTATTTCAGTTCAGTACACCATTCCAATTCAGTACACTATAGTGATCTCTCTATTCATCACTCTTCAGTCCCATCCCTCAGACATCTCTTATCTCCGAGTAGACATTGAATATCTTTATGATGTGTCTTACTCGGAGTGAGCGCCTAAGGGAGTAAGGGACTGTCGAGGAACCCAATAGGAGAAAAGGCAATTAAAGGCAGGACGAATTTAACAGTTTGTACTTAGACGTTCATATATGATATTAGTTCTTGGTTCTTCGTTACGCACGTCTTGACGTCGAGTTCTGGCGTACTGTCATCTTGCCGGGACGTGCCGAATTGGAGCGCGTGGCGAGTTGGAGCACGTGCACTTCTTGTCAGTGCGTGGGTTCTTTGAGCTCCATCCATTCCGCAGACAGGATGACTGGTTTCTGCTTCCTTTGCTCTGCTGTTGGCTGTGTGTTAAGTTCTTGAGGTGATGAGAGTTCTTATGGAGATGTTGACTTTGGAAGCGCTTGGTAGAGACTCCGTGACGCGGTCGGTCGGTCGGTCGGTCAGTCGGTACCAATAGGAAAGACTTGAGAGAGAGTTTGGCACAGGGTGTACCTAAGTAAAGGGGTGAACCGGAAAAGTGATACTAAGAGGGGAATAGAAATGAGCGCTCTGCGCACATGTATTGACTGGTGAGGGTCTGTCGTTGGGGTTTGTTCGTGTAGGTGGTCTCTATAAAGAGTTGTTTTGTTACCCTAGAGGGGTATTGATGCTAGGTGCGGCGGTGTGGGGTGTCATGTCTATTTGGGTATTGGAGGGGGGCCGAGTATTTTTGTTTTCGAGCTTGGGAAGGCTCTGTGTGGTATTTGTCTAGTTTCTTGTGGGAATGTGAGGTGTAGGTATAGTTGTGGGTGCATGTGTTCAATATTTGTCCATATTCTTTTTGTGTGTTCGTGTAAGAGAGTGTTGATGGGGGCTAGTTTGGTTTGGCGGTGTAATTGAGCTGATGTGTTAAAGTCGTGCCATTCTGCGTTTGTGATGAATCGTGTTGCTTTGTTTTGTACACTTTGTAGTTTTGAGATGGAGGATGGCGATAATGTGTGAAGTGGGATGGCTGGGTAGATGAGGGCTGATCGTACGTAGGCCAGGTAGAGCTTCCTTTTTGTGTCCGGGTGCATGTGTTTAAAACGGTATAAACGAGAGAGGTTATTTTGTGCTATTACTTTCCTCTGTGTGATGTGAGAGGTGTATCCCTGGCTACTGAGGTGGAGACCTAACACTTTGCCTGATTTATCGTATGGGAGGGGGGTGTCGTCTACGTGCACTTCGTGTTTCTTGCGGCGGCTGATGGCTATAAGTTTGAATTTGCGTTTGTTTGAATCTTCCATTTCCTTTCAAAGGCATTGATCTGGGCTATTGCCCTTGATGTCAAACGCGCGGCCATGTTGTAGGAGTTGAGGCTGAATGTGATTTGTGTTATGTCGTCGGCGAATGCAATATAGTCGGTGTTTGGTATGGGTGGGGGAGGTTGTGTGTGTAAAAATTCTACAGTGCTGGGGAGATGACTGCCCTCTGTGGCACCCCTGATTTTATGGGGAAAGGTTGTCCTGTGGGGTTTGCGATTCTGATTGCAGCGGTGCGGTTTGAAAGGAAGTTTGCTAGAATTTTTGTGAACAATGGATCAAGGTTAAGTTGCGATAATTTATATTTTAGGCCTGTGTGCCAGACTTTATCGAATGCTTTGAATACATCTCGTAGGATGACGTCTATCTTATGCCATTGGTTTAAGTGGATGTGCAGCGTCTCATGTAGGGTGGCAAGAGCAGTGTGTGTTCCTCTTCCGTGTCGGAAGCCGTGTTGTCTTTTGTTGTATATGTTGTGTATAGTGAGATGGTCTGTGAGTCTGTAGGTGAGGATTTTGTCTAGGAGTTTTCCGTGGATGTCGAGTAGTGATATTGGGCGGTAGTTATTTATTTCATGCTTTGAGGTGGACGGTTAGGAAGGAAAATCATGATGGCGTATTTTAATTTGATAGGGAAATATCCCGCGGAGATTGCGTTGTTGAATATCCGTGACGCAGAGCGTTGCAGCCTCGTTATATAGGGCGGTTGGCTGGGCTCTGCTGCCTGAGCGTGACTGCTCATTGGTTAATGTCGTGCTTCTGGTCGTAACAGGGCTTAGCCTCGTCGCTGGATTCACTTCTTCTGTCCTGTTGGCTCATTGGTCGATGGAAGCTAGCTTTGTCGCGGTATTCGTTTGTATTGGAGCTATGCGATTCACTACAACACCATTCAAGTTCAGTACACTATTGAAGTTCAGTAGACTATTATAATTGTAGGAGACCAGCAGAATTCGATATGAGCGCATCTTGACGTGAATGATAGACAATCCAGTTTTTGAATTGGATGAAACAATCACGCACTGATGCAATACTATCCATTTATGGAGCAGCAGCAACTGAAAGGAGCCCTATGTGGCATACAAAAAGTATATATCAGGATCAATATAAATTTTTAGGTACAGTAGACGACATCTCCAAAAGATTATTCACTAAATGATATATGTATGAGATAATAAATGCATTATCAGAGATATTGAAAAGATCATAGATTCACTACATGACATTTACAGAAGTTGATAGATGCAGTAGACGATATCTATGAAAAACGACATATGATAGGCGACATCTATAACAAATGACAGACGTGCTAGGCGGTATCTATTAAAAATGACAGATGTGCTAGAAGACATCTATAACAAATGACAGATGTGCTAGGTAACATCTATTAAAAATGACACATGTGCTGGACAACATCTATTAAAAATGACACATGTGCTGGACAACATCTATTAAAAATGACAGAAGTGCTAGGTGACGTGCGCAGGCGAAGACAGCGCAGGATAGATTGTACAGGAAGTACAGAGGAGCTCTACACGGATGCATAGACAACCTCACCCCCAAATGGGCGCACTATCATCCATCACAGTTAGATGGAGGTAGCAGCAACACGGAGCTTCCTCGAAGGCCCACGTTCGAGGGGAGTAATTACTCAGTAATTGAGAAGGACGTTTGGTAGCGAGGTCTCCTCTCAGGAAAATACAATGATGTCTGGATGCCAATTACAAATTGTGACAGGAGTGTCTAGTGAGCCCTGTGTGCGGTGACTTCGTTTGCATGTAAGTTAGAGGTACAAGCGTGTGTGCATGTGTAGGTGCATGTAGACGTAATTGTATGTCGAGCCGTACACAGACGTGTACGTGGGCCTGCTTTTCTCGGGGCGTGTATGTGTATCCGAAAATTTGCGTATGTCATGGGTGAAAACGTATCAGCGTAAACTGGGCTCCACTTTATTAACCCTTTCAGAAACAGGTTCAAAATATTTTCTTTCAAAAGGTTTATTAACTTCAGCAATCAAACCATAGACATAAAAATTACAGTAAATTTAACCCCTAACTTTCAATAACAGTTCCAAAAGCGCATGGCAAACATGCAAGTCATGACCCCAAAGGAAACTGTCGTCGACCAATGTATGAAATAACAAAGAACAGTTCCTTTCATTAGAAAACGGCCAATCTATTGGATAAATGACTGCAAGAGTTAAAACATAAAAAATAATTTAGCGACATTATGAGTTATGCAATCGGCAGACTTATGGACTTCCACGTTAATTAGATCAACACTAGCCCGTCTGACGTCATGTACGTAAAAGCTCAGGGATGACACTTTGATTATACAGAATTTGAACAGCACGACTAGGAAAAAAGAAAATTCAGAAGTATCATTTCCTATGAATATTTCCTTCAATCTACCTGACTTCCTATTAAATTTTCAGCAACATAACACTGTAGAAAATACGCACTGTAACGAACCTTTAAAATATTTTTTTTGAGTTATCCCTTTTGTTCTCAAACAGAAGTCCCGCAACACTGATCAAACTGTAATTCCTGGACCTAATTCAGGAAAAGGTTTGCAATGTAGTGAATTTGACAGCAAAGAGGTACCCTGACAAGCCGCCTTTGATATGAACCTGGAAAAGTTTTACTGATTTAATATTATTATCAATGTACAAAGTGTAATACTTTCATTGGTGTGTTTGTTACTGAAACGCTATGAAATTTCTGTTCGCGTAATTTTACATTTGTTTAAAGAAACTGTTAAAATAAAAAGTAAATGTTCTTGTCCTATATACTATTTTTCTACATGGACAGACAGACCAGTGATCTATAGTTTGTTCTTATTATATAGAATATTCTGTGGGTGTCGCTGATACAATGACACTTTAATTTTCTAATCACAATTTCTAACATCTTCATCGCTACTCAAGCATCGATGTTCTATCCAGTCGAAGTTGGAATTACTGCACAACTTCAAAAAACTAATTTCACCCACCTGACTATACATAAAGAGTATATGCTTTAATAAAGCCCAGCTTATGATTAGAACCATGAATATCTAAAACTGTTCAAAGCTACCAAAGTAACGTCAAAATTAGTTTTTCGTAGAAACTGTCAGGAGCCAATGGAATACTGAAAAAAGTTTTATTCAAGAAAATTATGAATTCAAGTTGGTTGAATGCAAAAGTTATTGAGCCCAAGAAGAAAAGCCTTCCACGGTGAAACATCGTGCTCCTACAAAGCAGATTCAGGCCAAGACTGCATGGTTTTACGTTCACGTTTTTAAAATCTGTGTGTCTCCTACATGGATTTTTCCACACTTCGGAGACATTATGGCCTGTAATCATCAGTGCAAGAACAAGGAGTCCTGCCTGCAGTCTACTCACGGAGTCAGCAACGGATAAAATGTCGAGTTGCCACTGCACAGAATTAGTGTATCTTCTTGTAGTAATTTTATCTGGGCGATGAAACTTGAAGTGTATGTCGAATCGGACGAATACAAACTTCTAATCAATAGGCGAATTAATGATTTTTAAAAATTTCCGTGTGATATATTGAACTTTCAATTTTTATCGCAAAATTCTTTACGGGTTCAGAGACATCTTGACTGCAAAAAAACATGACCATATTTCAGGTTCCGGTGAGAGGCGCCACACCCTTAACAGCTCGTCATCACAAAAGATTACGTCCCTAAAGACCAGTATCCTCTCTCTAAATGGCTTCCAGAGACGAGATAAGAAGTGCTAATCTGCAGAATATTTCATTCTCGTCCTAACACTGGGACGGCCGCAAATTAGAGTGCAGCGCGTGGACTGAGTAGGAGAGATTTATGAACCCTGGCCTGGGCAACTGCAGTGCGTAGGGAGGACCTTCTTTTGACCTACACACGAAGGGTTTTGAAAACAACGACAATGCACTCTGTGGAAACCATTTTTTGGTAGGTCAATCTTACATCTGAGGTCTATGCTACTAACCCCGTCTTTATCTGCACGCAACGTATCTCTATGTATGATACTTTAGACTGAAATAGACAAAAATATGAGGCGTCTCCCAGAGTATAATGCATAATACATACATACAGAAGATCTCCTCAAAAGCTCCGCCTAAACAGCTCATTAACACACAAGGTGTGTGTATGAAGATTAAAAATTTGTCGTCTAAAGTCAATTTGTGATTTCTTGTAATGTTGGTATTCATAAAGATCAGCTTTTCAATGTTTAGGGGGGACTCGCTCCAAAGATCAGCTGCATTTTCCGTACGCAAGTAACACACCGAGCATCAAGTTCAAAGTTCGATTGTGACAATAGATTCGATGCATTCAACTCAGCTCTTTCATAGGTATCAGTTATAGTTTTTTACAGAATTCGAGGATGGAGTGATTTTCTGGCAACAATGGTATATATATATACATATACATATACATATATATATATATATATATATATATATATATATATATATATATATATATATATATATATATATATATATATATATATATATATATATATATATATATATATATATATATATATATATATATATATATATACGCTGATACTTGTTAGATAAGTAGGCAACAGCTATAGTTGAGGCACACCGGTGGGCTCTCATGTGAAGAGGCCTCTTTAAGATCGCCTTTAAAGATCTCTCTGCAGTGCTGTGCCAGCTAAGCATTGCAAAGGTGTTCTGGGCCTTATGATGTGATTGTATCCTAGGGCTTTTTCATACAAAATGAACGGCACTTAGCGTTTATGCAATATGATTTTCTGGCGTGTCAGTATTTTATATAGAACCGCTTCGAAAAATGAATGGTTTACTTCAAGAGTCATGACAAATGTTAATATAAAGAAAACTTGTTGCAGTAGTTTGCAGATAGATCTTTGTATGAAGAAAATTGTATTGGTTTTTATTGTTACTGCGATGTTTTGCTATCGAAGCAAACGCACAACTCAAATCCCAGAACTAACAACATTTCAGCGAATCCTTATAAACCAATGAACATAAGCATTTCGGTAAGCCAATATTTTTGTAAGGCTGACCCAAAATAACCCAAGTTCTGCGAAATTTAAAGCTGCTGCGTCTGCCGGAATGAACTGATATAGAAATAGAATGCGAGGCCAAGGTTACAGCTGCTGGGTCTGTGATCAGCCTCTGCTTTGATGAAGTCCTCTTCACGGATCTCGACCTACTAAGAGAATGGCGTGAAATATACTAGTATATGTGTTCCTATTGTACAGTGGTAAACAAATTATTATGGATTGTTGAAATTTCGTAATCTTTATCTAAAAAGTTTACATTTAGTTATTTTTTTGGTAAATAATTGATTGATTTTTATACCAGTCAAAAAAAATCTTTTTTACATTGATCATTATTTTATTTGACCTTTTTCAGCCTTTTAGGTGCTTGAACATGCCCTGGCATTCCAGTGAACTCTAACATTTCTTTAACATTTTTCAACATTGTCTTTCTCTGGAAAAAAATTGTAGGAAGAGTGCAAACAAACTGTTAGGAGATGGCATTAGTCTTTCTCGAATAACAATAAATAGGAGGTTACTGGACAGTGAATTACGAGTCTACCGCCCAAGAAAGAAACCTTGGTTTACTCTAACTACGATACAGGCAATACAGGCTCGTAAAGTTTCGGCTAATACTCATGCTGATAGGACTACTGAGCAATGGGAACTGGTAAGAGTGGTACATTTACCAGTCATTTTCTTTCTTAAACATATATCATAAGAACATACTGTACTTACCGTAGAAATAGAGCATACTGTTCTTATTGTAGTAATAGAGCATACTGTACCTACTGTAGTATTAGAATAGAGCATATTGTGCCTACTGTAGTAATTGAGCATACTGTACCTACTGTAGTAATAAAGCATACTGTACCTACTGTAGTAATAGAGCATACTGTACCTACTGTTCATGATTTATTAAATTATTTCATCATAACTTTACTAGCGGTTTAACTGCTGCCCCTAACATCACAGGTAACAGGTCATGATAAGTACATATACATTATTCAGAAGTATGTTTCTATCAAGATTATTCATTAAAGTCATAAATTTCTACATTTAGTTACTGTACCTGTGGTGCTTTTATCGTGTCTACCGATGACGTGCATCTAGCGTATTTTTTGTTCATACACATTTTGTTTCAAAATAAATATTCTGTCTCTAACGTAAAGAAATGAACAACGAGATCATAAAGAAAAGAATTACAAATACCTGTAAGGGCCTTTTCGAATGAAGCAGCAAGATTTTCCTTGAAAAAAAACCTGGGTTTATCTATTTGCATTCATATTCAAGTTTAAAATTGTGACAATATAACTTCGATTTTATTGGCTCGTCTCATGAAAGTATTTCGAAATATTTTCTACAAACAAAAACTTCAAAGCTAAGGTTCATAAAAGTTACTAGTATTGCAATTTTGAGATTGAGTCAATTGTATAAACGAATTCTTACGCTTTAAAAACTGGAAAAAGAGTGGCCTCAAAATCCAAAAGCGGTGCCAGACTTGACGAAAAAAGACTAAAAAGTTGTTTTCATTGATCATGTAATGCAATCTCTTCCAAGTTTTTTTGCGTCACAGAATTATATTTGTTTTTTCAAATTATCGACTCATTGCTAAAGAAAAAATAAGGGGGTTTTATTGAACTAGATAACTCTACATCTGGTGTCTCAACATGGCGCGTGTTGCAGAATGTTGCACCGCTCGGATGCGCAGTTTCAGAGTTTTAGCCTCTTACAGTCCTCCAACAAATGACCAAAAACGGTTAAATGTCTCCCAAAAACGGCTTTTCATAGTCATTAACGGATTGTTACGTGGTTAAACTAGAAATATAATGATAATAATAACGGATTGTTCCGGAGTAAAGTTACACATGAATACGCTATCACAATTGGAGTTCAAGCAACAGTAAATAATTCATCCTTCATCACAGACCCACATCCTCCCCTGCATAATCCTTCGAATTACGAGGGTCTGCTCGCCCACGAAACTCGAGTTACAAAACAAAAAATAAGCTTCAACTTACCCGTCCCGAAGTCCTTAGAATTAAAGGTTACCTACCAGTAGAGGTTGAGCCTTCTAGTCCGTTTCCATTAATTATGATTCCACTCACTTCTTCAAGTATATTGATGCCTTATTTATGAACTATGCATAGCAGTTGTATCATTAGTGTAGACAGAAGCAGACATCGATGATCGTATTTATTTTGCTAGTCTCTGGAAGAAATCAGAGACACTGGCTGCATCCTTTTATAGCCTCATGCTTTCAAAGAAATCAGGTTGGTTTGCCTAGTATTTGCAGAAGATGAAGAAACAAAAACAAACACAGAGCAGACATGTAAAATCTGTGTCACGTTCACTTGACACACCTTGGGTCTGGAATGCCTGTGCCTGCATACCTGACAGCTGGTGCGTGCCTGTGCCTGCATACCTGACAGCTGGTGCGTGCCTGTGCCTGCATACCTGACAGCTGGTGCGTGCCTGTGCGTGCATACCTTACAGCTGGTGCGTGCCTGTGCGTGCATACCTGACAGCTGGTGCGTGCCTGTGCATGCATACCTGACAGCTAGTGCGTGCCTGTGCGTGCATACCTGACAGCTGGTGCGTGCTTGCAACAGTCGCCGCTGTTGGAATCACGACGAACTGTGAACAGCATTCGATGAGATCAGAACTGGACAGGGTCAGAACTGGACAGGGTCAGAACTGGACAGGGTCAGAACTGGACAGGGTCAGAACTGGACAGGGTCAGAACTGGATAGGGTTAGAATTGGATTGGGTTCCCGTACCAACAGCTCCACGCTGCAGTTCGGGAACTTTTAGTCCATGTTCATATTTTCGTGGTCATTTTTTCCTTTTCCAACGAGGTCTGGGTCTTTAGTTTGAGGAAAGACAACAAAAAATAAAGTAATGGGTAAATCCTACTGGTTACTTACTATTCATTGTTACACAATAATGCACTCCTTAATGCATGTTTTAGCACTCATGCATACGCTGACTTTTTTCGGCACTATAAATTTTGAAATGTTTATGTTATTTGAGTGGTTTGAAATGAACAGAAACCTTTCGTTATATCCCACGTTTAGAAAATAATTTTTAGGCATAAAAAATCTAGCGTTTTTGTATAACTTGCCTCGATTTACGACAATTTTTTTTCCATAAATGGAAGTATCATACATTACATGACAAGCGTTTGTGTAGCACATGATCTAGTGAAAGATGAGTTAAAAACTAACTCGAGTATGTTATATTACAATATTTTAGCTTTTTGAACAAATATTAGAACAACAGCCGTCCATGGGCTCTCGCATGCAGTAGGTTACACTAATACATTTATTTATACAGGGGATTTAGCACTTAGTGCTGAGTTTTGAGCCTCACCAAGTTTTGAACGCCTCAACTTAGAAGCCCTCTAAACAGTTTTAAAGAAAAATCATCCATTTTGTGTCCATGCAATATAGCGTTTCAAGAGATAAATTCTATAGCTGTCAGCACGAGAATTATAGGAGGGCTGCCTCATGAAGCGGATTGATGCAGAGGGCCAAAGTTGTGATCAACCTCTCGAAACCAGCCTCCCTAAGCCAGCTTCGCCTTTATGTGCTGCCTGCTCACTGCCATGATGGTCCCCTCAAGTTTTCTCGTCTGAAGAATTAATTTACGAAGTTTACATTAAGGCTGCAGTTCAGCGCGCCGTACCGCCCTGGCTTCTGAGGAAGAGAATTTCTGAGTACGTCTTGTTGTGAGGTGTAACGTCTAATTTGGCCCTTTTGTGGTTGATTTTGATATATTTTATTTCAGGTATCATGTTTATCATGCATATTCATGAAGTTTTTTTGTAGGTCAGTGACAGCTGCACTTTGAATAGGCACGGAACCAGAGTATCAATAGCGGCATCTTTCTTATTGAACAAGACCAAAAATATTGTTTTATCTGGTGTGTAGGACTGCCAGCGTATGTACCTACTTACAAAGCATCTACAATTCAACTTAATTAAGAAACCTGAGCAAGAGTATTAGCAAGTAAAATGATTATTATTTTTCGTCTTTGGTCTGCCCATCCTTGTTTCCCCCAAGTATTCTTTGCAGACTTCCTCTTTATTTCTCAAGTCCAACACTTCTCTATCTCATCTCATTCGAGACCCCCGTAGCCCCACTCCAGTGTCCCACCAACACCCCGACACACCATCAAGCCGATGCCAAGTAACGGCCAATAGATATATTTTTATGCTTCCTCCCAGATGAGACTCAACGGAACAGTCAGGCTGGTCAGAGGCTCCTTCTATTGGCTAGCAGCATCGGCTTCCTGTATTGGCTGATTATTGGCTGCTTTCAGGGATGAGAATTGGTCGCCTTTATTGATAATTCATGTGTATATAGGGTAATGGATGGGCCACTCGCCAGTATAAAGGGTGGCTTCTGTACTGTGAGTCATGCATAACTACTGACTGCAATGGCGTCGCTGCTGTTTGCTACAATAGTTATAAATTTGAAGTTTGCCGTATGTTGTTCACTTCTGCTCTACGTAACAGTCTAAAAATATACGAACAGCTTTAATTCTGCTGCACAAGCATGCATTTTTGCTTATGATGCGTTTCAAATTTGACTCATGGTTTTGTTTTTAGGAGAGAAAGCCAGCTGGGAGTTGACTTATTAGCAATCTATAACCCTATTTTGCTGCGTCTGCTTGTGCAGCGTTCAAATACGCTAGACCAGTAGATAGAGATGTAGCCAGTATCTTGAGAGAAGAGTAGAAAAAGAATTGTATCTGCGCTTAAGTTTTCTAAACTAAAATTTAGAATTACAAGACAAAAAGTCAGACTCACTCACTTCTAGAACCTGTCACCGGAGAATGGTGTGAGGTGACCAGGCAAGAGAAGTAGAGAGAAAACTACACCTAAAACCACTTGGTCACCACGAACAACTATGTACACTCCAGTCTAAGCCGAAACATGAATTTGCAGAAACTGGTGATGTTCGACCTAAAGAAAAGAACACTATATACACTAAAAATTACGCACAAGCAAGGAAATACGTAGAAACTAACATGCTACATTGCTAATTACGTGCCTTCTAATGTCTGTTGTCTTCTGTTTTCACAACCCTGAAAATCAATGACGCGCAGATGATCAACACAATTTCAAGATAAATATTATAGGGGTTAGTTGCTCCTTTAAAAGCTCTGAAATTACAGACCAGATCAGTTGTGCAACCAGAGACTGCTTCACGTGGACCAGACTTGTGTTAGTTGCAGTTGGTTGTGGACTGCAGTTTAGAGTTCTGGCGCATTGTCTGCACTCTTGAAACATTACTCGAGTTTGACGCATGCCAGACCTCCTGACTGCCCTCATTATTAAAAACTGAAGAGAATTTCCCCTACCTGAAGCTCTCAGCATTATGAGAGACCTCAGCAAACCATGTTATTTCAATGGGGAGGTTTTCGGAACGAAGGAGATTTCTTTAGAAGGTTAATTTACCTAAAAGCTAGTTTGTGCACTCCTGCGATTTTCGCTTGAAATTTGTATGACGGAAGTAGGACATCAAATGTTGACACTGCAGAGTATGAAAAGCCAAAATGAAAAATTTCATGAACATATTCTATACCTGTATAGTAATTTGTCTGCCCAGAATGATACTCTTCATATTCTTGAAGGTAATTTGACTACTTCAAATATACAGTATGTACATATATTCACTCAGGCAGAGAATTATGGCATTTCTTGCAAGTGAGGGCAAAATAGTCCAGATGCCATTTTTATAGTGCGCAGTTGAAGAAGAGTAAACAGTACAGTATGTTATATGTATACTCCCTCCGGTCTGAAATTTTTGGTGCACAAGCTGAAAACAGTTCTAAGTTTTAGTGTTTCACTTCTGTTATTTTTGTGCTTGTACATTATCAATTTAAATGTACTCCAGGAATATGTGAAGTAGGTGATTAAATTAACATGTATTTTTTTAATCAAACCTTTCGTGTTGGTTTATATGGACTACTATTTCCCGACCAACTTGAAATTTGATATGTACCAACAATTTTGGACCAGAGGAAGTACACTAAGAGGAGTAATAAATAGTAAGGGTGGGAACATGAGGCCTGCACGGTTACTAACAAGAGCACAGGTACGGTAAATCGAGTTGTATGTAGTGTCTTGTGCCTTCAGCTCTCTGAACGCAAGCGCTGCTTTGCCTCTTGGATGAAAACGAGGCTTCTGAAGGGTAGTTGGCTAAATCAATGGTATATTTTCAAATAATGATAACTGCTTCTAAAGTCCCTACCTGGCTACCAAATAAGTGTTCATAAAAAGCTGTTCGAAAGCTCAGGGCAAAGATTGATTAAGAAATTTAATGGGAAACATGCGCTATATCGCTGAATATTACGACACCGTCGAGGCAAAATTTGAACGCCTCTTCAATCTTTATCCAAATCCTCTGACCTCAGCCAGGAACTCAGCCTCTGCAATCCATGTTTTTGCAAAGTCAACGTGCCTCGAGTCAGGCTTCATATTTGCTATTGATATTGGCCCCTGATATGTTGGCTCCAGCACCTTCACTCTTTATCTTGTGTCTTCAAAGTAAAGTAAGATTTAATGCCGTGCGTGATAGGAGTACCTCTCGTGGCTCAGGTACGAATGCTCATTGAGCACGCAGCTGAAGGCGATTTGAATGATCGAGATGGAAATGGTCGAAATGGGAATGGTTGAAATGGGAATGGTCGAAATGGGAATTGTCGAAATAGGAGTGGTCGAAATAGGAGTGGTCGAAATGGGAATGGTCGAAATGGGAATGGTCGAAATGGGAATGGTCGAAATGGGAATGGTCGAGATGGAAATAGTTGAGTAGGAATGGTTGAATAGTAGTGATGGAATAGTAATGGTTGAGTTAGAATAGTTGAGTAAGAATGATCAGCAACGAATGGTTGAGCTTGAATGGTCAAGTAGGAATGGCTTGCTGCGAATAGTTGAGCTGAAATGGTTGAGTATGATGGTTGAGGATGATGTTTGAATTAGAACAGTTGAGTAAGAATGGTTGACTACGAAGGGTTGAGCTGGAATGGTTGAGTAGAGTTGGTTGAATATGAATAGTTAAATAACAATGAATAAACAGTAATAGTTGAATACGAATCATGGAGCTGGGATGATTGATTAGGAACGACTGAATTGCAATGGTTGAGTTGAGATGGAACGTCAACTGTAGAGGAAAGGGAACTCTTCTTCAGCTGCTGCACTCCCTGGCCAGGCGTTCGCTCGATCACGTCGCACGAATATGAGCTAAATTGGCATTGAAAGGCTGCACCGAATTTAGAGTGAGTGGCAGTACGTGATTGCAATCTGCCCTCTTTTATTCATCGAAGGAACAGCAAACAACGCGTGTGTGCTATGAGGTCATCCATATTCGTTGAGTAATACGTTCTCATTTTCTGGTACCTGGAAAGCCAGAAATATCTGATGCAATACGAACGTGTACTACTGGATTATAAAAATGTACGGCAACGGGAACGAACTGAGAAGTTCATTCTTTGGTTGCTACTGAAGTCCCATGCCGTCAGCAATCAATCACGTACAGGCACCAGAACACACAAATTTGACTCGTGGTACACAATAATCATACGATTCGTGGTACATCATCATAAACCCTGAGCCTCCCACACACCCTCTGTCTCCCACACACCCTCAGTCTCCCACACACCCTCAGTCTCCCCCACACCCTCAGTCTCCCACACACCCTCTGTCTCCCCCACACCTCTGTCTCCCCCACACCCTCAGTCTCCCACACACCCTCAGTCTTCCCCACACCCTCTGATTTCCACATACGCTTATCTTCACCTTACCGCCCTTCCCACTTTAACTTTATCAATGACGTAAACTTAGTAACAATTGTGTAAATTTTCCTAGATTATGCCACAATAGACAGAAATCTCGCTTAATTCAACGGCAAAGTTCAGGCCCTAGACGCTCTTCAGGTCTAAACGTGGACGGAAGTGGCGCGATGCAGCGCTTCCTTCTGCCAGCAAGTGCTTGTTTGCCTAGCGCTGCTGAGCTGACACCAGCAATACCAGGAGAAGAAACAGAGCAGGAACCGCAAATTGCCGTAGAAAGTTAGCTCGCAAGACCTTATCAAAAGATTAATGTTGACTCGCTGGTACATTGCATTGCCTTGCCGCCGTCTTCTTGCCACGCCATTTGTGTGTCTTAGACTGTGAAAGATCTTGGAAGATGGACAGACTTGGCTTATACTTTTGTCTGAAACTGATATTTTGTTTTTGAAAGTTTTGACATGTGCACTCGTAGTTCCTCGGAACTGTGTTCAATAACTATAGTTACATTCGAACTTAAAATCCATTATTTGCATTATTATTCCATTTATTTACAGTTTTTGTGAATTAACGAAATAATATTTTCCGGAATGATATTTATTATAATGGAGAATAGCCATTTTAGAGTTTTAAAAGGCTGAAAAATCTCCAACGGATATTACTGAAGCAAAAGTTAACAGAATGATTGCCTGGAGGACGTTGAAGCGGTTCAAAGAGACTGGACAATCAAATGATGAATGGCCAAGACGTTCTTCATCTTCCAGAACCTAAAAACTGGTGAAATACACGAAAGAAATGTTCATAAAAACAAACAGACCGCTTAAACAGACAGCAAAAGAGAGGAACCAGAGGACCTTTTCATACCAACAAAAAAAGAAACAGTAGTTATCTGTAAAAACACACGCTTTTAGCAAGAGCTGAAGGATTTCGGTAGAAGTGTAAAAAGTTATCTCTCGTTCTCACAAAGGCATGGGGTCCAACCTCACTTCGTGTTAAGTCGAGAAGAAAATTTAATCACAGTTAAAATTTCCCGTACTAAATATTTGATTTTGGTCTGAGACGTAAAATTTACACCTGGTGAGTCACTCGACGACAAGGAGCCGCTTTAGTGATGGCTCGGAGAGCGATCACTGAAACCGGAAGAAGTCCATAGGTTGTAGTGAAAAGAGTATTAAATTTACCAAGAAAATAAACACAACGACATTCCTGCGAAACTGTTGTTACCTTGAGCTAAAATTCATTTCGAAAAATGCCAGCGGTCATTTTAGCAAGACTGTGCCCCCTCACATGGAGCTTAAGAAAATGCGAGAGGTTGGAATCCAATGTTCCCCACTTCATTTTGAAGAAGGAATGACCTCCATCACCAAATCCTAATCCCTTTGATTAGAGAATTTGGACCATGCTGGAGAGTGTGGTTTTAGCAACATATTGCCAAAATGTGTTCCCAAAAATACTTCAAAAAGTCATCGTGTGAGTCATTCTCTTAGCGTCTTCAACCAATTGTCGACGCAATTCTTATATTGAATATACTGAGCTAACTTTCCACTATTACACAATTAAATATTATTTATTTATGCTGCATTTACATACGTTATTAGTTCAATAAACATGGGTTCAAAGAGTTGTAACGTTAAATATTGAACACCCTGTATAAGTTTGCTGCCTCGATAAGTTGCGCGTGCTCCTATGCACATACATTCACACCAATCGAGCTCTTGACTTTATCATCGGACAACTTCTTAAGTAATTTATTATTGTGCATGGGATAAAATTTTGAAATGAATGATCTTTTCAGGCATATCCTACGTCGTCCCAAAAAAACGAAAAAAACTTGCAGCAAATAGTCCGATGTCCACACTGAAACAATAATACAGGGTGCGGCAACATAACTTTCTTTTTTCATAACTTTTCAATAGGTAAGAAAGGAAGTCATGTTGTTGCACTGTGTATTACAGAATCTCCAGTAGAGCAAGGGAATGTCGTGTCCTGAGCTGCCAAATTATATGATATTCGATACGAAAGAACGACAATATGAAAGTAAAACAGTACAAACTAAATTTAAAAGCTCCTTTTATTGTAAAAGTGAGCTATAATGTGATCCCCAATGGCACAGAAGTCAAATAACCGATAGTCAGTCCAGTGGCTGACAGAGTAAACAGGAAAGAATGAGCTATTGTGATTAAAAAAATCGAAGTTTAGTGAACTTATAGACAACTTTTTTACCCTACTTCGTCCCTGAAATATAATACATAGCTTCTTATTACTAAAGCTTACTCTGATATACCAGTAGTACATGCTGTATGATCTACAGATAGTGATGCTAGAACAATAATTTGAGAAAACATTTAATCGCTCCACGCTCCAAATCAATGCTGCTTCAACGACGGTTGCCTCAAACCCAAACCCAATCTCCTCACTCATGTTGGCTGCGAAGTCCTTCACGATATGTTTCAATTTTACCAGAATGCTTTTATGATACCTGATAATGTGTTATAGCCTGGACCCAGAAGGAGAAACCGATGGGGAACAAGTCTAGAGAGTATAGGGGTCAATGATGAACTTGAATTCCAGGAATTGAAGACACGGAGCCATCACATGGCAGTTGGCGCGGTCGTGCTGAAATCAGTTTTGAGGTCTGGTGGTCACAGCCTTAATTGCATGCCATGAGCTTTCTTGCACTCGTTTACAGCACGGAGGGTTGTGAAGGGGCCGAGTGCCAGTTGATTTATTTTCTTGGTGACTGAAGTAAGATAAGCCAGTTTTTACTAGACCAAATTAAACGCTGAAACTAATCCTTCACGAAACTGAGCCAAAAAAATGCAGGTGTCAGCCTGGATTCCGTGTTGACCGAACTGAGAGTTTGTCTCAAGTGTAGCTTGTATGCCTTGCACTTGAGGTGTTTTCTCAGAATTAGCCAGATAATTTCATAACTCAAACTCAACACGTCAAACTCAAACTGTTTGCTTAAATCTTCTCACAATTTCATTTAATGGCATAGTATTTAGCACCTGACGTGGATGGTTGAGGAAAAATTTTATCCTTTATTTTAAATTTTATCTTTGATTCTCTGGAGCAGCTCGAATGTGAAGAGGATAAACAATGACTGTTGCTCAAGGAATAGAAAATTTTGTTTGAAATGACGACTGGGGCTGCAGACTTGGGCTTTTTTTAAGAATGCCATCGGGATGAAGTGACATAAATTATGAAAATTCATGTCACTTTATATACATGTCCATTTGTGGTATAGGTGTCCTTGTTTTGCTAAAATTTAGCGATTAACTAGTTTTTCTGAATTATTGCTGTTGTTGTAATATTACTATCGATGGATCATACAGTATCTTTCATAGTGTTTCTGTATAGCAGGATCATTTCTTTGTCCTGGAATAGAGTAGTGGTACCATAATTCTGTGTGATTAAAGTAATGGAACAATACTCTCTTCACTGTACATATATGGCTGTGACACGATATTTCTATTCTTTGACTGCTGAGTGGCTCTTCAAAGCATCTCGGTACTAAAGCTTCTCAAGGACAACAATATTGAGAAATAGAAACGAGCAAGTCACATGCCGCTGACTGAAGTTTGTTTCTCTCTGATACCTGCAAGCCACAAAGTCATAAGCCGTTGAGGGAAGTATGTTATTCGCTAACATCTTGCAACAAAAATGCGTTAATACTCTTTGTTTCAGGAACTGTTTCAAGATAAACGTCTCGTGAAAGCCTTATCACGGCCTGCGTGAACTGAAACTGATCCTTTTAATGCTTATTAAATCTAGGCGAGGGATTACCTGTCAGTCTCCCAGCAGAGCGCTCGAGCCACCGCTCAGTAAATGAAATGTTCATCTTCAAAGTGGAGGACAAAGCTCACGCCTACACTAAACGCCTTCTTCGGAGGGCGATAATCTCAAAAAATTAGCCTTGTTTTGTGAGGCAAAACATTTTCTCGCACGCTTTACCTCAGATTTGATAGAAGTTTATCGTCAATTTATTGATTACCAATAAATTACCCGTGTTTTCTGTTCATCATAGGACGTGTGTCGTTTTGTACCGCATCCATGTACTGCCCATAACTCCATTATTCGTAAACGATAATACATAGAAAAATAGCATTTTTCGTCCATCAGAATCATAATTAGAATGAAGTCATTGAACTCCCAATCTAAAACAATCAGATTCAACAAACAACGGCAATCATCAGACATTTCTGATGTTCTTCTTCTTTTCAATGGGGCATCATCAAATCGAAGTACTCTATACAGCTTTCAAACGAAATTTTATTTATTCACTATTGCTGTCATCCAAGATATGTCACGAAAGAGAAAACGGTCACGAGTGGAAAAAATCCCTTCCAACAAACCATAAACAACATGTGTGAATTATAAACATAGTTTGGGTTGCTAATGTACCCCAAAAACATCTACGAAGCACATTTGAAGCGTAGGATACGAGTTTGTGATGTTTAACTTTTTAAAATTAAGTGATTTTCCGACTCGATCTCACACGAGCGATCGCTGTACTCTCGGATGTAGTTGCGCAGTGAAACAAGGGTCCTGAAATCAACAATTGAAATTCTCAACGAGCTAGAAATGTCTGAATTCTCACCTGGAGTCGAACTAAGAAAAACTGAAATTACCCTGAAAAAATACCGTAACTGCTTTCTTTTCATATAAGGTTTCGAGTATATTACCAAAATTTTAGAGGTGTTCTCCGAAAAAATCAACTGCTTCCATTTATCACTGAAAGGCTACCAACTTTGCAATTCATCGTCTAAGTCCATCTCCTATAATCAGCATCTTACTAAATAGGTTGTTTACAAACCTGTCTTTTCACAAACTAGGGTCGCTTCGTTATAGAATTATCGTTCAATTAACTAGGGTATCTTCTAAGTAGCGTCTCCCCAACCAACCTCACCAACAACTGATTAGCTGTTCCAATTGAGCCTATATCTACTTATCGGATCCTAAGAAGTTTCAGTAATTACTTTCAAATCTCAAACAAGCTTATTAATTGCTTGCTGGATCCTAGACTGGTTATTTTAACAATATATCGTCTCTCAAACTGCTTCATTGCCTACTTGTAGGATGCCAAACTGGTCCATCAGCAACTTATCGAATCCAAAATTGGTTCATTGACTACTTGTTGGATCCCAAACTATGCATTTCATAACTACCTCAGCGGCACGCATACAAGCACGCTTTATGACTAAATTCTTACTTAGTCGTGTAATGATTTCAAGGGCCACAAGCACCACCTACGAGCTCGAGCACCAAACCCACGTGTTTCCAGCTGTCCAGGCAACCACCCACGCGCTCGAGCATCAGGCATATCAACACAAATGTTGCTTCAACGGCGAACGGCAGCTCAAAAGTCCTCTAAATTTTTTTCATGCTTGCCTGAAAAAATTGGGAATTGTAACAACTAACTGAAAATTCAAAAAGTCTGAAGCGCATTTTTATTCACTTGAATAATACGACACATACAGTACAATAAAATGAAGCATGTAACAACCGCCAATAATACATTATTCACAGATTCAAATATACAAAAGAAAATCAAAATATGAATTTTACTTCCTTTGTACCTCGTATCATCGCTATACGTTGAAATTAGCAGTTTTTTTTCATTTTCCTGAAGAAAAAGTTGCTATTCAAAACTGAATTCTGACTAGAATGTGACATGCATCAGAAAATCAGAATTCAAGCGTCACAAAAATTACTACGCTTAAAGGCCACAAAATTGGACATTAAATTTGATATTTATTTGATTTAGCAGTTAATGAACGAGGTAGGAAGCGATGGCGGGCACAAACAAATTTAGCTCTTATGTCGTACATAAGAGCGATCAAAGTCGTAAGGAACTTCAGTATTCGTTAGGTAAGTGGCTTTTGGAATTCAGTATCATCATCACTGCAGCAAAACCGCGTGAGTGACCACTGGACTCGAAAAAATATGGAAAAACAAGACAGATAGAAGCAATAAAAGGTTCTAAATTCAATGCTTGTTCACTACTTAGAGATGCAATGAGCAGTACACGCGGGTAAGTATAGGTCTTCTTTTCAGTGCAAAAATTTTAATACGGAAATCATTGAAAAAAACGATAAGGTTTTTCTGATTCTCATGACTTGCTCACTCACATATAAGTTACCTTATATTCAATACTAATACAACTAAGAAGGGAAAAATTATTACGTGTCAATGAACATCCCTGGCTTCGACGGACTGTACATAATCTTGTGAAATATACGAAGCAGATAATTGCAGCACTGCATCTTAAAAATATATTTGGACGTATTGTTCCTTGAAACATATTTATTTCAACTGAAAACTACACCTCACTCGGGGTAGCCATAAACTCTTACATAACTTTTTTTAAACATCCCCAAATCACTAAGCGAATCAGTCATCAAAAAAATGTACTGTTTGTTTTTTGTACTATTTTATCAAAGAGGAAACTTTGCTGTCACACAGCTGGCTGCGCAGGAGACTTACTTGTATATCAGAGACCGCAGCATTCGCTACTTCAAAAGCTTGTTAGGGAAGATTAGACGCTATGATCTCAGGACTAGACCAACGAGAAGGAAGTACCTTCTGCGCTGCTGCCGTGGATATTCTTGGTTAGTTTACCGTTTCATTCGGTAACTATGGTGCAAAGTGACTTTCTTTCAAGAGCTAGGGTATAAAAATAAAAGTTTGAACTTCTATTATACATATTGTTCGTGAATTTGCTGAGGAAACGTCTTTGCTACAACGCTCATTTTTACCATCAAACTCATAACAAACACAACTACAAGAAGTTCTATTGCTACTGAATTTGTGCTCAGTAGACACCCATGCAGGAACTTCGCCGTTTTGGATCGTAGCCCTGGAATAGATTGCAGTCTGTTTTGTTATACATTGGCTAGCACCTGGTCCCAGTTAGCCTGTGGTCCAAGTTAGTGTTAGGTCCCAGCTAGTGCACTTCTCTCCATTAACTGTGGCAGGTCCATTGCAAGGTCTCGTCGAGGCCCCACATAGTGCTCGCCACTTGCCCGCCAGATTGCACCCTAGATTACTCCACGAATGGTGTTAATCTCAAGATTCCTCTGGTCAACGGTGTCGGTTTTGAGATTACCCCCAGTGAATGTTGTGAATCATAAGATTACCCTAGTGAAAGGTGTTAATCTCGCGCAGCCCTGTACTCTGCAACACAGCTGCAGTGTACAAGCAAAAGATTTTCAACTCTTTTGAGACATTTGCAACTGGCTGCAGAATTTGACCTCGCAAAGCCTGTACGACGCTCGAGTGGCTGTGCGGATTTTCTAAGATTCGCTGCAATCTTGCCACACTGAGCAATTTCCGTTTTTTTGGAGGTCGTTGTCAAGTAGGAAATAGCTGTGATATTGACACTTTCCAATGTTTTTTGATTCTAGGATACTAGAGATGACAATCCTTGTGTTTCCGTCTCATGATAAAAGTTTGAAGAATTTTATGGTCTTTTCCGTACTTGTTTTAGTTGCCTTTGTTTTTATTTACAGAACCAAGGCGGGATTTGTATCCACAAGTTACAAATTCAATGATAAACTGAGATTGACTTATGAATCTCACCTATCCTTCGGACACATTGGTGAGGCGTACACTATTAAATACCAAGTCTTACACAAATACTTGCTGCACATTTTCATTTGCTATAATACTTTAATCTGACGTCACAAACACACCGGCATTAAGAAGACCAACTGATCGGATTGTACTACATCTATGATACAAAGTGCACAAGTTCAATGAGCCACTATGCTGCTTTTGCGAAAATAAGGCAGCCTGAAGGCCTTCCTATCCTAACTTAATACTGGAATTTAGTATTTACTTAACAACATTTGAAACCTTCAAAAAGTATTTGCTACACCTTCGAAATTTTACTACTTTCCGTCGAACTTATACATTATACGTCAGATAAGTTATTTATAACTAATACGACATTTCATCTCTGATTTACCCATGTTCCATCTCGCATCCAGAGTCTGCCGTGCTCGCACCTATCACAACAGAGCTGTGTGTGCTAACAACACGTTCAAACTAACAGCTTTAAAAATTGAATAAATAACATTATATAATAAAACGCCAGGTGTCTCCTTAAAAAAATAAATTCATATCTGTTTTTGTGCGTAATTTGTTCTATGTTATTACAATGGGAACCTCCCTTAAATACAGGTAGTTAAATCCGCAGACTTTCTGATTAGGTCTGAGAATCTGTTGCTTTAAATTCTTCTTTCAAATGCATGATAATTAAAACCCATCATTTTTAACGGGCATACGCACTAGTAATAAAATAATGAACAACCTGGCAGTTTAAGCGCAAGATAAACAGTCTGAGGCTGTCATCTCTAACGGCGGTGCTCCAGTTCAGCTGGTGAATGGCAGCGAATTACGGATTTGATGCGCTAGCCATTCATAGTTCAGTGAGAAGGCTTTGGGGTTCCCTGGTTGGTTACTTCCAATGGTCGTAATTTATTGGTAAGTTGGTTAGCTTTTCCTAACAGCCTTTAGTAGTGATCTATGTAAAAGCTTCAGAATCTGTGTAGTGCGATGATGCTATTCGTGAACAGACCATGTTATATGATGATAGTTTGATTGAGACCATAGTAATATTAATGTCATCATTAAGTGTTAAATGAGTACACACAAAACGAGTATTTTATTCCATATACGTAAATATACATTGAAACTTGATTATATGTGTTAAGGCTCGGACTGTAGCTACACAAAAGCTCTAGCTCAGCTTTCCAGAACAACAAGGCGCGCAGTAGCCTCGGCAGATCTCAGAACTTTCAAAGTTCAGAGTTGTAAATCTCGAATATGAGCGCGGATGTACAGCGCCTGCTGAGAGATAAACTTAAAAGCTTATTTTAAAATTTCTTTCACGACTAGAGTAAGAAATACTTAGCGAAATATTTAATTATTTTATAAATATTCATTGCACTAGGTATTTATCATTTAAGGTCGGTATATATGAACTATTTATAAATTCATGAAATTAATTTGTTGAATAGCAAACTTAATTACTTGAAAGAACGATATGAAGAGATAATTAATTTATATGAGAGACAAATAAAATAAAGGGAAGCAAAGAAAAACTCTCTGCTCCTATGCTTTTATCAGAAAGATGACACCGTTTTATTAAAATATTTACTTCACTCTGGAAAATGTACGGTCGGTATTCAACAAGGAAGTTGAAACCTGACCAGGAGATTGACAAAATGGGGCAATTTCCCGCACACCCAACATGCAACATTAAGAAAAAGTAAAAATTTCCCAAACCCAACGTGTCAGATAGAGAAAATTTAGAAATTCCCCCCACACCCATGCATGAATAAAAAATGTAAAAATTTCCCCTCACTCGATACCACAATAGCCTCGATTTCCATTTCAAAAATTGCGTCTTTCGGTTCGCAATAAAAACTTGCTTTGATAATGCAAACTTTTTCATAGCTTCAAAGCTCATTATGCTTCACGAGCGTAAAAACTAATAACATCAATCATTCATGAAACTCGTTAACGAAGTTTGAGTCTTTAGAGCATTTTCATGACACTTGAATTACAACAGGCTTGATGTGTTCAAGAATAGGTCATCTAAAACTCATTCTTAAACGATCTTTTTCGATAACCATCTTAGAAGAAAGACAAACTTTCCCGATGGCTGACTGATACTGCGACCAAAAAACCTAGGCCCGACTTGTCTCTTGAACGGACGCGATCATTTTTTCCTTTCCCTTTATTCTAGGATGAATGTGCTTTTACTTCCAATCATTGGCTCCAATGCAATTCTTGAGTCGCATCCGCGATGTATTTATTATTCATTAACTACCGTCATCGGTACTCGAGTCTGCCTTGGGTAGCGCTTCTTATCGCTGTATTCTCAAGATGTACTGAATGTTCGACGCTCAGGAACGAAGTTGTACGCGAAGTCTTATGCAATGCTTCTTGCATTGTACAAGTGCTGCACATAAAGCCGAATTTGATGCTTCCTCGGTAGTCGTAGACTTTACTTGCAGTCGTACACATACGCTACAACGTTTTACTCCATACATTGAACTATGTTTCATAAACAAAATGATACGACGAGAACAATAATTTTTAGAGCCCAAGTTCACGGTAAAAATATATCCAAAAAGTATAATTTATGCTCCTGGCTCGCTATTATGTTCGAGCATTATACGTTGTTCCCTGTAATTCAGTGTACATCAGGTGGAAATTATGCCTCTTTTCCACTATTTAGTTTGGCCTATCTGGTAAAGAATAGTGTGAGACACTACACAATGTTTATATAGACAAGTGTATAAACTAGCCAAAAGTTTTTATGGAAGAAGCACAGTGCTATATTTAGCTGTAAGCAACAGGTTGCAAAAGTGCTGGAATATAACGCTTGTTGAATTTTGAAACTGCCAGACTTTAGAACACACGAACTAAGTAGTCTTTCCTGCATTGAATTTATCCAGTGAATAACCAACGTATACGAAGAGACTCAAAATACACTGTCCATCAGACACATAGCCGTATTCGTAGAGCAAAACTATACTCATGCTACAACGTATTCATAATACAACACAAAATACTAGATACGAAACAACTGGACACAGTTAGTGTGCTATTCAATGTCACGGACTATACTGTACATCAATGCAGAACTCCAGGTATGACAGTGTATGACAGTGTATGCCAATGTGTCCACTTAGCAGTTCAGCTGCAACAGCAGTAATTAGGATACGGCTTTGGGAGGCTAGTGTTTGTGCAGCTGGTTGCGTCTGCTCGAGCTGGCGACGTCGAGCACCGAAACTCTACGGGGGATTAGCATAATATTTGCAGGCTTTCAGCCATATCTCATGAATCAAGGTTGTTGGAGTGTCTTGAATCAAGGATATTGGATTGTCTTTGATCATGGTTATTGGAAGGTTTTGGATCTTGGATATTGGAATGTCTTCAATCGATGTCATTGGAATGCTTTGAATTACAGTTATTTGAGAGCCGTAAATCATGCATATTGAAAAATTTATAATCAATGTTTTGAGAAATTCATTAATCACGGATAAACATATGTAGTGAATCATTGATTTCGGGATGTCTTGAATCCAGGATACTAAAATGTCCTGAAACTAAGTAATGTGGGTCTTACAAAGGCTTTAAACACGCTCATCGCAAATTTTAGATTGCATTTGTGCTTGAATTTCTGAAACCGAATTTATTAAATGAAGTTCAGTGAAATACCTTGAATCATTTCACCGGGAATCCAGCCTTCTGATATATTTCAATTTTTTTAGAAACATTTTGATCGGAGTTTCATAATGTATCATGAGTCTAGATTACAGAAATGCCTTTCATCATATTTGTGCAGGATTTTACAGAATTAGAGGACTTTCTCGAGTTCCAAACTAGTCAATTGCTACCGTTTGAGTGGAAGATATCGTAAGTCGAGGCAGCACCAGTCAAGCAAAGCAGGAGACGTCGGTGACCGATGTTTGATAATAGACTAGTTGCCACAGCGGTGACTGACGTTGTGTTAGACTAGTTGCCACAGCGGTGACTGACGTTGTGTTAGACTAGTTGCCACAGCGGTGACTGACGTTGTGTTAGACTAGTTGCCACAGCGGTGACTGACGTTTGGATTTAGGCTAGTCGCCACAGCGGTGACTGACATTGTGTTAGACCAGTTGCCACAGCGGTGACTGACGTGTTAGACTAGTTGCCACAGCAGTGACTGACGTGTTAGACAAGTTGCCACAGCGGTGACTGACGCTCGGATTTAGCTAGTTGCCACAGCGGTGACTGACGTGTTAAGCTCGTTGCCACAGCGGTGACTGACGCTCAGTGTTAAGTTAGTTACCACAGCGGTGACTGACGTTTGGATTTAGGATAGTCGCCACAGCGGTTACTGACGGTCACCGTTAATGCACTCGCGTCCACCACAGCGCATCACCGACCCACGCCACAGCAGCGGCCCTCAGCCTCTAACAGCCGCAGCGAAAAGCGCTTCAGGACTACTTTCTATGTAATTCTTGAGCTAAAGGACTCCAATTTGAGCTCACTGAATTTCTGTAGTGAAATTAGGGACGATATTTACAAGGGCAAAGCTCATTACCGAGCAAGATGATTTCCCTCTACAGGGACGACATAAAAGCATGGGGCTGCCCGCGGGACCTGAACGTTCTGAAAGGAGGGAAGGGGAGGGAAGACATGGCAAAAGCAGAGTGAGATTTAAGAGCAGCAGGAGTCGATATCAGCAAAATAACGACAAAATGTACAGGCAGAAAAAATGTAAATTGAAATTCAGAAGGACAGTGGTGAAATGAAAACATGAATAGATGCATGAAGTTTCAAAATCTGTAAAAATTTTGCAGTGGGAGTGAAATTATAACTGTATAATGCACAAACTTGGCTAAATATATGTAACTAAGGAAGTAGGGAATTTAATGAATGCCTCTTTTCATAAAACAAATTGCAAATGACGAGCGAACTTCCAGTCTTTTAAATTTTAATTGTGATCAGTACACATCTTCATACTTTAGCATGACGTCACGTCATCAAAAAGACTGAGCTTCTCTGTGAATGCTACCGTCGTACTGATTCCAGATTTTCATAATTTCTTTACTCAACTTGATTACGTGGCGTTGCACATAAGTGCACCGCCACACTCCCTAAACCTCCAAACTATACCGCCATATTAGACCTGTAATCACTAGAACTGCCGCAAAAGAAACAGAATAACATGAAATAAGAATTACGTTAAGAGAAAAGTTCAGTAGTTGTGCTGGACGCTAATGCAGCTAATGAATAAATTAAGTCTCTCTCAGAAATAGAAATGAAACTGGAAATCTTCGTCTGAGGCTGGCAGGTCCTACAGTATATTGGCGCACCTCGGTGACTCAAACGAACAAAACAACGAATTTTCAGGACAGTTGAGACAAAATACGAGACAACTGTCATGTTTCAAATGTATCTTTGTGTGTTAAATGTCTTAGGTGGTGGTTATTGTTAGTCAGTGACATAATACAGATGACTGCAGCGGAACAGCTGAAACAAAGTTCAAAACTAAGTAAAAAATTAATTAAGCGTATCATATTAAAACATTGGGGTCCACTTTCTAATTAGCTGGTAAATTACTAAGTGTGGTGTGATGAGAATCGGTAAAATTTAACGTATTATTGCAATTAACTGGAGGCTATTCCGCTGAAAGAATTGCAAGTGACACTTAGGAGAGATTACAAAATGAGAATGGAAAGCTGAATATGTCACGAATTGTCATAGTCGAAATATCGGTAGATCTAAACAGCAGCTGGCGTGCATTAAAGTTCTGGCATGCTTCTTCTGCTTGCTATCGTAAAATATTTAAATACTAACATCGACGCATGAGCTTTATAATTGCGCAATACAACGGATGCGTTTTTAAATAACGAGTCAATATACAAGATAGATTGTGTGAAACATAATGCCATCCACTCAGGGATTTGAAGCACACACGCCGTGTATACACACATACACAGACACACGTGTGTATTTGCAGAAAGTTAAAACAACTCCATTTGTTTTCCACGCATTTTAATATCGAATTCAGGTTGGGGATGTTTCTCAAAAATTATATTAGTGAAATTTTCTGGTGTAGTTCATATTGTCTTAATAATTTACATCAACCTTGAGAGCAATAAAAAAAATCAGGTATTTTAAAACATAAAGTTAGAAAATAAAACAAAACGGTCTGATAGAGGTGTCACTTTTGCCCATAGTAAAAAGCTGAAAGTTCTAAGAGCACAATAGACATTCTTGGCCGCGAAATATCAAAGTGAAAACAACAGCTACGGAAGTATCTTTAATTAACGGTATTGTTCCAGTGAAAGCGAATTTAACCATGGAGCACTGAACATACAGTAGGTATAAACGTCACTAACCTTGGGCAAACTATACTCATGCTCAGTGCTCCAGGGTTAAATAGCGACTATGTTGGAAATTCCTCCTCTCATGCTCGTATTTTGGTATCTTGCGCTGGAGCCTACATTGCAGTCGGGTGGTAGCTGTACTTCTTGCTGTTGTTGCGTTTGAACCAGTGGAAGATGTGATGGTTTGCGTTTTGCCGCTTGATAGGGGAAGCTGTTACGGTGTTGCAGTGATATGGTCGCTTCTGTATCTACTGAGTCAGACATTCAACATGAAGACCGTCTTCTAATGTTTTCCTCTAAGACTCAGCTGGAAACCATCAGAAAAACTCTAATTACTTGTTGCTACCATGCTTCATATTGTTACAGTTCGTGTGTTCTGCCTTATTCTTCAACATTTTACTTTTATATTAATCAATAAATTCTTGAAAATGATCAGGTATTAAATTGACTAAAACTTGTTAGAACTAAATTGGTTCATACCTAAATTAACTACACTTAAATAAAGGGTATGGCCGGTTGGAATTGACTTGCTCAGTACCAAGTTTTCAAATGTAATATTACTTACTAATGTGAAGCATATAGATTTACGCTATCTCTTAGAGCTTTACTTGAATCCTTACAATTAATTATTTCTTGGTCTATGACTTTTACCCGTATAGAAACTATAACTTTCCGTTGCCTGAACACCTTACTTCTAATCACCAGCTTGGTCGACTGGTGAGCGAATCTGCTTGCGAGCGGAAAGACCTGGGTTCGAATCCCGCTGCCGACATGGTTGACGCGGCTAGAAATACGGCATGGGACTTGGGTAAACAACCGAATAATTATCGAAGTAATTATCCGACCCAAGAATGGGCCAGAAGGTTCGTTCCTATAGCCTCATTCTATTCTATTCTATTCTACTGCTTTCATCTTAAATTAGATTTTCTCGTTATGATGGCCTTTTAACACACTGCGAGTAACATTGACTTAATGGTCATTATTTTTATTGTGTTTCAGTTTCCAACATATTCTGATTGCCTATATCCACTATCTTCGGCTATGTTAGTTCTGTTGCTTTTCCCTTTTGTTTTCATTGTATGATTTTTAGTTCCTCTTCTCTCCGGTCTGGTACTCATCTACTCATACATGACACCCCACAACTCGCTCGTACTCTTTGTTATTGTTGGCGTTACGTTGTTAGGCCGTGTTCTTCGTATATAATATGATTAAAGTTTCAATTAAATTTCGTACTTTACTTTTCATTAACTTTCCATTTCAAATTTGCAGTTAATCTCATCCAAGCAGTCCTGCTCAGCTTCACGACCGCCCTGTTAAAACTTTATAAAACATTTAAATCTCAAAGTATAAAGGTGCTCATATTCTCAGTAAGTTGGGCTCTTGTGGAACAACTTTAGTTCCCCAAAAAAAATTTTGAGCACCTGCGAGTCAAAATTTTGAACCCCTTGACGCACATTTTCTTCTTCTAAATATGTGAAAAAAATTATAATTAAAACATGGGAAATAAAATAAAACTATTACTTCTGCGTCTGATTTTCCGCCAAAGTTTTCCCATTAAATAGAAAATAAAAACTAGCTATACTTTCCTAGAGCAAATTGCATTGTGGGAGAAAATTGTGCAATACTTTATGACATCGTTACTCGTTCTGATAAAAACAATTTAGAAATCATCATGGCATAAGAAACTTTCGCTGAAAATAATACTGCATGAAAGTTGCGTAAAAACTTGTAAAAAATTACCATAATCTCTAATATAAATGATCAAACCATGAACAATGTTATGCACTGTATCTCAGAAATACAGGCGACCTAATCCCGGTGACAAGGCCAAAAATAAAACGTCTTAACGTAGATAAAAATATTCACTTAGTTTAACATGAGTTTTTCAGTTTCGGAGAAATAAAATACTGACGCTTAAAGAACATGAAGTAGTTATTTTGAATATTTTCAATCATTACGACTGACAACGGTCTGTGTAGCAAAGATATAAAAGTTATTTGTACATTACATACAGGTTAATTTTTTTCAAATATCTAATGTTTTTGACGTTCAAAATGACGCTATGTTTTTATTTGAATCCTCGAATGACTTAAAGCATCTTATACAAGAAGTATAAAAGTTATTAAGTTGCGATGTCTCCAAAATGATGAGTCGGGAAGTAATAAATGAAATAAAAACAATAAAGAGTTGCTTGTAGTTCAATATTGGAAATATTTTAACCCTCTACAGTTACAAAGCAAGCCTCCATTAGCAGTACAGTTCCTGTGGCAGATAAAACACGTCACTTTCAATGTTAGGAATTCACTCAGTAAAAAGCCTCCTCGAACAAGCATAGATGTTAATCTGTTTCACTTCAGTTGATGAAATAAAAAATCAGTAACATTTACACATGTCACATCAGGCCTGTGTAGCACATTTAATATAAAATAACACCGTAAATGAGGCTCCTAAATTGGCCCTACTTCCATGATCAGAAGTGTTAACTTGTTACATTTGTCGTCCCCACAAGTGAATTTCAATCCTCGCGCCCTCAACCTCCGCCTACAAGTTGGAGTACCGGCTTAGAACTTCAGCCAAGGAATAGTTCTGTTTGACAAGTTAACGTGCTGAGAAGTTGACGGGTTGACAAGTTGAAATACTGTCGAATAATTTCACACCATTCATGCAATTACGAGATCAGCCTTGGCATCCAATCAGGGCTGTGGAGTTGAAAGTCCGACTCCGACCTTGACTCCGATTCTGACTCAGACTTTTTAGCAGTAATTTTCATACGACTCTGACTTAACCCTGTATCTAACTAAAGAGGAGTTTTCTCTCCCCTCTGAACAGGTACCCACACCTTCACTTGAAAGTACCTAAGCCTACAGAAATATTCAGAGTACCACTGGACAAGATGAAAACATTGCATTAGACCTTCTTGAAACGTTAATGAAGCTATTAATCAATCATTTTTTATGCCTTCCGATTAACTGTGACCAAAATTGTCGAAGTGGGTCATGATAATGTCATGATAATTAAAATTATTGTCTAATTTTCAATAATGTATTTTGTAATTTCCCCTTTTCGATCGATAATTTTTTTCTGCAGTCGTTTTTTCGCTGTCTTGTGTACAAACACTTCAATATTTAGCAGCCCAAGATGGTATCCTTAAATTTGAACAAATATTCTTCATGAAACTATTCCCGTATCTTGAGAAGAATGTACTAATTTTTCATTGTATTTGATGAGTCAGCGATTGTGCTTCTCCTCCACAGGCACTCGAGCGCTGGAATTCCAGGAAGATTTGGTCCGTGTTGATACAACTAACATCCAAGTCCCTCACTGCAAAGTTACGAGCAGAAGATCCACACTAAAATTCATTGCACCTAATGTGCTAAACAGAAACATTGCTTAACAAATCAATGCAGCCCTACCATATTTTGGATGCAAAACAAAGAACTATTTGAATTGTTTTCCTTTGAAAAGCAATTATTTACTATTTCTGTACGAAGAACAAGCGTGAATGAGACTGTTAAGCCGTCGCAACTTTATGGTACAACCAAGACTTATGTGCATTTTGGACTGCCATCACTCAATGTTGTGTAGCTAATAAATATTATTGAGTTAGATCCGCCAGATAATTGAATCATTACGAAATTAATACACGATCGATTGTTTCACTTCCACTATGCGTATCCGCTGACACTTTTCTAAAATGATTTCCGTGAGGACCTGCCGTCCAAACTCGGTTTTGAATTGATTTTGATCCAAGAATTGGAGTTGGATTTATGGAGCTGATCGTGAGATCACGCGCTGATAGCCAATTTGCCTCACTACATCACAACAAAATAAGTCACTTGATGCAGCACTCTATCTATTTTTTCTCCTCGGTGCAAAAATGTACTAATATTCTACAATCCAATTTTAATTTTGGGCGTAATTGCACTCGCATATTTAAAACTTAATGTCCTCTCATCATGACTATTGTATTCGAGGGATAATGATTTTGTTTGAGTTTAATGAAACATACACGTGTTTGCGGAACATGAAACCATCAACCCTGCAAGTGCAAATGACGGTGCTGTAGTAACCTTCCATGCAGCAGAAGGAAATTTAATGATACAAGACGGAGTAGGGAATCGTTTTCTGTACATCTCTGTGATAGGCATTTTTGGCAGAAATCCTACAGCAACAAATATTCTTCAGCACTTTACCTCGTGAAACTTTGCCGTCAAATTCACAGCAAATTCTTCCGACCTGCATGATTCCACCGCAGATACTCAACTCATACAACTTCCATAAGGATTTTCCTGGTTCACTTGAGTCTACCAATATATTTTTTGCCACTCAGTGACCGAAACAAAGTGGTATAAAATAATAAAAATGTAAATAATATACTCATTTTAAGTTACTTATTTCAGTCATTTTAAGTTTCTTGGTGCAGTAGCCAACCATTTATTATGAGTGAATCCCTATAAGTACTAACTTCTCATTCTCGATGATCCGTCTTCCCTATAAGCATAACTAGAATGAAAAGAAAGTCGTGTTGTTGAAATTGGAAAATTATTTCGAATAGAGTCGTAGTTTAAACAGCGTTGTACGTTTGGAACATCAAGACTGCTGCGAAAGCCTACTTCTTTCAGCGATTTCCCTGCTATTAAACCTACAGCAAGAGCTTCGCGCTTAATGGGAAGTTAAATGAATTACGGAAAAGTCACCACTTCCAGCGCCTACAATTTCGAACAATGACCACGACCGAGAATTAGTTTCAGAAGAGAATTTTTTAACGTCCAGTAGCTCCGAGTTTAAAATGAAAACTCTTTCTGGACTTCGCGGTCAGTGACTACAGGATATTTAATTCCCTTTAGCGTAGATATTTAATTCCCTTTAGTGAGATAAGATAAAGGTGGCTGCGTTCCCTCCCATGCCCACGCCATGTTTCTTTCTCGCTGCTGCTCTGGGATGGCTCTTCCGGTCGCAGTGTTGCCATTGAGAGGATTGCCTTTGATCAACTTTTACCAGGTCTTTGTGCTTTTACGGTGTTCCACCAGATTCGCCTTGAAAACTTGGTGAATAGAAAATATTCGCGGTCTTGTGCACGTTCCTTTCCTCCTGTTTGAAGCTTTAGAGAAGAGGGTACCCACTTATTTACTTTCATCTCAATTTGGCAAATTTGAGAATAGATTTTGAACGGAAATTCCGAAGAAAATACTCGTAATGCCTATCGTTGTGTGTTAGTGCTCAGGAAGGCAAATGTTTCGACAGCATCCAAATTGTGTACGAGTTCTTATAATCTTAGCTGATATTCAGTTTTTACCAGAATACCAACGAAATGAGACACTTTAGTGCATCGCTAGCTCATACTTTGAGGAATCCATGAACAAGAAATGACCCAACTTCAGAGCAAAACCATGAGGCTTCATAAAGCGCTGCCAAAGCATCAGAGTGTCAGATATACAACAGACAACCCAGAGGAAACCGCTACACTCTTGCCTCCTGCAAGTAGAATCCCTGGACCACACAAGCACAAAGCAAAACCAGTGCCAGACTTTCCGTTGAGGCTTGAGTAAGAGTGACATAAATTACACTACATTTATACGCCAACGTATATATATTTTCGCATATCTTTTTCCTGTGTTCAGCTTCTCTTGTTGCATAAATACATATATGTACGTATTACTTCATGAACTCTTTACAACACTCAAATTTAATTGAATGAATGTTATTCGTTGCTGTTCTGAACTTGTATTGAGTAACTAATATCTTCGTCCACAATTTGTAACGAATAAGGGAAGCAGCGGAATAATTTATTCTCAATCTCCGTTAATTTTTAGGCAAATAACAGAGTGATATTAACGCTTCTTTAACTTTCATACTTTTTAAAGCCGATTAAGTCAGTCAAAAGGATAACAAAATGCTACGATCTCACACACAGCAGCTCGACTCTTCATATCGTATGCATTATTCATTGATGTAGTTCAACGTGCACGCACAGCAAAATAATTTTGTCAGTTGATCTAGCGTAAGCGGATTAAAATTTCACAAAGACTAGTCAAATTTTTCAGTTTTGCATCGACTTACGACCGCAAGCAGATCAGATCAACATTTCATCCCTAATGAGACGATATGAGCAAGGATGAAAAAGAATTAGTCATGACTAAGTCATGAAGAGGACATGAGCAAGCTATGATGTTTCACAATCATTCATTTCACAAACTAATGATTCAAGAAAAATCATTATTTTACCAGCAGAAAAACATACAATATATTGATGAATTTAGTGTACACCCGAGATGCAGTCTCGAATGGTAATAACACTGAAAATTAAGGTCAGGATTTAATATTTCTTGTTCATAGAGAACAATTTGAAGGGTTAAAGCTAAAATACCTCTCAGAGTAACCATTATTCATATCCACCATTAAGGGATGCTCAATACGGAACGTAAAAGCAAAATTATAACTATATTTCGCTTTGCCGAAATACATGTATGGTGAAAATTGAAGAAAGACTTGTTAGCGATGTCGGCTAAAGTTTAATATTTTCTTTCTTCATCGTTGGAGCACGTATACCATTGTTGCACAGCGCACGCCATTGTTGTAGTATGAACATGATTTTTGCACTATGTACATCATTGCTGTAGAGTGTGCATCATTGTTGCAACGTGTGCATCATTGTTACTGCTTATACGAGGGGCTTCAAAAAGTTCGTGGAAAAAGGACAGTTAGAAAAAACGGTCAAAGTTATCATGTTGATTTTTCAACATATGCACCATCTATGTCAATATACTTCTGCAAACGTTAATACCAGTCTTTAAGTCTATCTTCGTAAAACTGATAGTCATGCGATTTGAACCACGTCAAAGCAGCTCTCTTTACACCTTCAACTGATGGGATCTGGGTACATTTCAATGACTTTTTCAGGTTTGGAAATGAAAAGAAATTGAATGGGGGCTACGTCGGAGCTATAAGGTAGATGGCGAACGGTTTCTCATCAAAATTCGCGTAGCACAGCTCATGTCTGTCGAGCGCTGTGTGCGGTTGCATTGTCGTGGTGGAAGAAGACGCGCCGATGCAGCTCCCCAGGGCGTTTTTCCGCGATGTTCTTGGATAACTTTCTCACAATGCCTTCATAATCAACAGCTTCAATTGTTTTCATGCCCTTGAGGCAGTCAACTAGCAAGATCCCCTCTACACCCCAGAATACAGTGGCCATAACCTTTCCTCTGGAACGCTTAAATTTTGCCTTCACAGGCCCACTTCCATCCCTGGGCAGCTACAGCTTCGATTGAGTTTTGTCTTTGAGATCGTACTGGCAGAGCCATGTTTCATCCCTGGTCGTAATTCTCTGCAGAAAAGCTTCAGGGTTCTCATCCCACTTGTTCAAAATTTCCATGGGAGGATCTGCCCTTGTTTCCTGCTGATCTGGACGCAACAGCCTATTAGAAACCCATGGAGTGGAGAGCTTGCTCAGCCCCAAACTGTTCTCTAGAATTGTGTGTGCAGAACCCACGGAGATGTTGAGTGCGTCTGCTACTGATTCAGTGGTTATTTGCTTATCATTTTCAATAAGGTTGCGAACAGCATCAATGTTTTCCACACGGACTGATGTGAATGGCCTGCCGCTGCGGGGATCATCTTCAGTCTCATTTCCTCCACTCCTGAAACGAGTAATCCATTTTTAGGTTGCTGATTTCTTAGGGGCATTGTCACCATAAACTTGTTTCCGAGAGTCAATGATTCGGCTGTTCTTCCATCCAAGCTTCACCATGAATTTGATGTTTGTCCTGGACTCGATGCTTATATACTTATACAGTATGTCATCGTTATAGTGCGAGCAAATATTGGCATCGAGTATCATTGACTGTTTCTTTACTATTGCTGGCATGGTATTCACGTTCACAATTTCTAGGTTAATTTTTACAAATTACTCGTTATGTTCTACATATTGTACAGAATTACTTGCTTTTGCGCGTCATCGTCAGCATTGTTTGCGTCCAGTCTCTCTTCCAGCCGACGCCTGTTCAGATTTAAGACTCGGGTCTACACCATACAAAGTTTGGTGGAAAAGAAGCACCACTCAAAAGAGATTGGAAAATTTTCCCAAAGCCTTCTAGAAATCTAGAGCTTGCAGCGCTGCAACAATTTTCCGAAGACAACGAGGGCCATAAACGAAGAGATGGTCTGCACGTATAGCCTGTCAAGTTTTGCATCAAGTCCAACAGACACGGGACATCAAAAATTAATATTCTTTCATGGAGAGCAAAGCACGCTTCAAGATGTTTCAAAAGTTGGTGAGGAAATTTGACTGCCGCATTTTTTTCAAAAATTTTGAGTTGAGCCTGAGTATTTAGCAACGTCAAAGACTGTAATTACGTAAGGTTAAGTCTTGAGAGATGAAGTGAACAAACAAAATAAATAGTATAAGCTGAAAAGGTAGTCGGAGCTTAACTTTCATAGTGAGGCCCAAGAGTGGCTGTGAAGTCCACAACAATGGCCACCACAAAAATAGTTCATCACCACGGGTACACAAGTCATTCCGTGTTCCCTACGTGCTTGATTTCTCCCCCATTGTTAGGGCGTCATTATCGAATGGCTTGAGAAGTGATGTATAAAATGACTGCTGAAAGTTGCCTGATAAGCTCTGGTACTTCGAATAGCTGTTAAAACGTGGATGATCCACGCGTCTACTTAAACATGGCTGATACACATGGCCACTAAAACGTGGCTGATACACATGGCTGCCGCACCGTAGCGAGTAGGTATGGCAGCAAGACTATGGTTATTACCTTACAAGAAAATACAATGCAGTAGGGCCTCCATTTACAGTGCAGTAGTGCCTTCATATACAGTGCAATAGAGCCTACTCATACAGTGTAATAGAGCCTACTCATACAGTACAGTAGAGCCTACTCATACAGTGCAGTAGAGCCTACTCATACAGTGCAATAGAGACTACTCATACAGTGCAGAAGAGCCTACACATACAGTGCAGTAGAGCCTAACGGTAGAAATAATTTCGCTGAAAAAAAAACTCGTCGAAATCAAGAATTCATACGTTCTGTGAATAAAAAAGTTTTATATGAATAATCTTTATCAAAGTTAAAGTGAAAATTTGAGTTTCATGCTCACTCCATGAGCCCTCTTCGAGAGCCCACCTCAAAAGTCCACTTTGAGGCTCCAGGTGCCCACTCCAGCTGCCCACTCCAGCTGCCCACTCCAGGTGCCCACTCCAGGTGCCCACTCCAGGTGCCCACTTGAAGGCAACAGGAAATAAGCGTGCCAACATTTGAGGTTCATCATGTGCTTCCTACAATTGGTCCCGACAAACAACTCTCCCACTCTACCGTTGTGTCCTGTGTGGTCACCCAGGATTCGTTCAGTTCTTAGGGATAAAAATTATTGAAGGAAAGCCAAAGTCATTACGGAGGGCGAGATTATATTTGGTGTCGCATAATTATTGTTGAACGTGTAGCACTGGGTGGATAGAATTAGACTTGAACTGAAAGGAATATTGTTTGGCCGGTAATTTTATTCTCTTGTAAAAGAATTGTTGTATGGATGAAATGAGCGTGAAAGGACTTATTACACAGAGGAAGGAATTATTGTTTGGTAGGTAGAATAATTGAAGGAGTTTTACGATAGTTGTCGCAAAGGTGGACTACTCGTAAGGTTGGTTGACTACTCTTAGGGTAGGTAAAATACTCGTAAAGTAGGTAGAATACTCGTAAAGTAGGTAGAATACTCGTAAAGTCGGTAGAATACTCGTAAAGTCGGTAGAATACTCGTAAAGTCGGTAGAATACTCGTAAAGTAGGTAGAATACTCGTAAAGTAGGTAGAATACTCGTAAAGTAGGTAGAATACTCGTAAAGTAGGTAGAATACTCGTAAAGTAGGTAGAATACTCGTAAAGTAGGTAGAATACTCGTAAAGTAGGTAGAATACTTGTAAGGTAGGCAGAGTAATCGTCACACTGCAAGGGTGACTCGAGTCTAGCAAGTGGAAAAGAGAATTTGAGTCAGGCGACTGCAAGTTAGAAACAGGACCTCGCATTTACATAACAAGCTGCCGCTATCCTAGACAGATCGTTGCAAGAGCTCCAACAGCTGTTCCCGTGACGAATTGCCTAGACTTCTGCATGTAATTCGAACATGAAATCTTCAGTATGAGACTGCATAACTGTCAGCTATAGGCGTCAATGGTACAAGCCTTCCAAAAGAAACGCAGAACATTGGTTTCATATAAATAGCTCTCCGTTCTAAATGAGTTTCCCTTGTGTGTTTTTTGATAATAATCCGAAAGATAACATACTATAGTGCTTATTTATTTTTAGTATGCTTAGGTAAATGAAGGTGGGAGTTGTGGAACTTCAATAGCGACTCTAATTGTCATAGGAGCCATGATAACGATACTGCTCCAAACAAGCAACAAAATTTCCTGCAGAAATTGGCATTGCCTTCTGAAGCCACTGACACCGATCATTCATACTCCCTCATTTCAACTACATGTAAAATGTAAAGTCAGCAGGTGGATGTTAGCGTTATTTCCGTTTTCAAAGAACATGCTGCAAACAAAAGGAATAATTGCATCAACGCACTACCAGGAGTGCTTCTCTGGACACCAAGCTGGTTAGTGGAGGATAAAGCTGCAGGCTTGCAACAAAGAATAAATTTAGTACACGGGTTTTCCTTTCGCAAGAAATAAATCTAACACACGTGCTTTTCATTCAATCGTGTAAGCATTAAATAATTCTTTAGTTTAGACAGTATTTTGCATTGATGGAAAGTGAATAAGACAATAGGAAATAGAACTGAGAACTGTAAAGTTATTATACAATCAGAAGTTTATTTTAATATCGCGTAACTCGTTCTGATCAGCGCGTTTATATTTTCTTTAACTTTATCCTTTGAAACAATTTTCAACGTGTATCAGAGCAAGATGTTTAAATTCATAATTGCCTTGAGCTTGAATTAAAAGAAATCTTTGTTCTTGAATGGATTTTATCGTGTAATACACCTAAACGATACAAACATTGGAAAATATGCATTTCGATGATAAGAGTACCAGAGGCTTGTTAGACTAAACTATTTCATTGAGGCTTTTAACTGAATTCAATTTGAACTACTAAAACAAATACTCTTATTCAACTTATATTTCTTTTTTTGTTGAGATAAAATGCACTCAATTTGCTTCGTTTACGAGTGACGTGATAATAGTGTTTTTAAATACAAGATAAACTTTGGTTGTACAGTTGCTATTAGGGATTTTTTCAATAATTCTTTTCTAATAAGTTTCATACACCGATAATATTAAAAAATATGGCCGGCCAGTCTCACGGTCAGCCTCACAGATCAGCCTCACAGACCAGCCTCACAGACCAGCCTCACAGACCAGCCTCACAGACCAGCCTCACAGACCAGCCTCACAGACCAGCCTCACAGACCAGTCTCACAGACCAGTTTCACAACCAGTTTAGCAACCAGTTTCATGTGGCTATGTATATTTAAAGTCTATTTATTAATAATTGATTATTTAATGAATATAAAACGGGAAAAGTTTTTCTGCCTACTCTCAATTGCACAGTGATTGATTGTCGATGAGTTCTTTTCTCTCTCATAACTTACGTAATCTTGGTTTCATGGCATGATTTTTCTGCATGCTATTCTTCTGTTATATTTCAATTTAATACATGTAAATAACACAATTAATTAAATGCAACAAACATACGTAACCGAACTAGGGGAACTCTAATTCTCTAAGTACATGTAATGGCAAATGGGTCCCAATATTTCTTTTCAATGGCAAAATGAGGGGGCAATGATACACAGAAAATTTAATACATGTTATTCAAAATATCTCGGAATGGGAAATGCGAGTTATCTACAACATTTTGGCATATCAATCACACAAGATGTCCTATTAAACAGTGCACTATTAAACATTAATTACATACCTGATAGATCAGTGGTTCCCAAGTTGCGGTACGCGTACCACTAGTGGTACGCAAGGGTCTTCCAGGTGGTACGCGAGCACTTTCGGGGTCATGAACAATTTTTATTTTGTTATTTTTTACTTCACAAAAATGTTTACTGCCTAACACAGGATAATCTGGTAACCATTTACAACTGTTGCCACACACCACCCACCTTGTCCGAGCGGCCCACCGTTAAATTCAAACAGTACACTTACTTAATGCGCTAATTATTAGCGCATTAAGCAAGATAAAATGCAACTAATACTACATATTAGCAGCTAATATGTAGTATTTATTGCATTTTATGGACAAGAAATAACAAATTTTGTGGCTGATGAACCAGGTGGTACGCGGCGACTGTACGGGACCTCCAAGTGGTACTTGATCACAAAAAGTTTGGGAACCACTGTGATAGATGAATAGTTGAGTGTGCACACGAAACAATTTAGTTGAATCAATGGACGCTCACATCAAATTACGAGACTTACACTGTTGCTAACCTCGATTACAAAAACAATATCAATATTAGAACTTGTCCTTACACTGGAGATTCGTTGTTGATGATGGGCTTCGATGTTTAACACTCATGATTACAACACCGTAGAAATAACGCTAATTTTTCCCCTTCTATTCCTTGCTGTTGCACAATTAAATCATCCCCTTTGTATACGGGTAGGTGCACGTATAAAATCTGCTGTCGTTCGTCGGTGTGATGATTAATTTAATTTCCCTTTAATCACTTCTACACTTATTGTACCCATACCCCTTAACCTATACCTATGCCGTAGATGTCGCCCTAGCTGCAATAACCTACATTGCTGTCGAGGTTTAGTTCCGAAGTCCCCGCATCTATTCTTCCTACCGTTTTTATAAGAGCTTTGCTCCTCCCACTTGTCTTTTCCATTTTCTAATCTCCCTATTTGTCCAATGATCAGAAATAGGTTTCTAAACGTCTGTTATATACCCCACCCACTCTTCAATCAACTTGAGAGTTACACGACTACGTAATTCTCGAGAGTCACAAGGTCTCTACCAATAAATTTGTTCGTGTTTTGACACTTTCTTTAGCCCCGAAGCCACACACCTTGACCCTTCTGAAACACTACTGTTTATGTTTCCTCAGCCCTGCCTGCGAGCTTGCTCTCTCGGTTAATTGTTTATTTTTGTGAGCTGGCGTCCCATAGCCGCTCCACGCCTGAGACCTTGTTCCTCGTGTGATACACACACCTAATACATATACCTCATACATCACCTGGAATATGCAAACCTATGAATGTATCACTACTAACATGACACGTGCCGTCCACTAGAAAAAATTTGAGATCGCAAAGTCAAATTTCTCCCATAATATCGTAGATAACAAGGAAAAATTTCTTTTATCACACTCCTATTTCTTTTAATACTACTGGTTTACCTCCTTATTTACAGTAATGCTACGTTATACTCTTTGTTTATGCATCTCACACTTTGTAATCCTTACATTCCACGTTGTTTGTTACCTGACACATATTTGAAACATTTCTACATTGCGCAACTCATGAACAAGGCAACATGGCTATCATAACCTGGCAATAATACATGTATACACATCCTAACGCATCTCTGTCTAACACATTTGTATGTCTACTGAATACATTAACACAATTTGTAACTACGCATTTGACTTCCATCCTCTCGATTTCGAAGCACATTGTAAATCTCTTGGAACGTTGTTATTGTAGTGTTAGTGCAGCGCATTGTTATTGTTAGTACATAGTTATTAATTTTATTTAATTTTTTTGACATCGTTAGCACACATGACTATAATATTCAAATGTCAATATCGTTAGCACACGGCTGTGATTTTTTTTCAAAATTGTTAACATCGTTATTTTTCAACATTGTTAGGGTTTACTCCTTTTATTGACGACTTAAGCATTTAATTAACAATGGTTGAATATATATTTTTTGACATTGCTGGGATCTTGTCATTATATTGATACTTTAAGCGTTCAATTAACAATGATAAATATTTCATCGCCTTATGATCAGAGCTCTTGATCGGACGGAATTAATTGTATAACCTCGAATGTTGTACGAACAGTCAGAAAAAAAAGAGCGCGTGTATTCTAAATGACCAATTTCGTTTCAGGAATCTAGAGTCACATTTACAAAGTTTGCTGTCCTGGCATTGCAAGAAACTTTTGTGCTTTGACTTCGTAAGTTCTCGACCTAAGACAACAATATTACATTTTCTGACGATTTAAGTCATAAGATTCGTTCTTCATAGCTATGAAAATTTATGCTCGTTCGCAATATTACATTGTGTACAGAATGACAGTCATGAATCTTGTCTTTTGCATTTGCTAAGACTTAACTCGATCATCATGCACAAGAAATACACAGTGCATACATTGAGTGTAGAGCAATATGGATGAAGACTTCTGCAACAGGCTCAGTCAGCTCCCTACTGTAACTCTATATAACACATAATAAGAAATTAACATTTGATGTCAGTTCAAATGAGAAAATCTCCGCTTCGGACATATTATAATCTTTGGCTAGACATAATCATTCCTGATACTTCATTTACATATTTAAGGTGTGCAACGGTAATCGTCACATGTTTTACACATTAAGTAACAGCTTCTAGCTGTAAAAGTTCTGTTACTTGGACGGTTGTCCTTCAATATTTATTTTTGGAGGCGGGTCAGTGTCTTTAGGCGTCCGCTTATTTCTCCATACATTTTCTCGACCTCGCGACACACGCAGCAATTCAAATTCTTCGCAAATCAATGCTGTACCATTCTTCGTGTTGTTAACGCGATAACTCCAACCCACTACAAAATTAGATCTGATGTAATTAAAACCATTTCTGCAAAATGCTAAATAAAGTTCATCTCAAACCGAAAATTACTCCTCATAATTTCCAACTGATCAGCTAGTAAACGACAAAGAACTTCTGCATTTTTGCTAAGTTTAGTTATCTCAAGACTCGCATAGTCTACACACAACATAAATATTATCACGGACTATCACAATACCCTTATCTCTGTCTAACATATGTTTAATTCTGCCTGTATGGACTTGATGAATTATTTCTCTGCACTGATATTCTATTTCCGCTGTTGAATAATTAGTCACAAGAGAGACAATGGACTCGTCACACCCAGAAAAAGATTTTGAGATGCGCAAGGATTTCATCATAATTCTGATGTATTACCTGTTTAAATAACTAGAAACTCGAGCCGAAAGCACATAAAAAATTAAAAACTTTTGTTTTTTTCGTTTAATAGCACTACATTTTCTAATTAAGCGTATATTTCCTCAAAGCAATCTCACTCTTCAGTATTTGAAGCAGAAGAAAGAATTGCTTTCTACAGAACGACGAGCGAAGCTACAGTGAGCTTGTCAGTAATGCAAGTTCGGATTTTTTTCAGAACGACAGGTGGTGAAATCATTGGAACAACGCTAAAAAATTGTGCATTGTGTAACGTACATCTACTTTAGAGAACTGATCGAATATTTCTCTTTAGTTGTAAATAAACTTATATAGCTCTCCTGGGGCGACGAATGAGTTCAAAATCTTCACTGCTCATTATTTATGAAATTCTGAAGCTGTAATTTAGAAGCACGGCTCTTCATAAACACATTTAAAGTTGGCTAATTAGCTTCTTAATGACCTTTGCGTATATTCCTTTAATCCCACCCACGCAGTTACTAAATGTTCTCGCATTAATAACTGCTTATTAATGAGAGGCGTAAAGTCATAATGGCGTACAACACTTGCTGCAATAATAACGCATTGACTGGGCAGTTGTAGCGAACGTGTTTCAGTAAATGTTACTGTATGAATCTCCTTTTCATCACCTTCAGCATTGCATTATCCAAGTTAAGTTATTAATGATACAATGGAGCCTGGATTTTTCTGCGTATGAGTTGCATTACAATTGAAGGGTGGACAGCACTAGTGGACTACTTGCATTTTTTCCAGTGGTAAATATATTTTACACGGGAAAAAATGCAAGTAGTCCACTCCCGTGCTGTCGCTAACACAGCGCTGACAGAGGCGATTACGATCCAGTAGTTTACTATATGAAGGGTGGACAGCACTAGTGGACTACTTGCATTTTTTCCCGTGGGAAAAAATGCAAGTAGTCCACTAGGGATGTCCACCCTACAATTGAACCGTGAACGAGATCACGAGGTAGCAAAGGTCGAACGAAAGAAAAAACGAAATAATTGTTCGTTTAAATACTCATGTTATAACTGCCAGTCATGAATTTCATCTTAGTTTATGCTAGAATGAGCGTTCAAATGTAATGGCTAGTTTGTACGAAGAAAAAGTTATGTCACAGCATATTAGTTTCTCGAACGCTATTTCATATGAAGATCTAACTCATGACTGAAACTTATGACCTTAAAATCTGTGGCTGGGTTCAGCTCGTGAAATGCATTACTTCGTGGGGAAATATAATAAAACGATGTGAGATACAACGCTCATTAAGCTCGGAACATACATCCAGAAATTTAATTTAAAGCATAGGGTATTGAACTTACGTATTTTTGTCGCGTGTTTGTATCATTCAAATGAGATTGGTATGCAGAAAATATTTAGTATTGCGTCACATCTTGACGCATGAAAACATCAAGGATTCATCATAGAACCAGAAATTTTGCATCTCATTTCTCTTCACATCGTACTGTGGTTACCAGCACGACATTTTGTGTAACTCCACTATGCTATGCCTCTTCTCCACCACTATACTGCTCTCCCGCTCAATCTCCACCACTATACTGCTCTCCCGCTCCATCTCCACCACTATACTGCTCTCCCGCTCCATCTCCACCACTATACTGCTCTCCCGCTCCATCTCCACCACTATACTGCGCTCT
>VCRD01000385.1:230046-268839 GCA_006783055.1 Trinorchestia longiramus
ATTTATCTCTAGATGAAGGTTTCGATTAAGTTTTTCGAATAGCTCTATCTAATAAGCTCCAAAGATTTTCAATTGAGTTTGTGTCTCGCAGTTGGCTCGGCCAAGGAAGCTTTTTGATCTCATTTTCAGTCTGCCGTTGTTGAGTTCTTCGCTGTGTGGCATGGAACCTAATCTTTCATGAATAAAAACTTTTTTTCGCTTTGTTATCGTGTGAATACGTCGGACGTAGTCTTTGCTTAATTATTTCGATGCATTTTTCGAAGTTAATGGTTCTACAATACTAAAATCATATTGCGATACTTTTAGGAAAAATTTGGAGAAATGAAAGTGTCTATTTACTTCTTGCATGTCTGTGTATATACGTATCATAAACACTTTACATGGTATTCCATCATCCATGCAAATAACTAATTGAACTCCGATTGCTGTGACATTAAAAGTAATTTTCGTGTAGTGGTAAATGAAAAAAACTTTTTAACATTTGCTTCTAAAGTTATTGTCATTTCGTTTCACCCTCAATGAAAAACAGATTATAAGCGAATGATATACTCGGTGTTATCTACACTGGCACTTCTCAATAAAACCCAATATAACACAATAAACCCAAAAACCCAATATAACACAATAAACCCAAAAACCCAATAAAATACAATAAACCAAATAAACCTAATAAAACTCAACATCAGTAAAAATCTCTCTGTGATCAAAGATTCTGTGCGTAGTCTATTCTGCCATTCCCATTATATCTGGTGGACAGCTCCTCACGAATAATTTTATGGTAAGAGTAAAGCTTGCAGTTTCCCAGCTCGAATCTTCTCTACTTCCCACTTCACGATACACCAACGAACATTGCAGTATCGACAGGAAATCTGGGTTGACAAACCCAAAATCGCTTTCTTGTATTTTTAACTTTGAGTCTCCTCCTGCAGCAGCTTATGAACGCAACTTGTAAACGTTTTGCGAGTATTCGAACAAATTGTAACTTGCAATAGAAGTAACATTTATTTCAAAGGATTTTTGCCAAGCACGATGTGGTGAGTCTGCTACTCAAACTCACGCTCACCACAAGTAGTTTGCTCAATCACACCCACTATAAAAATCATTTTTATAGGATATGTACTTTCATTCTCGCGTAATCAGCTTTAGCTTGCATAACACCAAAGCTTTGCATTAATCTATGCTCTCGTCGCTGTTCTTTAAGCTTCCAGAAACGGTAGATTTTTCCGACACTGCGGACTTGAAACTCTAGAAAAAGTGCCCTAGCAAAAACAGAGTTAGTCGTTTGTCTAATGAGCAGATTGGAAATATCAACGTTTTACTTTAATGAAGTAAGTATTTTTCTGTCTTCTCTTTTTATTTTCCCACTGGCTCAGTACCCTTCAAGCGACTTTACTTTTTCAGAGAGAAAAAGTATAAATTCAAAATGTTTCCATGCAAAAATTCTTCATCAATAAAATATAGTATATTTTTAATACATTATGATATATGTATACATAGGCTTTGTTAAACCCGTTCTTCAGTGTTGGTGTTCGTTGCCCATTTTCATGGCATGTGCGAAACCGGTTGCAGTCGGCGCTTTTTATACACCATGAGATAAGTCATACAAAAACTTAATTATCCTCAGGTTATCTAATTTGCACTGACGATCTAGCAGTGTGGTCTTTGATAAAGGCTAGTGATAATGATCAAAAGTTCTTTGCATCAGGAAAGGTTTTACTGTCCTAACGCTCCCATAGTGCCATGGCCATCATAACGATGCATAAAATCTACTCGGTTCTGTTACCTCTGTCTCATTGATAAACAGTGTAGCATAAGGATAGATTCAAACCCAGCGCTCATTCGAGTTAATCATCGAGTTAGTACACAACGCTTTTAACTTGTATAAATTACAAGAAAGAAAAAATTTAGAATCCCGTTTATTTTTCCGTCTCGTGTCAGAGGTCACACAAAGCTCCGTTCATAGATGCACACAGATGACGCACCACTAACTGATGGCAGCGCTGAGAACAGCCAAACAAGAAGGAAGACTCGCGTCTAAAAATGTAGTTAAGTCAGAGTGCTTTGATCTGCGCTCAATTATTTCTTACCAAGAATATTCTGTTTTCTTGACCAGATATCGGGTTGTTCTAAAGTTCTGTTACACTTTGATATGTTTATTTAAAAATCTCCAAAATTACGATTTACAGGAATAAGAAAACAAATAGGGCTTTCCGTACATTTATTACGATTATTATAATACTATTTTTCAATTTGACCTCACTCAGCAGCACTGATACGGCTCAGACGAGGGCGGACACTTTGGCAAACTTTGCAGATGTAATCTTTTCACATTGTGGCCCATGAACGATTAACGGAAGACTTCAACTCACCTACACCATTGTGGCGAACTTTACATGCCTTGCTCTCAATATGCGCCCAGACGCTGTAGTCGAGGGGGTTCAGGTCAGGCGATTGTGGCGGTCAGAAGTCCTTGAGCCAAAAGTTCATGTTTGACCCCAGCCACTCTTGAACAGTTTTTACGGAGTGTGCAGGTACACCATCTTGTTTGAATACGTAGTTGGCATTTCTAGTTATTTTTCCACCCAAGGTAGGATTTTCGTGACAAGAACATCGTTGTAAGCAGAGGCGTTTAGCCTGTACCCACGTGGGAACCACACTGGAGACATCTTTTCTCCATTCGATGCCACGACTCCAAGCATCATCACAGAGGCCAGATGTTTGGTTGTAGATACGTTCCGTAACTCAGAGATGTTCTGACCAAAGCTAACAATGCGATCATTCTGCTTGTTCACAAGAGGATCGACCAAGAACATCTTCTCATCTGAGAAAATGCAAATCCGATTACCATGATTTTTCAGATCGTTAAGAAGGCGTTAACATCGATAAAAACGCTTCTGCTTCATTGCAGCACTTAGTAGGAGCTTTTTGACACATTTTAAGCTCTTTCCCCTCCAATCTTAACAGCCCTTCTCACTGTCGAGACAGAGATCTTCTTTTTCCTGGCAAGATGAGTCATTTTAAGCGTTGGACTTTTTTGAATATTTTTCGAATGGTCTCTGTCTTCACAACTCATGGTCTACCTGAACAAGAATGATCCTTGAGGGTTTCACCATCCCTCAAACGACTTGCAACTCTGTGCACTGTCATTCGTCTGACATTAGGGCACTTAGCAACGTCTGACTTCTTATGGGACGCACGTAGTAGAGCAGAGATTTAAATTCTTTGTCTCCATTGCTAATACTACTAATTGTTATGGGCATACTTATAACTTTGAGATAAGATTGATAGCTTTAATATTCAGATATTACAAGATATATTCCAATCTATTGTAAATGATCACTAAAATTCTGGAAAAAAGTGTAATAGAACTTTAGAACAACCCCGTAAGTGGATGTTGCCGCCAGTGCGAGTCCTTAAGTCATTTCATACACGGGGCGTGCGAGCTAATGCAATTTGCGTAGTTATAGAAAGCAGATTGAAAAAAGCTCACTTACCGTTTAAATATTTGTGCATAGAACTAAAACTGATGAAAAATATGGAATGATAGCAAGCCAGTACATTGAACATTGGTCAACCATTTCACGTATCCTTGGAAGGAGACAAGAATGATAAAAGCTAGTATTCCAGCAGGCTGTAGCTCTTCTAAAATAAGGAGTTTTACTTGCGTTCAGAGTTAAGAAAGTTCTTAAAATTTACTTCAAGCAGATGCCAGATTTAAAGTCCAAAATATCTGAACAAAACGATGCATTAAACAATACTATGCTCTAGACCAGGAAGTTATTTCTTTCAATCCGAAAGGACTTAAGATATCAAGGATTGAAACATCAGTGTACTGATCTTTGTATGAAATTTTGCAAATGAGATAGAGAGACATCCTTTTGATCAGTTCGTAGTTCCCGTTGTACTATGCACTACGGCTTACGTGTCACTGATCATTAGTAATTTGATGATTTTGTTCTGTTTCCCTGAACAGCTAAATTAACAAATTATTTCCTTCCTCAACTTAGCCCCTCATAGATAGTTCTGATTTACATTTCATTTGTACTCCGTCGATACATGATGACTATTAAAAAATGAGTTCTCGCTTTCTATTTATCGACTCAAAATTTCAACTTCCATAATTATAAGCAAATTAGTTTTATTAGCTCTATCACAAGATTTCCTGGTTCCTATATATCAATCAACTTTGAAACTATTTTAATACTCTAAACTCACCCATACCTAAAAGTTAAATTTGACTTTAATGTTGCTGGTTCTAGAGTCAGATTCATTTACGAAGTCAGATTCAAATTCAATTTAGTTGATTTTATGGCTTGGATTTTCCCCTCGAAAAGAACTCGCATTTGGGGGCAGCGGCACTTCGATTATGCGATTAAACGACCGAAGTGGGCGATGTTCTGAACCTCCGCTGGCCAATGCGGAGCCCATTCCTGGCCCTAATATTTCCTTGAGTCTTGGCCTTCTTTCTGGAATTCAAATTTATTGAATGATTTCAAGATGGTAGTTTGGCAACGCTTTTGAGTTTTGTCTCTCGCTGAACCTACTGAGAAATGTTAACCACACGACCGCTACATAACTTAGCACTGGTCTCCGAGAGCTTTTATCCTTAATGATGTAACTCGATATCTATGGCGATTATACCCTCGAGTTTCTAGATCAAAGTATGTCTCAAAAGAGATTCATTTCCTTTTTTCCCTTCATGTTCAATGGGCAGTTTTACATTTGAGTGTTGTGTAGGGCTCTGAGAATTTCTATCATACATCGACCCCAAACTTCAGGCTGGTAAGTGATTTTAGCCCAAGTGGAAAAGCACAAAGTCTATTCAGAAACAAACCAAAATCTTTTTACTGCAGTAAGATGCTCATATATACAAACCTTGTTTTACAATTTAGGGACAAAAATCACAATCGATAAAGATTTCATGTTCAGCAACTAGCAGGTCGCCCTATCTTCTATGGGTCATTGCTGTCACTTCAAAGCCGTAAGGACTGATCAAAAAATCATAGATATACACTTAATAAGAAGAATGAAGCTAATATTGAATCATAAGTATCATAAGTTAATAACACGATAGAGAAGCAAGAAAATATGATTAGAATTATGATGCATAAAACTGGAAGACGAAGTTCTCATTCGACGCATCGTAGATTAGGCTGAGTGCCGCTTTCCGTCGCGTAGCGAAGAGACGTCTAGCAGGGCACGTCGTTACCCCCGCGTCACGATGCCGTCTGTCTTGTTAATGTGCTGCTCCGGTCATTAGGTACCTGTAGTTCTTACCACTCTGAGGCGTCCTCACGCTTCAAGGGAAGCAATAACCATGTAGTCTACTTCCGTGTGTCGCCAACACAGAGCCCACAGTCAGTCTCTGTGTTTAGGCTCCAGACGATACTTACGTCACAACTTACAGTTACGGCACTAAAAAAAGGTCGTCTTCGCGACAGTGGACAGATGTCTTTCAAATGCTGAGAGGAGACAACCCCTATGAGCATCAGGCCTGAAAGAAGCGGCAATCAGATGGAGCAAGTCATGCAAGACAAAATGCTGCTGCTCGCACACAGTTGTTAGCGTTGCATTACACGGTGAGGAGGAACCATGGGGAGAGGAAAGTGGAAGCTCCTCCTCGTTAACGAACATTTTTATAGTTGGCTATACCTTAGTTCTCTGGGAAAGTACTAGTGTAAATTGTGAAGTTCTGTTCGTATTTTGGCAATTTTTCAGTGACTTCAACTTGAGCTGCTTGTCTACCGTCAAAATTAGATTGAAAATGCGTTGAAATCAATAAAGTTGATAGGTGTCATGAAGCCGTGATCACAAGGTCTTCTCAGCAGGTGTATCGCAAGTAGTCGTTGAGGCCTCCAGGTGGCGTGTGCAATAATTATTCGTCCAGACTTGCATATTCCGAAGCATTTGGTTGAAGACAATGGGTGTTATATTAGTTTTATAGTGCATTCAGGTCAATAACAAATCGATATCTATGCTCTAAGTTCAAACTTATGTGTCTATTTTCACTTATAAATTACACCATTATCTTGTATTTTTTGGCCGTATCTTTCCTGACATATGAAAAAATGTCAGAAAAGAAACCAATGAGAAGAAGGAGACTTCCAATCGCCTTGCCTAACTTGACACTCTACGACCCATGCCACTCAGTACAAGCGAGTATGTGCGAGCGTCGACATTTTCTGTCTGAGCTTTGCGAGGCTCGAGTTCCTGAACTCGTCACAATGGCTGTCATTTACAGCAGCCAATTTCAATTACGAAAAGTTAAGTGAACGTCTTGTGTCGATGGAATGAATGCGAAAATTCAAAATAAAATTTTTGTTTTTGAATTAAATCCATCTCTAAAATAGACAACTGAATTTTCTTCTAATCAAGGACACTCCGCTCACAAAAAAACGCTAACAAAGGAATTAATGAAGACACTAAAGTATTTGCTTTGCTCAATTAAAACTCGAGCATGTCCTTTAAGGCGCACGATGTAAAGGCCGCTAAAATAAGCCACGTAGAATTTTCTCAAGTGTTAGTAATTCGATGCTGGACTCTGTGTTAATAAACTGGCGCCGTAAGCATGCCTTCCATTATGAGCGGCCACATGAGTGAGAGGGCGCAGTTCAAGTAATGAAGGCATCAAGTGTTATAAATTCTAGGAAGCAGAATGGAGCAAGACATTCTTCGAAATTCTCGCAGCCCAACGCTAGTCTCGTGCAACAATAAAGAAATTTTAATTAATCTAAACCCTGATATTGCAATAGTCTCGCTGGAATTAAGTTCAAACTTAATTTCAGAAGAGAATTATACAGCTAATTTTGTGCTGGAATTAAGTACAGCACACAAGAACACTTGGCGCAGCGGCGAGTTCAGAGAAATGGTGGGACTAGGCTTAACATTCCTGTAACAATGGTGGGACCACATAGGCTCAACACTCTTGCAGCTATGGTGGGGAAAGGTTTAACATTCTTGCAGCAATGGTGGAACAAAGCTTGATATTCCTGCAGCAAAGGAAGGACAAGACTTGACATTTTTGCAGCAAAAGCAGCACTAAGCTTAACATTCCCTCAGTAAAAGCAGCACAAGGCTTAACATTCCCTCAGCAAAAGCAGCACTAATTTATGAATTCCCTCAGCAAAAACAGTATTCGGCTTAACAGTCTCACAGCAATGGCAGCAAGGATAAATCTTATCATTCCTACAGCAATAGCGGGATAAAACTTATTCTAAGCCCAATAGTAAGATGACGCACAGCATAGCCGAATATCTGAGTACGAGTACCCATGTTGCACAAGGATTCGAAAAATAACTCGCCTTGTCCATGCGTTTGGAGCAGTGCGGCTACTCTTTAGATCATTTTCTTTGACCCGCCATGTAAGTGGGTACTTGTCTTGACTGCAGCTTTACTGGCTGTGAGCTGCCCTACTTTATCGCTCTGCTCAAGACAGAGATGGCTGATCGGTTGCCCTCGGTCGAAGAGAGACACATCAACATCAACCGCAGGCCTGCGTTGCAATTTTTTTATTGGAACACATTTCGCTACTCCACCTAACTGAATAAATATAAGGCTGATTTGAAGCGGTGTTCTTAATCGTGAATGGCGAGAAAAATTACGAATTACTGATTGAAACATGTCTATGAAACCTTGGCCGATACTGATGAGCAAACTAAATTGGGATACTGTCTGTTAATATGAACTCCCTATAATTTCTATGTCGTTTAGTTTAGCTAATCGTGACTCTATAAAGCTCCCTAATTTTGTGCACATGAGGAAGAAAAACAAGTCTCCGGGATGAAAAATTAATTTATCAATTCACCTCATTACGCGGAATGTGATCACAAGCCTTCCCGACAACCGAGAGTCAAAATTGCCGGGCAGTCAAAGATTCGAGCTGATCTCACGGTGAATAAAGCCCCAGATGCAGATGGCCCCAGGGAACTATCAGTAGAGTCAAAGCAGGGGCTTTACATATGAATGGTAGCGCTGGTATATTTCATTAAATTCACACCCCGCTATTGTGATCTTGCTTCCTGCAGCAATTCTCCGTTAATTGAACAGCGCAAACTGGCTTCGGTGAATCAATGAGTTTAGCAGATTAATCAAACGTACATAATAAATTTAAGTTAGGATGAAGAACACATTCATGAAGCTGAAAAATGCTATCGTTGCTGCAACATATTTACAACGCGCCAAATTTTGCTGATATTCCTGTTTTTGAAAATGAAGTTATTCATGCAACGTGAGATTTATTTGTGCCATCAAAATATTAACGACCTTTTTAACCCAAATGTGTCATGAGATGATATGTGTGGTATTATTGTGGGCTTCAATATTATATTATGTATACTGAATGAATCAAATAAAATTCATTGGTAAGACGAAACATTACCGCTATAAAGTCAAAAGCCCTTTCAAGTTTACAATTTTATGACAGGGCAAATTTCTCTGATCAGAAATGAATACAAAACTATATACTCAAATTGGAATAATGACATTAGCACAAATGAAAATTTAAATGCATTAAAATAGTTATATCTTTATTTACAATCATTTTAAATCACAGCAACATCCCCCCAACTCCTACGTATCCGTAAAACAATATTGAGAAACGATATAATTGGAACATAGGGACTAAGCTATGCCTTGATAACCATCAACATCTACAAGGAAAAATTAGTTGATGGTGAGGGATCAGAACCCCGAGATCATCTTGAGCGGTGCTCGACAGTCTGACATCTTTTTTTTCAATTCAAACTGTGGTACTTGAGACTAGCTAACAATTCTTCAAGAAAATGCATATACGATTACAGTTGACCAATGTTTTTCATATAATTTTGGAAATGGGAACGTGTCTCTTAATATGTACTTTAAATATTCATTCACTTGTTTAGTGTTCATTATGCCTAGCCCAGTAGAATGTTTTCTCTAACCTGTACTTTCTTTCACGATTTTTCCTTTAGCTTGTAGTATTTGATTTTACGTTTCATCATTTATTAATTCTATTTGAACAGTAATTTTGATATTTGTCCAATGCATCCGTTAATTAATCCTACACAGTAAAAGTCATGATTTCTTAGTTTCTACTCGGACTATTTTTTTTAACACTCTTTCGACATTGATGTTTCCATATTCTTCCCAACGGTGACACACACATTTATCGTTAACAGTTGATATGTACATACATCACTATATAATTGCTATTAACTCCCTCTTCCTGTCCAGGTGTCAGGACGTTTTCTTGGTTTTGACAACAATACACTTATTACCAATCAAACAATTATTTCTCTAAGGAATCTTCCCAGACTTTGTCGAACGCTATATTGTAGGCCTGTCTCTATTATACGCGTCCACAAGCCTACAATGTTTTCAAACTCTGATACCAGCTCACTCCTACTGGAAATTATCAGTCATGTTACCTGAACAGAATCCAGCAGAAGGTACATTCTTTCGATCGATTCATTTCCTCTCGTTAACTAATCATAATCAGGCCTATTCCGATTTTCTTTCATTTGAACTCCCTTCAATCAGGGCCTCTCCTGCTTCCTGCAAACTGTTCGGATGAAAAATCAAAATCAAATAGGCCCACCTCACACATTTTAATTCATAGTTAACCCATGTGTTGTAATGACTTTTCCGTTACGGCTGTCACCTTGTGTAAACCAATCTTTTCTAATTTAAAAATTTAAAAGTTGGTCTTGCACGGTTTACATCAATTTGTTTTGCCCACAAGGTTGTTTCTAGAGCTCGCTAAATATCTTGTTTGTATCAGCATTACTTCAAAGACAGTTGTCAACATCTATGCCTTCCAAACCATAAAAAAGTCCCCTTTGACACTTGGACCAGTGAAGTCTGGTACAATACACGCCATTTCAATTTTAAATCTTTATGGACGCTATTGACTGCGCCACAACTGAAGATGCTGACGTTCAACAGAAATTTTTGTAACTAAAAAATAACATTCTCTTTTTCATTTCCTTACATAATGATGGAAGTCAGTAAAGACCCAAATTCATTATGTACATATGTTTGTGTTTCATTCGAGTTTTGAAACAACTCAAAATCAAATGAAATTATTGAAAATTATTGATTTGATTTCCCTAGTACCGCAACGCACGTATTTCAAATACTTTGTATTTAATTTATATTTAATTGGGCAGCAATTCAGTGTCAAGAGTGGATTTGATTACTTGAATCAAACGTTACTGGTATGAAGGTCGCTAAGGACCTATTTTCCAAGTTACTTCATTCGGCCTCAGCACAACTCGCTAAAGACATAAGCACGTTCAACTCACGGGACAATTTTGACGTTTTCAATGGCTAGTTTCAACTTCAAAAACTCCTGAACTTGAAGAGCTACTAGCTTCATTTTCCAAAACAAAGCAGATTAAACTCTACTAAATATTTCAGGTAAGGAAAGACAGAAGCTTTTAGAGTCATGCTAAAATAACCAAGATTTTTTTTTTGAATCGGGAACTTTTAAATATCTTCAAAATATCGCGTTCTCCAAAAATCAGAGAAGTTTTTTCTGTCCCGGCCTCCAAAGCCCACAACATCACACCAGCCTTTCTGAGTTCAGACGGCTCTCAGACTTACAATATTCCTTCCATAAAACTAAATGCAATTACACTCAGTTGGTTGAGACAAACGGGGGCAATAAGTTCATTTTCAAGGACACAGGATCATGCTAGGCTAACGTGATTCAGGAGAAATGGCATTAGGCTCCATGTTTCACCACAGAAACTAGATCAAGACATTTCTGTGTGTGTTTGTAATGAAAGCAATTTGATACCTTGGTACAAATGCGTTTCACAACATTATGCCATCATCCAGAAAAGCCATTATGAAGAATTCATGTTTCACAGTCATAATGATACTGCTAATTTTCATAACCACTTTTATATCATCATCCTGCACGAGCATAATGATACTATTCGTCACAGCCATAATAATGCCATTATGTTCTACTGTCATAAAGACTCCATCTTGTTGAACGGCCATGACGATGCCATTATGGGTACGACCATATTAATGCCGTCATGCTGTAAGGCATAATGATGTTCCCATTGGACTACTTCCAGTGAGACCTCATTCGAGCGCAGTTACTCCAGAATTCTGGCTGGAATTTTGCAGCTCTGGAATATCCCTAAAATGGTTATGACTTGAATTGTTAATGAGCGCTCATTGGATACACAGGAGAAAAAATGTCGATACTCTTGGCTTTTCTACGAGCCTTCGTTAATGAACGTTAACTCGCGATTGAAATGTGGCTCCGAGGTCCAAATAAAAACGAAGATGTGACATCTGAATGAAAGCTGCGTCCTCTCGACGCTGAGCATCGAACTCTGCGAGAACGTGGTGCGTCCATGTCAATACTCGCTGTATGTATGTTTACCAACAATCTGTCGCTTTTCCGCGTTCAAGAGGGGATTGAGTAGAAAATTTTGAATCACATTAAAGGCTCGGCTTGAGTGTCGCATATGATTAGTGGCGATCCATCCGTCCTGAAAGCGGAGCTGAGCACGGATGCAAACTCTCATGTTTACATTTTGTGAAGTGATCTTATGCTGAATGCTGAGGTAATACGACTTGGAAATGCTTTTCAAACACAAAAAACTACTCCCAATATCCTCAGTTTTACAAACTCAGGCTACAGTTTTGCTGCCTCTTCCAGGTGGAAGCAACATTAGTCCGTTTAGAAACAATTTTAATCCCACCAAAACGTTCGAAATCCTATTAGCAATGATCGTAAATCCTTCGGGAGGAATTTCAATGCATGGTAATCACAAGAACTTAGTTTAAGTGACAATATATACCGTAAAACGTTTAGCACAATCGATGACATGGAAGTGCTGGAAATGTTCATTTTTACAAGTTTTAAAGGCATAGCCTGAATAGTTTGTCGAAGTTGACCCTCGAGAAAATAAGTGGCGTCGGTGCTGTCAACATGGAGTTTCTATACGTGGGAAAGGAAACAACTTCATTTGAGACCATCATAAATATTCTTAACATGTGGTTAAGTGTTCTAATTTTGTGTTTCACTGCTAGGTGGGTCATGGTTCCAGAAGAATTCCAGCACGAGATGAAGAAAGAATTTCAAGATTTCTGCTGAGTTTTGGAGAGAGTCCGAAAAGCGAGCTACGCAGGGCAACATGTACGGCACTATGCGCAATGCATAAATATTTATGACCGTGCATGACCGTGCATGACCGTGCATGACCGTGCGTGACCGTGCGTGACCGTGCGTGACCGTGCGTGACCGTGCGTGACCGTGCGTGACCGTGCGTGACCGTGCGTGACCACACAACAACCTGAGGCCCCCATGGAATTTGGCGGTCTTCCTTCCAAAGGGCCTGCAATCTTCCTTTATTTTACGTATGAAATTTGAGGAAATAATTCTCTGTATCACTATTTTAAATATAGGTTCTTCTTAAAAGCTAACTTTACCTTAATGTGTTATACTACACATTTTGTCAACATTACAATATTTTTACTAAAATATAGCTACCGAAGACCGTTTAGCCCCAGGTGCTGGTTGTAACTCTGTCAGTTGCGGAGAAGAATAATCAGTTTAGACCATAGCAACTGGAAAACATCACACACTGCAGCTGGGAAACATCAAACACATATACAACCTGGGGAGCATATGTATTTGAAATTGGCTGACTAGCAAGATCCAATAATTTAACACCGATATGTAGGATTTTTTATCAAATTAGTCATGAAGATGGAATCAGATCTCATGTCTAGGTGGCAGAAACGAGGAAGAAAAGTTACGAGGAAGAATCTCTAACTCGGACTGGTTCTTAGGGAGAATCACATTCTGATTTCCCCCAAACCCAGGCGTGTCTGAGATATTTAGTGACGCGTAATGAAGAATTCCACGTTTGAAGTTGTCTTCCAGTGGAAAACCAGATATTCAAAATAGGCCGATCATGGAGCGTTAGATAGGGTCAAAAATAGGCTTTTCACTGACGACTATCTACTCAAAATAGGCTTCTCACTGAGAACTATGTACTCAAAATAGGCTTCTCACTGAGAACTATGAACTCAAGATAAGCTTCTCACTGAGAACTATGTACTCAAGATAGGCTTCTCACTGAGAACTATGTACTCAAGATAGGCTTATGAAGAAGAACCATATGCGCAAGATGGACGCAAAGCACAGAACTAAACAATAATTGAAACTGAAATTCAACGTGCAAAAATTTCTCCAAATGTACCTCGCTACAGCCAAGTGAAGGGAAGTGCCCAGTAAGCACGGCCACCGAGAGTTACAATGACAGTTATGGCCTGCCCTTGGTAGAAGCGAGCTGTTTGTTAAATGAAGTAGTCTCCATTTTGGGACAATTAGTTAACAGGTAGTGATTGAGACATTCCATATCTGATCATTATCAGAGCTTAATGCGAACAGAAAAAGCAATTTACTCGGATAAAGTCATGACCACTGTTTCAAACACGTTATAGTGATTTCTATAACTCTGCAGTCTCAACCCTCAGACTTCTCTTAGCTCCGAGCCGATAAGAAATATCTTTTCTAGACCCGAAACAGAATATCGTTTTTCATCTCGTTTTACTCGCAGCGAGTGTCTGAGGGGATAAGGGACCGTTGAGCATCCCAACAGGATAAATGACACTGGGATGAGTTTCAATACATACATTAAAAAGCACCAAGGTAAAGTAATTCGCTCTCACTACAATGTGAGCCTCCTGTAATATCTCGACCACCACTGCGCGACCACAGCCGTAATGAATAGGTTTGGTAATGAGTACGGAGGGGAATCTTGAGTCGAGGAGAACTTGGAGAGGCCGATGAGGAGTCTTGGTGAAGATGTTGACCTTAAAAGTGCTTGGTAGAGAGTGTGTGCCGCAGGTAGGTAGGTAGGTCGGTACCAATAGGAACCGCAGAGCGTTGCAGCCTCATTATATGTATAGGGCGGTTGGCTGGGCACTGCTGCCTGGGCGTGACCGCTCATCGGTTAATGTCGTCCTTCTGGTCGTAACGGGGCCTAGCCACGTCGCTGGATTCACTTCTTCTATCCTGTTTGCTCATTGGTCGATGACAGCTAGCCTCGTCGCAGTACTCGTTTGTAGTGGAGCCATGCGATTCATTACAACGTCATCCTGTGAATAATAGCAATGAAACCACGTAACTTCTCGATCATTTTGAGAAGTAATTATTCTCTAATGAGGGTCTGTTCTATTAATGGTCCACATGAGTTTATTTTGACATCCTAATTCAATTTGACTCACAAACGTCAGGCATAGGCAACTTGAAAAGAATATCAGTGAAGTAGGGTTTGGTATTCTAAGTAGTTGTGTGTTGCTTATAAATCCTGCATTTTACAATAGAGAACATTTTATGTAATGAGAAAATTCAACACATACACATTCGAAGCATAGAAACCTATGATCGCACGATTTTCAATAATCATGCAATTCGACTATGAAGTTTTTCTTAAATCGACCGTTAAATAAGTGATGAAACAATGAAGGAAAGTGGTAGTTCAAACCACACCTGGAAGAAAAAGAACGGATAGATTTATATATTTATATCGCCGCAGACATCATTGCCTTCAACTACAATACGTGTTACTGTGTCGTTTTGAGACAAGTGAGCGCAGTCGAAGAGGGAGTCCTAAGCCAGAGGAAGTGATGAGTCTGAGTAACAACTGCCACGAGAGAACTGACATCAGCCTTGGCTTTCAAAATCACTGATACGGAACACGTATTTTGGTCCCACAATGTCCTAGCGTAAAACTCACAAAAAAGGAAGCCCTTAAATAATTAAGTCCTTCACTGAAGGTTTTCCTGTGATGCGCGAGCTCGGCATTTCAAAGCCCTGATTAGTAGGTTCACAAAATCGATCAGTTTGCTCTTGAACCTCCACTTAGGACTCCACGATTTCAAACCGACTTTGATGTAAATATTCCAGGCTCCTCAAATGGAGATTATAGGCGCTGGAGTGCTTGTGCTTGGATATACCATTTAGAGCATCAGATGGTGGCTTTCAGGGCATCAAATGGTGGCTTTCAGGGCATCAGATGGTGGCTTTCAGGGCATCAGATGGTGGCTTTCAGGGCATCAGATAGTGTCTTGCATGAAATGGCCCCTGATGCTTCATTGTGACTGGGTTCATGGTAAGTCTTTTAAGTAATTTTTTCAGCGTGATGAAGTATTCAATCTAATACGAACCATTGTTGTTTCTGAAGTGCATTAGAAATAATTCATTTAGCAATACATTCAAAATATTCCCTTCAAGAATTTGGTGATATTACAAAAAAAATACCTTATTATTATGGATAATTTACACAACATTTTGTTGAGTCAGTAACCCTTGGGTGCATCCCGGGCAGCAGAATAGGGAAGCACCTTAAATCATCTTTAATTTGAACTGGAATTCTATGCGTCAGCACTGCTACACCCTTCAGGGCTCTAAATTATCAATAAAATTTCGCTCTGAGCACAAGCAATGCTGCTTAAATGTTAAAGAAATGTTGAACTCCTATTAAAGTATGATTTTCATTGAAAAATAAAAACTTCTGCGATAATTTAATAGTCTCTTGAAATGCATTACCTAGGCTAACAAAGTGTATATTTTCGAATTAGAAATCAAAACACAACAGGCGAGATATTTCTTTTGTCTTTTAAGAGAAAGTCTTGAGTATTCACAAGAAATTGGTGCCACGTGGCTATCCAGTAATACAATTGGACTAAAAATTACACCAGTTTGCCTTACACACAAGTTCCCTGCCGCGGAAGACACACGCAGAGACGCAGTGTTGTCAACTCCGCGAGAGATTTTCAAGCTAGATACCACATGTTTGTAGCTCAAGTTAGCTACATATTTCTGTGGGTAGCCATATTTATAGCTGAAATTTATAATTTACAAACCCCTTCTTGTCCATGGCAAAAACAAAATACAGAACTTAGTATGATCAAAATTTGTATATGTATACCAATTGTGTATCAAAAGAAATCTTCACTTGTGGAAGGTTCGTTCGCAGTGAATAGCATTTCTGACATCACAAGTTCTGTGTCAATAAAGCTTGAATCGGTGAACTTCTTTCTATAGGATGACAAGGTGCCAATAGCATTTATTACTTTGGCAGGGAGTTCATTATTGTGAGAGCATTTCCCATACCTCATTAATCCAAATTTAATGCTCAGTAGACAATGGAGTAGCTCCAACTTCATTCGATTGCTTGTCTTGGATTTAATGAGGTTCATTCGGCTGCACAATCTCTCAACGTAAGCATTTGAATGCCGGAGTATATTAGTGTCATACCTGCAATGTTACAAATTTCGTAAAAATGATTAAAACCTGAAGAATCCTTGTACTCGTGAACCTCAAACAAAACTTTTTTGTTTGTGTTACCCGTCCAATCTGTGAGATGAATTTTCAAAAACTGATATTCTGTTGTAGCCATCGCTTCATCCGTAATACCACAATACTTCATCAGTTTAGCAAGTGCTTCATTGTTCATAGCAGGTCAAGAAACATTATTTAAAGAAGACTTACGGTTCGTAAGATTTCAGCGTTTTTAGGCAATCTATGCTTTAGTTGCTTAAACAGACTTTACAGATTCATATTACATCGCTCCCTGATGCAAAATCTAATAATGTATTAACGATAGTAACCTCACACACACACACATTCATGCACAACCTGGTGCTAATGAACAGCGTTCCCAGCATCCACAGAAAATGGAATTCTCTTCAGCGAGTTCTTACATAACTGCACATCAGTGTCCCCCGACCCTAATGCCTGATCACCGGCCTTAATCGCTGGCAACAACTTTATTGCTTTAAATTGCGACGCCAGAGAATACGAGCTAATTGTGCTAGCTTTTAATTGCCTTGGGCCTCTGATTGCGAAGCTCCAGTAAAAACTTTAATCATTCATTTGCTTAGAATTGGTTTTTGATATTATTATTAGAATTTATCAATATTATGCTGTAATTAACCAATGAAACTAAATAACTGGTCTGCTGTGAGCCCATCAAACAGACCCTGTAGCTCGAAATTAACCTCTCATTTTGCAACTGTCAGATATGAAATTCAGGAACTCGTTTAAATGCTTCACAATTTAAAATGATACAAACTTGCGTTTGTGAGCAGCTATTCGTCAAAACATTTACAGGAATGTGGGAGAGTCTTTAAACTATGACATATGCTAACCCAATAAAATATTTTCATGGACGTACCTGACCAATGAGAACATCAACAAAGTTTGTTCAATGAACAAAATTGAAATTCTCCAAAATTTTCACCTAAGTCCTGTTCAGTCATGTAGCAATCACGAGTGGCAAGAAATCAGAAACGAAAAAGAATAAGAAAAAAGGAAAGGCATTGCATGTAACAAGATTCTGTAGATGACTGCCACAAGTACCCATGGATTACCACCTCTGTCTCCACAACGCCCAAGTAATTTCGCTTCCTTGCGTATAAAATACAGGTGACGAGCCGAGATGTTTTCTAGCAACTTCACTAGAACTGAGGAGAAAACATAACGAGCTCGGCATATGCACAATTTTTTTGTAGTGAAAGATAACGTCACAGTGTCTATTGTTGTAAAAACGCTCATTGAGAGAGAAACTTGAGCATTTAATCTAATCTAATACTAGGAATGACCGTCGTGTGTTTATATATTTATTTATTTATTTATTTATATGTTACCTTTCAAGCTCTTAGGAATAGATAGGAAGAAATTAGCACTGGTGGTCTTGGTTTCAGTTCACTGGTAAATTAATACACTCATTTTCGCTGTACAAGTGCGCTATAATAAGTCACTTTCAAAAAAATTAGAGAGATCCAGAGCCTTGCATACTCGAGTCCGTATCGTGGATAGGGAGTTCGGCGGGGTATTGCATGTTACTATATACTTACACAAGCTCGCAGTTGCTTTCAGTAATGCTAAATTTCTGTATCTGGGATATGACACGGATGGCTGTAACTACTTCTATTGTGGCTCAAAAATACTGTATTCTAAGTGTTTATTATGCTCTACATTTGCCATCATTTTTAAGGGCACGGGTACACTAGTGATAGTAGAATCCTCCAGTATTTGATTGCCGGAAATCATACTGAACATCTAAAGAGTCTAGTATGTCACTCTGAAGATCTGTAAAACGATCAGCATGTTGCACTGAACATTTATTCAAATCCCCCACCTGCAGTTTGTCACCTGCAGTTGAATGAGCGAAGGAACCAGTATTAATGTACTGGCCGAGCAAGTGCATGCAGTCGACTGCACGTACGCACAAACATTTGCACGGGCATACGAGCTTATACGAGCACGCGCTGTATACTATTAGCTACACTTGTACATGCACACACAGATGCACTTGAGGACCCTCACGTTGTGTAAGGCAGCAACCCTCAAATCGTTTGTCACAACCTAACACGTGGGAGCTTGACAGCAGTGACCCCAATCCGCTCTCTTTACGTCATGAGGAGGCGGCCATGACGGTGACAAATGGGCTCTGTATGTAACTCGTTGGTTACCATCTTTATGAATTTGAAAATCTTCTTGAATATCTCAAGCGGGAAAGAAAAGAAGGGAGGAAGTACATGTCTACTCTATGATATAAAAGTTCGGTGGGGCAGCTAGGTGAGCTCACAATGCAGCCCAGTAACTTTGCGCGAAATGTACGTTATGTTTAGCAATGCATGTCGGCTGCTACAGTGTTTATTAGCTTCGTGAATTATGTTTCTTTCTCTAGCGTGTATAATTATGCAAAATTCTAACTCACTATTATCCACACATGAGGTGCAATTTCACGACCGCACACCCCATTTCTAAGTAATTAATGCGTGCTTCAGACCCCCAGCCCCGACGCGGGCCATCACCCCGCAGCGAACAAGCAATGCCGTCGCCGTTGTTTGTCTTGCTCACGTATGATTAAGTTGCCGCTTAACTTCCAAGAGCGGTCGTTTTTTCTTTTACGCTCGGGCAATTACCGTGACAAACGCGGGCACTAAAGCCCAGGTGAAGTCTTGCCTTCGTTCAGCTTGCCCAGAGCGCCTAGGTTAAAAAGACAGTTTTGGAGGCGCCACTTCAACCCTAACTGAGATTGGGTTTCACTGGCCCGACAGAGCTGCTTCTGTCCCTGCCTTGATGCGACTTACTTCAGTTACGATGCACCCGAATGACCGTGCAACTTGAGCATCCAAAGATATTAGAGAAAGAAAAAAAGATACTACTATTAAAAAACAAAGTTCTCGGCAATTCCAGGATTAATTAACTGTCGTTACCAGAAAAAGTGATAGTGATGCTTGATGAAATTTGGGCTGCAACTAAAACTTAAAACGATGATGGGAGTACGCAATCGTACACATGTAGTTTTCTCAAAGAAAACGAGCTTATTTTAGCCAAATTTAGCTTTGTCAGAAAGGAACAGGTTCATGATGTGGTTACGTGCATTAGAGCCCATGTATCATGAGTCATACAGGGGGCAGTAACATAACTTCCCTTTTTCATAACTTTTTGAACGGCAGAAAAGGAAGTTATGTTGCCGCATCTTGTATAAATACTGGTACCATGAATCGTGAATCATTGCGTACCATGACTAATAATATTGCTGTGTACTTTGAGTCATATAATTATTGCGCATCTTAAGTAGTATAATAATACTGTATTGACCAAGATAATCATGGTAGATCACCAGTCATATAATTATTAAGTAACACTAGCCAGGTCATTAATCTGTAACCTTACACAGGTAACTGTTGTGTAAAAATTTCTAACAGCAAGTAACTGTTACGCATCTTCCTTTTATCTTACCCTGCTCCTGGTGCCTGCGAGCGATCTAGGTGCTTGTGCATGAACGACTTTTGAAGACATGGGACTTTAATAGTAACCCAAAAATAGACCACTCAGTTCGAACCTATGGTTTCATTTGATTGTATTCAACTTTGTTGCTTTCTTGCTTGACCTCAGTCCGTGCATTAGTGCAAATGTCGTGCTGGCTTGACCTCAGTCCGTGCATTAGTGCAAATGTCGTGCTGGCTTGACCTCAGTCCGTGCATTAGTGCAAATGTCGTGCTGGCTTGACCTCAGTCCGTGCATCGCAAAAAAAAACGTTTCAAATGATTCTATTACAACTGTCGGCCAATTTCAACGTGCATGAACTGAATTTAAGGAAGTTCAGAATTTTTGTGAACACAATTTTAAATCTTAATAGCATGTAAAAACTTTTGTGAGACAATAAGTGAAGGTTCACCAGCAGAAATTCAAAGTAAAATGTTTTGCTACGAGCAACAACTTCCACCATTTATTCTTGCTGTGAGTTTCTAAAGTTAGGAGTAGAAATTGTGAGTTTGAAAAATAAGTGTTTGTGTACATTTACTGAGCTTTACAAAAAACACAACTATCATACCTGCATTTAAAAGTTCATGGATATATGCCCGTGATAATTTCATCAAATTTACGTATGATACAATTAAACTATGCTTCGATTATTAACAATATAGCACAAGAATTACATAAATTCACTGATATAGATTATGATCATACAAAATTTGTTAAAGAAATTCAAACCAAGTTTCAACGAGAGACAAAAAACGACATCACGGCTTGTATTCAGAGAAGTGAACGCCGGCAGCAGCAGACACCAGCCACGGCAGTTCTACCTCTAAACAGGACAAACCGCTAAAATAAAATTTGAATTAAAACTATTAAATTTCTATGCTTTTTCATAAATCAAGCTTTGTCCGCTCAGTAAGTTTTTCAAAATGCTTGGGAGAAAGATCATTTGATGTTGCTATCTAAAGCATATTTTAACAGCGCAATGAAGCTCACCTCTGCCAAGATATTCGGCAACGAAGTCAGGCCTGAAGGCAGCTTCAAAGCAAGCAATCCCGCGTCACACTGCTTTGCCCCCGCAGGTAATAGATGGAACAGACCGGGCTGCAAAGTTCAATGGACTTCTCCATCGCAATGCAATGATACCACCACGCTAGAGATCGTGGTACTGGAAAGGCGAGATAGCATCTGGGAGCACCTGCAGCCTCTAACAAATCAGGCGTATGGCTTAACTTTTTCCATAGCTCGACAACTTCAAGGTATTTGTTCACGATAACATCTCCTTCAAACTCCTATTTTTCCAGCTTATCCGCCCGTTAGGATATTTTTCCTCCCACAAGTTCTAGTTAGGTAACGGAAAGAAAAATTATTGTTTGACAATTATAACTATGCAGATGTCACGTGTGTTTCGTACCTTCTCTCCATGGCGTTGCACGTGCGGAATAAAATTGTATAAAAGTCGCTCCAATTATTTGAATTCATGCATACATTGCAATTTCTAGCATTCATTCACCTGTTTTCACTCAATTACGTTTATTTACGTACGACAGGATAATTTGTGTGCACTTAGTCAGCCTAAATTTGTTCAACTACGTTAATTCGAACACCCAAAATAGATTTTTATGTCACGAAGGAAGAAGAATGTCGATCTTACTACTAAGTCAAGTAGCTGCTGCACTAAGCAAAAACTCAGCATTTATCAATTTATAAAGAGTATGGTTGTATCTTCATAAAATCTAACACGTGTTCTATTAAGTCTATCAATCGATTTTAGAAATCACTCAGTTTTTGGAATAGGTTTTTGAGAAGTTTAAAATCAAGCTCCGTGGACGTGCCAATCTGTTTGATGAGTTTGGCCTTCTGTGGTAAAGGAACAAAACTGATTGGCCGGCAATTGACTTCAAGTCAAGAGAGTTTAATTTGAAAAGTTAATGTGTGTTTGCTACGACGAAGGATTTCCCTCCTTTTTATATCACGTTTTCGGTGAAATGTTTTCCAGGCTTACAGCTGAATATGTGCCCCGTATGGGATATATCATACCTAGTACTGACTACTGTATGTTGAACAGTAGTACTTCACTCCTGTTATGATAGAGGCACCACAGACACTCAACAAGCATCTGCCAGAGAGAGAGAGAGAGAAAGAGAAAGGGAGAGAGATAGAAAATGAGAGAGAGAATAAGAAAGACAGAAAATGGGAAAAACAGAATGAGAAGAAGAGAGAAAAGGGAGAAAAAGAGAATAAGGAGATAAAAAGTGTGAGAGATGGAAAGAATGAAAGCTAAAAAAATGAGATCGATAGAAAGAGTGAGATCGATGGAAAGAGTGAGAGATCGAAAGAAAGAGATCGATAGAAACAGTGAGAGATCGATAGAAAGAGAGAGATCGATAGTGAGTAAAAGTGTGAGTGAAAGAGTGAGTAAAAGAGTGAGTAAAAGAGTGAGTAAAAGAGTGAGTAAAAGAGTAAAAGAGTGAGTAAAAGAGTGAGTAAAAGAGTGAGTAAAAGGGTGAGTGAAAGAGTGAGCGAAAGAGTGAGTGAAAGAGTGAGTGAAAGAGAGTGAAAGAAAGAGTGAAAAGTGAGAGTAAATGAGTGAGAGACAGAGGTAGTGAGTGAGAGGCAGATTGAGTGAGAAAAAAATAGAGAGAGAGAAAGAGAGAGTGATCATGGCAATCCAGGATGCTTAAAAGATGACGTTTTTTATATAACTTTCCCGGCACCGCTGAATAATTCCAAACTTTCAAAAAAAAGCTTATTTTTGCCACTCTCCTGATACTTTTTCTGTAGTATTGAGTTATAATTGTGAGACAAACACAGCCTACTACCTAACCTAACCAGTAGTTCCGAGCGTGGTGTGACTCACTAGTTACTCCCTCAATTACAACTGCAAGACTCATTAACTGGGTATAAGTAAAATTATTCTCTGAAATACTTTAATAGAAGTCGTCCCCTTACTCTAACATACACATATTTTGCTTTATGCGTATGAATTTTATTACCCTGTACTTCTACCGCAATTGCACTTTTTTCAATTTCTGACGCAAGGCAAAAAATGACTGCTTCTTTTCTCGACTTAGTTTGATGCAAACATTGTGGCTGGAACCTACGCTAGTGCGGGGCACTGAAATTAGAATTTGTAAAATCTGGCAAGCGCTAGGAACGCAAGATAATCATGCGCTAGGAACGCAAGAGAAACATGTGCTAGGAACGCAACAGAACCATGCGGTAGTAAGAGGACTAGTGTTCAGATGCAACGTCCGTAATGCTATTAGCTGTAGCTACAAGCTCTCTAATCATGCTTTTTGAAGGCTTGAAATGTTTTAAAATGAGTATTTCTGTGTATTACATTTGAAGGTACGATCAACTACAGAGCGGACGTGAGTCTGTGTTGCATCTATCATGCAAATTACAGTCCTTGCAAGACTAACCTGATGAGTAACTTATATTTGAGCACAGTTCTGCAGTCTAGTAGATCAATCATTGCAATGACAGGTATATGTAGTGCACCCCCTGATACTTTGTGTGCATAAGTAGTATAAAAAATGTGATTGGACATCTAGTGAACACGAATGAAGAATGAAGTACATTTGACTTGACGTCATTTGCTCATGATAAGTGATCGCAGTGTAACTTTCAGTTCGATTGCCATTCAATTGTGTAAATGATTGATACTTTTATGTCATACGCTGGGGGAATACCTTCCATCATATCATCGTTGGTTGTGGCCTCGTATATTGAAAGGTTTTCTAAAACTTTCTGTTAAAGTTTCTCCGTAGCAGAACGAAGGTATCTATTTCCATGGTGTAATGCAATTATTTTAACTTAATACTTAGTTATTAGTATTGAATATTTGTAGGAAGCCGCCAAAATATTTTTGGTCCACTGATTGTGTCAATGATTGTTTGTCAGCAAAGATTGAGTATGGTATTTAAATCCAAAATATATTGGCCTTGCACTAATGTCTAAAGTAGAGGCAGCCCAAAATTCCACGTTTGCTAAAGGGCGAAAGAATTTTTCATCACTCAGGAATAATTAAGGAACTAAGAATGAATATTCAAATTCAAGGAATTGATATAACAAAACACTGACCCAAGTTTGTAAGGTGAGACCATATGAGGAAAGCACATCGTAACTCAGACGTCAGACGGAATGCTTCTTCTCTCAAAACTACACTGTTGATAAGCCATATTAATGAGGGTACGGAAAACTAAGAGAGGAGAGTTCCAAAGACTTGTATAGATAGCAACAGAAAAGAAATAATCGGATTCGCTCTTAACAAAAGAAATTGAGTTGGTGACCGAATCTAGCTTGTCAAAATTTGAAAAATGCTAAAAAATATCTCGAAGTAGGGGTTGAAATGAAGCGAACAGCTCTTGTAATTTAGGCGTCATTACCCCGAGCTGTAATTAATACTTGGTCTGGCAAGTGGCAGTCTCGAGGGTGCATTGGTATACCTGGAAGCAACGTGGGAACCGTGAAACAATTTACACGCACTCGAATGCGACATGTGCGAGCAGCTCTTATTCACGAGGGAAGGTGATCAGCTTAAGAGTCTGCGCTATAGGCAATCTAGACTCAAGTTGTGGTGTTAGCGGCGGCAATAACGGCCGTGACGGGCTGCAAGATCGTTGCTCTGAGGGATCCAATTCAGAGTGTGCGACTCTAAACATTCCTGTAGCAGCCATAACTTCGCCAGTTAGAAGTGCCATAATTCCACCAGTTGAAAAAGTCGTAACAGTTACCGTGACGGCACGATGAGGATCCATTCTACTCTTAGAAAGCTACTCAAAGAGGCTGTATGTGTGTCGTGTGGTGATGGCAAAGTAAACGATTTGTATTTGCTCTGCTGTTACATTTGATGTTCCTGTTTGTATGCGGTGGAATGAACGGATCCTAGCCCTCCTAATCAAATCATGGTTAAATTTTCACTTTGACAGGGGGTTTGCGCTGTAAGCTTCTGTCTACCGTCTGGCAGACCTGTTTTCTGAGCACTAGCTCCTAACATAACACAGTCGTATTTCAATGTTAGAATGAGGGAAATTGTTTTGATGTTTTCGTAAACCATACCATAGACGTCACTTCCGTTGAGCCTTGAAAAGCACTTAGACTCGTGTGTTCTCATACGAGTTATTAAAGCCAGTGCGCATCGCAATGAAAATCAGATGGCCTATTCAAAAAAATCCAGAGAATCATTGCCATAGTAACTTGGACTCCAGGCCGTGTGCTGGGAATCCCATCTCTATTGATGCCATGAATTGGCACCAATGAATTGGCCTCATTAGCCATCAGAAAAGTGTGAAAACACAATATATCTGTAGAACATTGTTAAATTTAGTTAATTCAATGCCAAAACGTCTTAGAAGGGTCTTGGGTAGCAAAGGACAGAGGACCAAATACTAATATAAGGGAAGACACTATAAGTAAGAAACTTCCTGAAAAATTAGGGCTACCAGAAACTTCTTGCGGGGAATGCACATCCTGAGAAATCACACAATAATAATAGTTAACACATGTCATTTTGCCTGTAGACATTTTTGTGGAAAAATAGTGTCTCGGTAAATGAAAATTTAAAAATTGTTAATGCTAGGTTACCCTTCCAAAATCCAAGTATTATACCATATCTTGAGGCAGGTAATAAACTCCATGAACTCTATGAGACAATAAGTTCCACGTTCCACTATGTACTACAAGCCAGAAAAATGGACTTATGAATACTGCTTCATTGATCGCTGACCCGTGAAAGATGAAATTGGGAGTAAGCTGAGGTTTATTGTAGAAGCTTTCATTACGAACACTGAATGGCATCAGAGTCTCCATGTTGTACAAGCCGTGCTCGTATCCTGATCTCTACGGAGGAATTGTAGGGTCAGTTGCCCCTTCTTGTGTTGCCACATGCTTGTATCCTAATTTTTACGGGTGAATTGGAGGGTCAGTTGCCACTTCTTGTGTTGCCACATGCTTGTATCCTAATTTCTACGGGTGAATTGGAGGGTCAGTTGCCACTTCTTGTGTTGCCACATGCTTGTGTCCTAATTTTTACGGGTGAATTGGAGGGTCAGTTGCCCCTTCTTGTGTTGCCACATGCTTGTATCCTAATTTTTACGGGTGAATTGGAGGGTCAGTTGCCACTTCTTGTGTTGCCACATGCTTGTATCCTAATTTCTACGAGTGAATTGGAGGGTCAGTTGCCACTTCTTGTGTTGCCACATGCTTGTGTCCTAATTTCTACGGGTGAATTGGAGGGTCAGTTGCCACTTCTTGTGTTGCCACATGCTTGTATCCTAATTTTTACGGGTAAATTATAGTCAGTTGCCACTTCTGTCAAGCGAGCTACGTGGTCTGCTTGTGAGAGCAGCTCGTTTAGTCTGCACACACGTCACTCAGTCTTCCATTACTTACCCCACCAACGAACGTTAAAAAATCTTATATTTCCTTATTTTATCAGAGAAATAAATATGTCCCAATTATGGAAAAGGGAAGAGAATTTCTCAGTGGCATTTTTTTGCGACATTAAAAAACACAACTGCGGAACAAAAATCGAATTATGATATGTGCCCTACGTTTCGTTCAATTGCTAAAATTCAACATTTTCTTTAACCACTATCACCTATTGTCAAGTGATGTTTATTAGGCGCAAGTTCTATTGAATAGTAGCCCAATTCATGGTAGTCAAGTGCAAATATTCCTTTCTAGTAACTACCTCACGCTCACAGATCAGAAGCAAACTTACATCTCTACATTTTCTTTAGATGTGGTGTTATCCTGTGCACGTGTACCTTTAACTCTTGCAGTAACTTACCATTATTTGCAGTATTATTATTTAGTTAGAATGTGTCGTCAATTTAATACATCAAAGTCATGATGAAAGAACAATCGTTTATGAAAACATGCCCTCCTACCATTGTGCGCGTTTTTTAAGGCACTTTTCAGTATTCAGTACCCATGATTTCATTAATAATAGAGAACCTACTAAGTTCAAAGTAATAAGTTCTACCAGAAGGTAACTGGAGCTGCAGTAAGTCATTCTATACAGATGTACCCAACCAAAGTTCTGCTCTAGTTGTTTCATAATCACTTGCTATAATATTATACATTTGCTTGTTCCCATCTAACCAATTTGATTGTTTCATTCCTTGGTTTGTATATTTTTTCCAGATTTGAAGTAAATGAGTGACACTAGTCCGTAGTTGCGTCCCTTAACGCTTGCTTGCTCGTATATATGAACTAAAGTGACCATTTAGTACAAATAGATGTCAAAAATTATGGTTCATATTCCAGTTCTCACATTTTTATTATTTAATTTTACATATTACTCGTAAAAATACTACTATATCAATTCGTTTTTTACTTCAGCTATCATTTCTTTGCATTCATTTTGCTACGGAGAGCAGACAGCTTTTGTTATTCACATTATTCTATTACTAATTTTTACTGTTTTTTTTGCTGGTTCCCGTTGTTGTATCAAGCATCGTTTTCCCCTCCCGTGTTTTATTTACAGAACTTTCTTTTCCTTCTTAACTTTCACTTTTTCTTTCACTCTTCAGTTAAAAGTCTTGATCTCTTTTATGCTATTTTCATAGCCCTATTTATTTTCATAGTCTCAGGTGCTGATGTGTACCAAATTGGAATGCTTTTTCTTTTTTCTTAGTTTTCACATTTTTATAATCTTCCTAGCTGAGTTTATAACCTCCTGCTGTTGTCATCCGTCACGTTGTAACGCATTTCTTTTTACTGCACGTAATCATTTCAATAATGGGATTCACAAGACGCAACAAAGCTTTCTTCTAGTAATTCAAGTGTCAAATATTTCATTATCCTCCGATTGCTCTTTCCGAAGTGTCCAGGTAGTCCCTTTACAATTTAGCAGATTTATTACCAAAACCATTAATGACTCACTTTAATCAAATTTTTTTTATTGTACCCACTGGTTATCAATTTTCATTTACATTGCATTTGTTTACTCCAGACATCCTGCTGATGAAAAACAAAGCTACTGTTGAATGAACTCCTATGCTGGACCGAATTTCTGAGAATGAAACAATCCTTTAAACGGTTTATTTTAGTGATAAGAACACCACACGTGGATAAGAACACCACACGTGACTAGGGAAGTTCAGAGAAATGGTCCAAAAGTAAATGTATGGCTTGGGATCACATGGAAACGAATCAATGCATTTTGCTTCAATTAGATATCAATTACTGCATATATTCACCTCGATATTTTGACCGAATACGTGACACCACAACTATGTACACCATTTTAACTTCAACTTGAAATAAGTAAAGTTTTTGAAAATAGTTCAGATTATATTTAAATGAGTCAAGTTCAATTTAGAATAAATCTAGTTTTGAGTTTTAAATATTTCGAGTCGAACATCAAATATTTCCAGTCGAACATCAAATATTTCGAGTGGAACATCAAATATTTCGAGTGGAACATCAAATAACTCGAGTCGAACATCAAATAACTCGAGTCGAACGTCAAATAACTCGAGTCGAACATCAAATAACTCGAGTCGAACATCAAATAACTCGAGTCGAACATCAAATAACTCGAGTCGAACATCAAATAACTCGAGTTTAATTGTAAAAAAGTAAAATACAATTTAAAACCAGTTAATGATGCTTGAAAGAGCTTCTATTTGCAATTATAACACGATTACAAAAGTACTTCTTGATCTTGTTTATCCATTGATTGGTGACTGAGAGCATGACTGCTACCTTTTTTAGCCCTGGGGCCTGTGTGTGACTAACGTGTCTGTTCGCGATTGATTTCTTAATTGTAAACAGCATGGAACTTTGGCAGCAAGGCAAGAATGAACCAAACTGTTCTGTCCTTTGGCCATATTCTATTCTACGTATTTAAAACTAATAAAATGCTGTAGGATACAATTAGCTGCATTCATTTTCAAATGTATCATTACATTCTTATGAACCCTCATTGATTAATATGTCGCTTCACATCATTAAAGTATATACAGTACACAGTCGCCATAACGTGCTTATTAGAACTATCAATCGTCTGTAAAATATTTCATTTTACAATATAAGCCATTTTAATTATCAATAAACAAAATATCAAGTTTTTATACTATATTATAGGAATCTAGGAAATTCATTTAAAAATAATTCAAATTAATGATAACTCAAAAATTAAAAAACATCTTGTTTGATTTTTGCAAGGTCACCAATGATAAAAATATAAAAATAAATCTTTCTAAATTTCTAAAAAATGAACGCGACATGAATGCGTACACATATTATATAGAAGAATTAAATATCTAATACTAGTATTACTTATTGGAATACTTATTGGAATTGTATTGGAATACATTCGTTGGTGTAAATTGAAATGTGAAACTTAGTACAGCTCCTTTGAACTTTTTACATTTAGTATGGAACTTTAAAATTAAATTGCATCTAAATAATTTTAAATTAGAGTAAAGATGATGTAGATGAGATGACCTTTAAGCACCGATCCTTTTCCAGCAAGATGATGCACCACATCATTGGAGACAGCATGTTCATGGGTTCCTTGGTCAAACATTTTCAGACCACTGAATTAAAAGGCATGGGTCCATTCCTTCGCCACCTCGTTCAACAAATATCCCTCTGCTACATTACTTTTATGGGGTTGTGTTAAAGATGTCGTGTATCAAAGACGATATCTTTAACAAGGACAATGGTAAAAATGTGCAAAGACGATGCATTATCGCGTACCTTCTTGATGTGCATCTTCGAATTAATGATGTAATTTCTCTTTAACAACTAATGACAAGTTAAACATCACCATTAGGGCAATGATCTATTGTGGCTTGAATCTAGCTCTTTCACGTAGCTGCCGCTTATATTCTCTTTCACTTCCGCTGTCTCAAATTTGTTAAGACGGACACTAACTCGAACGTGAGAGAAGGCACCTTTTCAGCTGCACCACCTGCCTTGCCTGTATCAGCTGCCTCAACAACACCAGCTACCTCAACAACTCCAGCTACCTCAATTATGAAGCGTTCGTTTCGATCCAGAATAACCAGAAATAAAGAGTTAGTAGAGTGAACTTTTGCCATTAAATTCTACTTGCATCTCAAGCCACGGTGATAAAAATTTTTACAAATATTTTTAAAGAAAAACCTGTCTCGGCCAGTCACCAACCAAGCGCACGGACACCTCTACACTTATACACTCTGTGTAGTGGTTGCAGTGGAGCAGGAAGCGTTGCACAGGCACCTGCCTGTAGTGTTAATTTTCTGAGAACAATGACGGGTACACAGGAGTGTTTCGCACTGTGCATACATACATCAATGCTCCAATAGTGAGAACAGGCAGGCATACCAATGTTCCGAATGTAACTAAACGCACTTTAATGTACTTGTATTTCCTGTGTACCACACCGACTTACCACCACTCCTACCTGCCACACCTACCTGCCACACCGACCTGCCACACCAACCTGCCACACCGACCTGCCACACCGACCTGCCACACCGACCTGCCACACCGACCTGCCACACCGACCTGCCACACCGACCTGCCCCGTCTGTCGGACCTGTGCCTCGGCTAGACTCAAAAGTTACGTCTTCATTTCCGATCATTTTGCGCTGCAAATGCAGTCCTTTCCTTCACGTCAAAAGTGTCTCACACTTCCGCTGCCAGAGAACCTCCGCATTTAAAGGAATTAAAAGAAGGAGTCAAGGCGAGATGAGGCTCATATTCTTAAATATTCTCTTTATTTGCCCTTAATTTACAGGAGTATATGCAGGCTAAGTAAGCCTTACTAGCTGTAGCTTTCTGTTCGTGCGTGGGGCCATTCTGAGAGTAATAGTAAATACTGGCAGCAACTTAAGTATACTACAAAAATTCATTCAACTGTATCGCTTGCGTCGACGTCATTTGTAATGAACAACCTACGGAATAGAATAATACGCAACGCTTAGTAGCATCCTATTGGGGATCCAGTACATAAAAATCACTAAATGTAGCCCCCTCCGTGAGAAATAATACACTAAAAACGTCGTTGCTGTTCAAGCTTATCCCTACAAACCCTCTTCCTCTCTCCACCCCCTCCCCACTCCGGGGCACCCTCCCTCCTCAAGGCAGTAAAGGACGAGGAACTGGACGTCAAATCCTCGGACAAAGCGCCGCTGCTGCCTCCAAAGTCTCCTGTTTTTTCCCTCAGCTTCATTTCCTCCATTGAAGTCTTGCAGTGAAGCGAGGCACGACTCAGATAGCGCCGCCGTAAAATTCCTGCGCTTCAGTAGCGCGTCAGCAGCTGGTTATAATTGTGAAAATTTCGACTGGATGAGTTGGGGCCCCATCGACTCGCGGTCTCAACACCCCAAGGACGGGAGAAGGGTTCAGCAAAATCCTCAGAGTGCGCCCAGTGACAAGACTTTCTGTGACGTGGAAAAGTCAATAATGCCTGTCAGGGAAACCTACCATAGACATGTCATACGAGTAAAAATGTCAAAAATATAAAAGGCACGCAAAAATGAGATCCCAATTCAAATGAAATAACTGTGAAAGGCAAATACACTAAGGGAAAACACACCTTGGAATGGGGGAATTTTATTTTTTGTCGTTGCTCACAAACTTTCCCTTCCGAAATAGTACATACGCATAGATGTTACTCGTCCTTGCCCGGTCTAGTTACCTTTTTTATGAATGAGTAGTCCGTAGTCATCCACACATAAACAACGTTTACGTACTCGTGCTTCTGAAAGTAGTTAATTCTTGTTGACGGTTATGTTTCAACACCTAGTGGCCCTCATGAGAAGCTTAGTGTTCACTGCTTACTAGCGTTGATATTAAACGATCTATTCGCTGTATTGCGTATTGGTTACTCATTTGTACAGTACAGTACGTGTACAATACCGTGCGCGTACAGGAGAATGAGTGTGCAGTACAGTACAGTACGTGTACAATACCGTACGTGTACAGGAGAGAGTGTACAGTACAGTACGTGTACAATACCGTGCGTGTACAGGAGAGTAAGTGTACAGTACAGCACAATGCATGTACAAAACAGTGCTTCTACCATCCAGTGTGTGTACATAAGCAGCAATGGTCATAGCGGCCAGAATTACCGTCAGTAAACCGGCCTCTAAGTGCCTATAATCGAGCATAGGACAGTGCCTCAAAACAATCAATGGGAGGGAGACTTTGCATCATATATCGATGATGTAATAGCTATGTACGATTCAACTGTTCATAATTCACTGGTCTGTATCACTCAATGCAGGGGAAATTCGGATTATATCAACGAGCGGCGCAAGTGCTGCCACTGATGCACAATATTCCTCTATATAATGACAACTGCATGTTGCAACAACACCTCTCGTGGCACACGATGGGCTCACAAACGAATGCTTGCATCTAACGATCGCGGTGCAGGTTTCTGTCAGAACAGAACAGAACAATTTACAAGCGCTCCTGTGAGCCCAAATTGACAATGGCGTCATAGCACCATGAGCGAGCGCTTTAACAATAGTTACCTGCAACTGAACAATAGGACAAAGTGCCTAGAGTACTCCACGGAAACAATTTCGAACCGAAATGAACAATTGCGGTCATGGTAACTTGGACAATCGAGACATCATTTAATAAAGATAGAAGTCAGCAGTCGTCAAGAGCTCTGGAATAACAATGACGCTGTCCAAAAGAAGCGATGACTCACAGAACAGCTGCTATTGGATGGCCTCCAGCAACCATGTCCCTAACAGAGCTAACTGGACTCCCAATAACGGTCATGGAGCTTGAAAGACGTGTCTTATCATCAGTAATGGTTACCGGACCTATAAGACGGTCCACCTCAACAATGGCGGTTGCAAGACCTATAGGACAGTCCACCTCAAAAGTGGCGGTTGCAAGACCTACAGGACAGTCCACCTCAACAATGGCGGTTGTACGACCAATAGAACAGTCAACCACAACGAGTAATTGATGGAAATAATTAAAAACGCATGGACGATCGGGGAATAAATTTGTTTTTTCACATATAACAGTAAAAATTTCTATGAACAACCTGTATGACAAGCAAATCAATCTGTAATTTCGTTTTTTGCCAACTTTAAAAGAAGTAAAATTTTCTAGGGAAATTGGTTTATCAAGGCGGTAATAATTATAACGCAGTCTTGAAACATTGTACTCCGTTACTTCTGATTGACAGAAGAATAACTGCGCATCTTTATTGTAAACAGACTTCCCTTATAGATGCAAGTATTTTGCTAGCTAATTAAACGGTTTGTAAAATCATTGCAGAATGCCAAAAAATTATTCTCTCAATGGCAGAGTAAAAGGGCAAATTTCTGCCTTTCATCTTGAGAGCAAATCTTGAGGTTTCATTTTAAACGAGTTATCAAGGTCTCATCCGGTTCAGAGGAACTATTTGAAAGATCCTGAGGGTTGTGGCACGATAAAATATCCAGGTCGCTCACCTAAAATCACAGCTGTAACTCGACGTCGACTCATTTTGAGAAGTTTCAAACAGTGAATTATGTTCACAAGATCTCTAGCAGAGCATAAATTTACTGGTTAACTCAAGAAAAGCTAGTTATCTCTCGCATGGTTCATCTTATTTCGTATTTCGAAACAAAAAAATTGCTCAACAACAGAACATAAAAGGAACGTTTAGACTAGGTAAAGAAAAAAGTAACTAGGACCAAGGAGTAATGGCAAACAGTGCTGTTTTCTGATTAGAAAAAATTCAATTTAGATGGACCAAATGATTGCAAGCATTACTGGCATGATGCAAGAAAATAAGAGCAACTTTTTTCAATACGACTATTCAGCGGAGGATCTGTGATGATCAGGGGAGTTTTTTGCTACTGGAAACGCTGATTTAGCGCTCATAAAAAGTAAATAAAACTGCACGCTACATCGATGTGTCGGGAAATAGTCTTGTGCAATTTTTAAATATTTATGAAAACGATATACCATTTTCAGCCGGAGCATGCAGCAATCTGTACTTCTAGGGTCACCAAAAACTGATTTGACGCCAGAACATTACGGTTCTGTGCTGGTCATCAAATCGCCCCACTTTAGCCCAATAGAACACTTGTATGAAATTCTATCATGACGACTGTACAACAATGGAAGACAATTTCAAGATGCAGAATCCTTAAGGTCTTACATTAAGCAATATTGGAGACATTTCTGTTGAAACTTTGTAAACCTCATTTCTTCAATGCAGAAAAGATGCACAGAAGTTCTGCAATCGACAAGTCGAAAGGAAATAAAAAATTTATCCTAAATTCTTGTTAAATACATTCTTTCAGGCCTGTGTTATATTGTGTTTTCCCTGAAAGTCAATTTTCCTAAACAATTTCATTTGCTTTTGCATAGGTAAAAAATACAAGTACACATTGATTGACATACAAGTTCTACTTAGGAATTTTTACGGAGATACGTGTAAAAATGAAGTTATTAACAAATGTTTCATGTGTCATTATAATTGCCACTTGGACTTACGTATAGGACGGTTGAAGGACCTACATATAGGACGGTCCACCCAACAACGGCGGTTTCAGGACCTATGGGACGGTCTATCCAACAATGGCGGTTAAAGGACCTATGGGACGGTCCATCCAACAGTGGCAGTTGCAGGGCCTATGGGACGGTTCATCCAACATTGGCGGTGACAGGACCTATGGGACGGTCCGTCCATCCAACAATGGCGGTGACAGGACCTATCGGACGGTCCATCCAACAGTGGTGGCAGGACCTATGGGACGGTCCATCCAACAGTGGCAGTCGCAGGACCTATGAGACGGTCCATCCAACAGTGGCAGTTGCAGGCCCTATGGGACGGTCCATCCAACAATGGCGGCTACAGGACCAATGGAACGGTCCATCCAACAATGGCGGCTACAGGACCAATGGAACGGTCCATCCAACAATGGCGGTTGCGGTCCAATGATAAAACACAATGAGCGTATACGGCTACACAGCGTCCGCCGTTTTGAGCATCATATCTCAGCCGTTATCCCGCTTGGTGGCTCATAAGCCGCCACCGCAAGGAGCGGGCGTATCATTTATCCGCACATTTTCTTTTATGTGGATTCCAGCAAGCCCTGGCTCATCTTTCCTTTATCCGGATTGATGTATTTTACAGAAAACGGGACAGCGCTAACGCTTCTTGTGAGAAAGTCCTAGTAAAATAATGTCTTGGGGACGAGGATAATCTTGAGCTGCGCAATAATTTTGAATATTTTATTTCATGATTAATGTTCATGGTTGAGCATGTAAGGTCTACAGCTGGGAGTTCCAGTGACGTTCCATGGCTGCCGACAGGAATAACTTTGACGACGCATTGCATGTTTATGTGCACAGCTAAGGCAAGGAAATCTTGCATCATCGTAAACACTGCAGTCTAAGCGCAGTGCTGTCTTTAAGAATCCTCCCTTACAATTCAAGCAAGCAAAACAGAATTCTATGTAAATCACATCAATTACGTTAGGGCCTGGAGACTTCACTTTCAGTTTCGAGTAGTAATACAAAAGAACTGGAAACGCTCTCAGTAATCGATGGGACTCCTCTTTAGAATATTTCCTTCTCACTCATTTATTTCTGCGGTCTACCCCTAGAAAATAGTTTATCATTCGTTTCATGTTATGGTCAAGCCGCATGACCGTCAATTGATGTCGTTAGCACAGTGGACATCCAATACAACTGCGCCAGCTGCTGCTTGCTCTATGTTCAGCACGCACTCCATTGACATCATTCTATTGAGGTTTCCATCGTTTCTTTTTCTCGAGAGAAAAATAGTCCTGAAAAAATAACGCTTCGTATTCTATTCCAGTGTAAAATTAAAGTTATTGAATGCATTCAGATGATTAATACGATGAGGAAATCTGTTTGAGCATGAGCGCTAAAATTACCTCGCCTCAAAGCACCAAAGACTACACACAGGCAATTGGTCTAAAGGAATTACCACTTTGCTTATTTTTGATCAATTCCAGCTCTAGTGAGTAGATTAATCACCATGGTGAACATTTCCAGAGCTCTTACTGGTCTCCATCAGAACTCTGCAATTTTTGCACGTGAAACATCCTTCTATATATTGTATATCACTAATCCCTTGTGTTCAGCAATTATTGAGTTTTATTGGATCATTCTTCCGTAGACCCACGTTCATGTTATTAAATTTAAGCGGAATAAATCAGTAAGTTGATAATAAAAGAGTGCGAATAGGACTCTTTTTCTTTATCAGAAGTCAAAGTTTGCAGATTGTTCTGAACTACAGGATTTCCAGTTTCTTTGCAATAGCACTCATACATTGCACGTTCTGAGTCAAACTTGGCAAGGTAACACCCACTTAACACAAACTGTGGAACGATGTGAGTACAACTATATGGACAGTGTGTAGCAGAGACTCAGCGGAGTGCAGTGAGAAAGAAATTACGGCGAGCAGAACGACTCCAGCAAAGTGCAAAAAGAAGTTCGCAGCTACCGAAAATCTCCTGAAAGCGTTACGTACACGGCAGCTGGCCAAGCCAGAGAAACGATATGAAATTTATGCTTCCGTAAAGTAAGAACGTTTTGTGTGAAATGTGACCACAAATATTTCTTGGGAATTTAAAGAACTCTGCCGCCAAAGTGCTCCTCGATGTTTGAACTCGCCGGCACTCGGTAAATAGAGGCTGAAGTGAGAGACCAAATTTACGATGCCCACCGTCTACTATCAAGAGATAGGCTCCTGGTATCGGCCCGAATCAATGAACTTTAACTCCTGCAGCTGCGGTTTGTACCCTGACCTGTACACCTTGTTACGAACAGTAACACGTAATTTTGCAGTTCATTCACTTTCAAATTTCGTGACGCGTGGATATTCCGTTTCAAATTGTTTCTAATAACCTGATGTACAGACTCATTGCTTTTTACAACGTAACGAGTACATCTCTAGTTCCTAATTGTTTCTAATAGTCTGATACGCAGAATTCTTGTTTCTGCTTCCACTAGTCTGATACGCAGAATTCTTGTTTCTGTTTCCAATAGTCTGACGTATAGAATTACCGTTTCTTTTTTAATTAATTCGACGTGTAGAATTACTGTTTCTGTTTCCAATAGTTCAACGCGCTGATATCTCGTTTCAAATTGTTTCAAATTATTTCAAATTGTCTAATTTTCCAGCGAGCGAACCCCTCGTTTCTAATCGTTTTTAAATAGTTTTAGTTGTCCTACATGCTGACTGCCTGCTTCGGGATGCGCATCGGACTATTTATTTCAAACATTACAATTTACAGATCACTGACCTCAAACTACACGTTTATTCTAACACACCAACAAGCATTCACATCACGACTCAGTGTCTACTGGCTTCATATGCTACGATTTCAATCCTGTTCCCAGGAAGCAACAAAGGATTCCTCCATTTTGGAAGCCATTTAAGAAGTCGATACTCGCTTAAAATTTTCATCGTTGTCAGCAAGAAATAAAGGAGTTTTCTGTTCAACAGAAAATACTCAAAATGTTAAATTCATAGCAAAAATATGGGAACTAAACTAAGGGGTTTCACAGAGGTATTAAAATTAATATCTTACTACTCCTATTCTGTACATCAAGGTAAAAAAACTCTGAATTAATATTCGTATGACAATAGCATATTATTCCCTCAAGATATTAGATTTCCTCTCAAGGTTATGCACTGAAATAAGAACTGCCACCATCGCACGAAGACGGAGGCACACAGCCTGACAACAAAGCCATCTCCGCAATCATCCTTTCCAATTCAATCGCAAACTTCGGAAAGCAGTTCCATGTTTGCATTCTCGTTACTATCCCTGCACAGGTGGCATGTTTCCTCGCGTCGGCACGACCTTCGCGACTCAAAAACTTCATTGAGATCGCGCTGCAGGGCTGCCTGTTCTCGCGTGCAGCCATGTACTCTCGCCTGCCTATTGAGGATGTGAACATGCATGGTGGGAGTTGGAGTGTAGAGTACAATCAGAAATGAGTACCATGAAAGAGTCAAAGATACTAATGTCTTCAAAACTAGAAAGCAACGCGCAATACAAACTGCGCTGTGCTCCCCGCACTGTGCTCCCCGCACTGTGCTCCCCGCACTGTGCTCCCCGCACTGTGCTCCCCGCACTGTGCTCCCGCGCTGTGCTCCCGCGCTGTACAGCCTCAGCATACAAGCACAGTAGCTGCTGGGCAGAGGCTTTCACGGCTGCAGGTACTCGTTCACTGGTCCCAGCTGGGCTGTCAGCCCAAAACAGGACGTTTGCCTGCATAATGGGTAGAGTGGAGGCTCATATGGGCAGTGTGAGTCCCAGTGACGACATAGGGGAGGTGCCGGGCATGAAATACTGAATATTTTCCCTTTTCATTTATGAAAGTGATTGCTGCTGGCTTTGTGCGAGTGCAGCAACCGCAGGTTTCTTTTCATGAGTGATGCCTAAAACAAGGGCAGTGGAAATGCGTTGTTGCTACTGCAGTGCTTACTATAGTACTGCAGCATAGAATGCCCGTCACAAAAACAAGTACTTGTACTTGATAAGATGGCTAACGTTCGAATAATGAAAATGCTGTTTCAATCTCAGTTTTGGTTTCGGAATGCAGATAATTTCGAGACAGTTACGACTAAAATGGGAATTAGCCATGTAAAAATTACGTGAATCAGTGTTGCATCATAAAGTCATTGTATTTTTCCGACGAATATCAGCGTTCCAAAAACGGGTGTGATGATCAACTAAGGTTACATTAAAGGCTCGTATTCGAAATTGAAAATTGAGATTGAAATTTTACTCACAGCAGACTACTTGGAGGCTGCGGATAGACAGCGTAGTTTGAACTAAGTACTGTGAACAAGTCTTTCCCTTCATTCGTATTGTGCTGAGGGAACGTATGAACTTAACGCTGATGATTCAATTTTGAACGCATTTGTCCTGCATGAGTAATCCTAAATGACAACGCTGTAAAACAAAGCTCATCTTCAATTAAAGACTGACCAAAACATTAGAGAAATTAATTCCTGAACAACTAGTCAAAATACTCCGTTGCTTGCGAGC
>VCRD01000385.1:284375-303906 GCA_006783055.1 Trinorchestia longiramus
GCCATCTTCGTTCCTTCATGTTCCTACTCTTGTTTATTCAAGTGGGGTTGAATTCTCAAATTTCTTTAAGTAATGTGTATTGCTTGGACTTTACTATGTTTGGTGGGCTAATATAAACAAATTCCTGTTACAATGATGACAAGTTCTTCACCTGAACAAGCCACACCGGGAACTGCACAGTCACACAGTCACGAGAAGCGCAGACTCCGCATCAGAGAGGGGTTCAAGTCAGCAAAACTGTTCAAATCTAATTTCAAAAATTCAAAATCAAGCATTGTGGCTTAAATGTATTGTTAGTTATTAATTTAGAGAAGAAGTCATGTTCATTCACGCCTGAGGACAAATGGCGCCTCTGACGGTCCATCACACAGCCTCCGTCCGCCATCCTCGCGCCAGCCGCCGCTTCTTCTGGCGCTTGTGTCAATAATGAACTGCAGTGACTTATGAAGCCGCAGAGCACATTTGTCAAGGCTTCCCTCACTGGGCCATCTCTGTTCTGGAAATTTAATTTACTGGCCCTCACTGACCATGCTCTACCGTGAGGCCTTCCTTTGCTGCGCCCTCACTGGCCATGCTCTGCTGTGAGGCCTTCCTTTGCTGCGCCCTCACGAATACTGAAATAATCCCTTTCACATATTGTGCATATTCCCAATCGTAAATAAACACATTTAACTCACTTGTAATCATATAATATATTTCTCTTGCCTTTGACAGCTGTGAATACCGAACGAAAGAATTGCTGCGTAAGAATTGAAGAATATAGGAACTATATCATTATCATTATTACTAAAAAAAATAGGAATATCAAACCAAACATTAACTGTGCTATTGCTATTTTGAACCTCTCCCTTAAGTTACGTGATACCTTCACTGATTTTTGCCAAATTTTACGAAGCGAAGTAAAGTTTCGTTGCTCTAGTGGCAGTCCAATACTCGGATTCTTTCTAGGGCACCAGCGATCCAGAGCAACATTTTACAGTGGCTCTAGCGACTCATTTTTTTGTGACGCGTAACGAAGAGTCAACAACAGCAGTGTTTCTCAAGCACGTCTTTTATTCCAGGGAAACAAAGTGTGACCAAAGTGTGAAACAATTTACTCAGGCGAGTTCGCTTACAAGGGACGTGGCTCTAGCTGGCCTCCTTTAAATTCGGGTCGTGTTCATTGTAGCTCGAGTAAAACTGAGAACGACATCGCCATTTCTAAATTTCGAATATTTTTACATCCATGCCCTGTTGGAAAAACAGCAGAGTGTAGCCATGATTGTAGTTTACAGTCGCTTTTCGTTGTTCGAACTTGATGCGTTCATGCAAAATTCAAGGCTTTGTGACCGAGCAAACTACGCCGTTAGAAGCCAGAAAGCTTCGAATTAAGTTTTAGGAAACTCAATGTATCAGAGCTGTGTGGAGGTGATGTTAGAATTAAATGTAAAACCAGGTAACTTTGCTAAATCATCACGACGGGAAGCCATCGCGTGGCGGCAGGGTGCAGACGGAACTCATTTGCATATCAAATAAAGTTCGACAGCAGCAGCTTTGAACTAATGCCTCTACTGAACTTCAATTGATTACCCTGTAGCTCTCAGCAAGCGGAAATTTTCTTGTGCAAGACTTGGGAGTCTTTGTGAACGTGTACGTCTGTCACACTCGCAAGATAAGAACAGAACGTATACAAATTGAAAATGCAGCATGACTTTCTTCTGAGGTGTTTTACGGACAGTGCATTCAGAACTATTTTGCATTTTTACTTTGATCACTTATAATAGTATACTTACAATCGTATACTCGTATTCAGTGTCAACCTGGTTTTCAAGCACTGAACTGGTTTTCAACATTATTTTTACATTTTCACTCTGATTACTTATAATGGTGTACCTACACTTGCATATTCAGTGTCAACCTGGTTTTCAAACACTGAACTGGTTTTCAACATTATTTTTACATTTTCACTCTGATTACTTATAATGGTGTACCTACACTTGCATATTCAGTGTCAACCTGGTTTTCAAGCACCGTATACTTGAAGACAGAGCCCAAAACTGCGGCTGCACGGCACATTTGTGAGTCCTGAGAGGCCTATGGTGTACATAGTAGCCCCCACCAACACTTTCCAGGCGCCTAATTGGCCCTAAAGAGGAAAGGGGGAGGAGGGGGACAGAGCCCAGCTAATATCTACTGACCGAAATTCGGACGCGTGAACGCAGCAGGTCTCAATTATTTGCGTGGATGATCTGAAGTACAGAAATTATTTGCAGCAGTAGCTTCGACCAGAGATCTATCCAAAATTGGATCAGGATGTTCAAAACAAATTAAAATAAAGTGTGCAAGAAATGAAATTATGTGCAGAGTAAGTATGATACGATTCCTCAGCCAGGGAATGGAAACTGATACGTTGGTGATATTTTCTTTAAATTTAACGTCTATAAATTTTTGTAGACACTATGTATCCATACGCATGCAATGTACTCCAGTACAAAAGGACGAATTGACTGTCCTTAAAATCTAGATTACACTCTCACATGAGTTAATATTTTGTGTACTGCTTCTCTCAATGCCCTTTTGAATGCATTTTCCTTTGGGTAACCCTGCTTTGGAAATCTAGAGTTTATCATCAGCCCCACGTACAACTTCACGTTCTGCTCCATTCAGAGACTCGAACACGAGTATTTTATTCCTCCTTTTGAATATACGTCCTCCAGCTCCGGGAAATAAAAAATCAGAGTGAGTGACATCAGAGTGGTAAGGATGTTGAACGAAGATTTTCTAATTAAAACTAACATGATTGAGATCTAAAAATTCGTGACGGATGAGAAGACGCGAAATCTTAACGGAAAGGATCTTCAGAGCACATTTCAATTCCATTTTAAAGATTTCCGTAAATTCTTCACAAGACTTGATGATATATTTTCAAATTTTATATTTTTTAATTGTACTACATTTTTTGGCCATTAAAACCTCATAACCTGGCTAACCTCACCTAACTTAACCCAGAATGAAGCTTAATCTGAACTTAATCATTTTATTCGCCCTTAATTAACCAAATTATCCCTCACTTCAGATAACTCCACCAAGTCAAGCCTTACCTTAAATTACCGAGTTAACATAATCAAGCATTGCTTACTCTGATTTGACCTGAAAATAATCTTAAAACATCGACCGGTTGAAACCCCTAGTCGCTTATGACTTATAGTTATATGATTGCATTTCAAGTTGTGCTCCATCCGCGCACTCGAACATGAAGCTAACGTTCTTTAATCTCTATTCTTGTCATAGTAAATATGCTAGCGTAGCCAATTAAGAAAATAATGGTATTCATTTATCGAAGAATATGAACAATAATAATAAATGAAAACAAAAAGAAGGGTATACGTAACAATACTAGTAATTGTCTTAAATTTATTGAAACACTTTGGCCTGCATGTGAATGCAATTAATATTGGCCAAGCTATTAGATGATTTTATGACATTGAACACATTCCTTAACTCAGCGAGTATCTGCAAATGGAGATTCTTCCTTCGTAGATTAACGTACGTTTCTCCTCATGTTGGAGAAACGTACAACATACGTTCTATCTTCAGTACAAATTTTAATGAGGAAAAATATCGTTTAACATTCTAGCTATTTTTAGCTTACGCAATTATACGTGTTCATGTGACACAATTTCAGTGCTTCCGCAAATGAATGACATCTAAATTAAGCCCAGATGTGAATATAAATTTTCTTGAATGACTACAAAAAAGTACTTTTGCTGGTCGCTAGTCAAAACTAAGAAAGATAAAAGTATTAAATGTTTTTATAAACAAATTATCTGATCTGACAATTGGCTTTTTTTCTAAGGAAATGATAATGATAAAGTTCTCATTCAACACATTACATCTAATCTAATACTAAGAATGACACGTCGTTTGTTTATATATTCATTTTTATGTTTCATGTCACTTTCAAAAAAAATTAGAAAGATACAGAGCTTATATACTCGAGTCCGTATCATGGATACAGAGTTCGGCGGGGTATTGCATATTACAATATACATACACAAGCTCGCAGTTGCTTTCAGTAATGCTGAATTTCTGCATCTAGGATATGACACGAATGGCTATAACTACTTCTATTGCGGCTCAAAAATACTGTATTCTAAGTGTTTATTACTGTCACAAGAAAAATAAGTTACTTTTGAAATAAGCTTAAGCGTGGAAACTCCACTGAAATTTTATTTAATATCTCTCCAACAGTATTTTCCATCATTTTTGATGGCACGGGTACACTAGTATTTAAATCAGAGCTCAAAATTAATTCATTAACTAATTATGTCTATCAATAAATTATTACGCAGCCTAAGCAACATTATTACTAGTTTAAAGTTATGTGTTCAAAAACAAAGTTAGGCAAGTTTACAAAGCTGTAGAGCGAGCTGTTAGTGACTAAGTGCATACTTAAAAACCCACTTAAGATTTAATTCGAACGTTAGGTCCGCAAGCACATGAAGCAGGTAATTGCACGTGTTTCTTCCGGGCTACTGCCTGAATTGAAGAAAAGAGCTCTGGAATATTCACGTAATTCCCGCGCTGTCCAGGAGTGCTTGCTCTACGGTTCATTGCACGAAGGGTCCGGAAAAATTCCTACAGAGACAAGCTTTGCGTTTTAGAGAAGAGCTTAGTTTCCTAAAAAAGATAGAGCGTACTCCTGCATTTGTAGCAAATACTCAGAACTGCTACAGATGCTACAGTTTGGACTGCGATTTGACTAGTTCAAACCAAGCCCCTCCGTTTACATAATTAAAAGAGCAGCTAAATTCAGCTGATGAATGTCGCACATTCCTACGATTGCATGTTGCCAAACGACCCCTCTGCAAAGAAGTGTTACGAGGAACTGATTCTGTCAGTCAAGGTTGAATTGCCCAAAGTTAAATATGACATAGAGAACAAAAATATCTATTGAGGTGATTATCACGAATATAAAAGAGATAAAAGCCCCAAAGTCACTATGACTGTTTTCTTGTATGCGCGCAGGCGGTTCCGGTGCAGTAGAGAATGCGAATGTTGATGGGAGTCCGGGCAGCATTCCGAGCCTCGAATGAACAATTCCAGCCGCTTACGAGAGAGCAGTAATTAGGAATTGTACCTCGCTTCAGTTTTGATATTTAAATAAGCATTTCTTAGAGGGTAAGTGAAATTACTGAGAGCTTTCACAGCAGACTTGAATTGCTCTCGCTTAAATGGATTGAAAACACGGGAAGCTCGTGAGAGACACAATTAGTTTTTATTCCTCTGTATCAGAGCGGTTCATCCCTTCACTGATTCATCACTTCATTACTTCATAACTTCATTAGTTTATCACTGCATTCATTCATCAATTCACTAAATTATGATTTCAGTGATTTACCACTGCACAGGTTCATCATCTGATAGTACTCTATTTCTGTGGTTCTTAATTCAACGATGCATCCCTTCAATGAAGCTAAAATACATTTTAATAGGAGCGATAATATTGGACTTCTTGAAAACAGCACTGTGTAAATTAAACATCATATATTTAACTGACTTTCCCAACGAAGACAGAAATGAATGCTAGTGATTAACTCTAACATTGAATTTGACATCGAATCATTTGACAAGCTTCCAATAGAAATGACCTCCCTTGCTCAAACGTAAAGTTGCTCTCGAGCATCTGTCCCCCAGGGAGCATAACCCGTGTTCTGCGTACTGGCCGAATAGAATTGAATAGAATATGCCAACAGGAACAAGCCGTTTGGTTCATTCTTGGTTTGCTACTCAAGTCCTATGCCGTTTAACACAAAGGCGTCAATCACGCTCGTGTACCTTAGTTACACATAGATATTTGAGCCACATGCACGCATCATAATCACTTGCACGCATTTCAGTTACGCAAACACACTACAATCATACACAGGTCCAAAGAGTTAAGAAAGATATGGAATTAGTACTTTAGAGAACTGGAGGGCTCCTTATTCAATATTTGTCGAGATGATTTTTGAGTGTTTCCACACCACCAACAGAAGTGCTATTTTCAGGTAGCTGGTTCCAGGTTCTGAAAATTTTAACTGGAAGGAAGTTCAGAGCCTGGGATGTCATGAATTTTTTTGTTATTTATTTGTGGTCATTATTTCTGTTTCACATGTTATCAGCTCCGTCAAAAAGAGCTTCTTGTGTAACATCGTTATGGCCCTGAGTAATTTGTAGGTCTCAATGAGTTGTCCTTGTAGTCTTCTTCGTTCTAGGAAGATGAGTTCAAGCTGCTGAAGACATCTTTCGTAGCTAAGATTACAGAGTGCAGGAATCATATTCGTTGCTTTAGGCTAAATTTTTCCAGTTTATTTATGTTGGGATGTGGCTGCACTAAGGTGTTATAGAGCGGCAAGATGATGTTTTTTAACTTGTATTTAAAGTTTCTTGCAATGAAACCAAGGATCCTACTTGAATTCCTGACACTTTTTACCACTTGTTTGTCATGCTTGAGATTTTCAGTGATAATGATATAAGATCTCTTTATTGCTGTACTGCTTCAGTATCTATCACTTATCTTAAGTTGAAAATGGTGATTTTTAGCACGGCTTGAAAAGACGCCCACGTAGGAATTGTTGATCAGACGCTGCGTATCTGAAATCGAATTTTGTGTCATCAGAGAGCATTTGCTCCAACGTGGCTGCATAGTTTTATGCGAGCTGTTGCCAGCTTCTTTAGAAATTCAGTGCAATAACTGAAATATTTTAGTATCTTCAGGATCGTTTAGGTAGAACCCACCTTTGAATAAAAACCTGAACACTTTCTGTCAGGAAAACTGAATATTCGAGACGACATAGGCAAATGGCTAGCCTACTTCTTGTCCAATGTTGTGTTTTTTGTTGTCATATAATTTAATTTGTTAGACCTCCTTATTTGGGAACTTTCATATGTAATTTGAGAACTTTCATTTTTTCTTATTTTGAAGAGATATTATCAGATATTCGTATTTTTGTTTATTACTGATTTTAAAACAAAAACCAATATTATTTCACTAGTATAATTATAATTTGTCATTCCAGTTGATTTACTATTCCGATTTTGTTGGAAACCTACTTCATCTTCGAAGGATAATTTAAAATATAAGGAATCATATATTCTCTCATCACGTGAAAGTTCAATGAGTCGCAGTCGAATTAACACAAGGTGTTCGACCAGACAATGACGGACTTCCATGACTGGAATGAGAGAGCAGGATGACGGGATGACTGGAATGAGCGAGTGGGAGGGCTGGATGACTGGAATGAGAGAGTAGGATGACGGGATGACTGGAATGAGCGAGTGGGAGGGCTGGATGACTGGAATGAGCGAGTAGGAAGAATGGATGACTGGAATGATCGACCACTGACATCACGCTTGATACAAATGCAGTGACGGCTGCTATCAAGTCTGTTAATTTTGATGACGATGAGCTAATCTGTACATAAGTAGCTTCTGATCGTACAAATGTTGTTTAGCATTCATATGATCCACATGTGTTTTAAATTGGGGATACAAAATATCTCGGAGTTTTCAAGCCTGGCATTTTTTGCATATTTTCTGAAAGATTATAATTTAAAACTGATCTTTAACACACCACATATAATATTTGATGTCGCTGTAGGGCGCGCTTACTCGGAGCAGAACTTCGAAACCCTCACAATTTGACGGAGACTGTGTGACGGAGACTGTGTGACGGAGACTGCGTGACGGAGACTGCGTGACGGAGACTGAGTGACAAAGACTGCGCGACGGAGACTGAGTGACGGAGACTGTGTGACGGAGACTACCTGACTGGGACTACTGGATTGAAACTGATTAACTGACATTTTTGGCTGAGATTACAGGGTGGGTCGAAAAAAACTGAACACACCTTTCATTAAAAATCTTGATTGTTTAACAGCTTTCATCCTGTCTTACTGCATGTCATCCGAAATCCTGTTAATTTAACCTTGAAGATGAATTTTTGTTATTGTTGTTGACTGTGAAATGGCTTCCTAGAGAGATAAACGAATGGAGGTGTATGCACATCTTCACGCAAGAAACAGAGTGAGGTCGCAAATCTGGTCGGGGTGTCCGGTACAACCATCTACACAATCAAGAAGCGCATGGACAACAGCAAGGGCGTGAACAGAAGTGCTGTCAGTGGTTGAAAAAGTATTGTGGATCGAGTGAGCTTGCGAGATGCCATTCAAAGGAGTTCCTTGACGTCCATACGCCAAAACGCCTGCAGGCTCGTGATTGGAGCTGCCACAATTCGACGAGCTGTCGCAAACCTAGGCAACTCTCTTGTCATTGTTGAGAGGCCGCTGCTCACGCCAGCCATCCAAGCAAAGCGTCTTGAACATTGCCTGAGGCTCATAAATGATCTCAAGTGTGCTCCACTTGGTCATTTGATCATCTTCTTAGATGAGAAAACTTGGACAGTCGATCCGGTGAGAAACAGAAGAAACGACCGCTACTTGTCGCTCGGTGAGGTAGATGAAAGTGCCTGCAACTTGTCAACAACGAAGCATCCAGCATCCGTCATGTCGCTCGGTTCCATTGCATCAAATGGAGTCGTGATGCTTCTGATCTGGTTTCCGACCGGGTGCCGGCTGACAGACAGGGACTACAAGGACAAGTTAACCAATATGCTCGTCCCCTGGATTAGTAACACATTTGACGTGTCATTTGTCACTGTTGTGTTTCAACAGAATGGTGCTCCAGCACACACATCCAATCGTGTGCATGACTTTCATCAAGAGCAGAATTTCTCTTTCTGACCTAGACATGTGGCTGCCATGCTCGCCAAACGTGAATCCACGAGACTGCGCCTTCTAGCCGCACATTGAGGCCAAGACCTGCTGCGTTCGCCACCCAAACATTACTGCCCTTAAAGCATCCGTTGACTGGAAGTGGATGACCATGAACACGGACTACGTTGGCAAGACCTGCGAAACCTTCAGGTACCGTGTCGAGGCCATCATCGCTGCGGATGGCAGTTATATTGAATAAAATTGAAGATTGGACCGATATTTTTATTGTCTGGAGATTTTGCTTACTTTGGTCAAGGAGTTCATGAGGTACCTAGTGCAGAATTTAGATTTAGAATTTGTTCAGTTTTTTGGCCCACCCAGTATTTGACTGAGTCTGCATTACTGATACTGCATGACTGAGATTAGGACACTGAGACTGCTTGACTGAAGTTCCTTAACTAGGGACTTGAATTTAAGCTTCGATTTGAAGTCTACGTTGGATTCCATCACTTGGATTAATGTCAGCTACGAGAAGTGCAACCACAGTAATCAAAGAAATATTTTTTTAAATGATGCGACTGCGGTTTTGAAATTACAATAAAATTATTCTGCAGATTCAACACATATCATAATGGAATTGAACATATTAACTTGTATTTAGTCTCAAAACCATTTAACTGTCCATGTCCCCTATAACTTGTGCATGCCATGGTATAATTACTAGCCTTTCAAATGGCACATGGAAAATACAATTTTTACTTCATTAATTAGACTGATGTTTTTCTTTAAATTGTTCTTCCATGCTAAACTGAATCTATTTGAAACCTCGTTTTGCTGCACTACATCGATAGCAAAAACAGACTAAAGTTTGTTTTGCAAACTGATATCCAGCGACGCGATCTCGGTTTATTGGCATGAGGCAATCGTACACTTTTTATTTATATTATCTATTGGTTGTGCGTCATTTCTTTTCTTGTGGTATCAAAATATTTTTATAGCTGGATGCTATTGGCACAAACAATATTTCTTTCTGAAGCGCAGCACAATATCGCGCAAACTTTGTCCCTCGTTTCCCACACAGAGGCTTTGATCCATCACGACAGGACGGGCGGTGACCATAAGAGCAGGAGGTCACCTTTGATCTGCTATGCAGCCACTGAGTCTTGATCCGAGATTCATGCTGCAAAATCGTCAGTGATAAAATGACTCGATAACGCGCATGCACTGCCAAGTGTCCTCTCAAAGCCTCGGCCCAAAAGACTGCTATAACGTGTCCGCTTGGGCGTCAGGAAAGCAAGCGTATTGACCTACTCGACGCTGGCGCTGTGTTCTGATTAAAGCGAGCCTTAGAAAAATGATCGTGTGGCGTGCTGGTTGAATATCAGGCCCCTCGATGTTTTGAGCTTTAATGGAGGTTAAGGAAATTTGTGATGAAGGACATAAGTGAGCTTGAAAAATATCAGTTTTGCTACCAGAAATTCGTGAAAATTAATACAAACATTTCGTTTGTAAGTGAATTGAGTTTACTTTCCGCACGTCACTCACGTGTCTAAGAATTCTGTTCTCTAGCGAGATTTGTCTTCACTCGCGTCACTAAAAACTTCAAAACTGTCTCGAGCTGAGAATTGGAAAAAGAAGGTTAATAAACTTAAATTGATTTGAAGGCAACAAAGCCCTGAGAATAAATCTGCACAATATTGTTTCGACACATGAAGAGCTCCAAGCTTTCAAATCCCCAGTTATATTGAGCTTCTGGTGTTGTTTCAATAGTTCAGTTGCATTTCTTTTCTATTATTGGTTCAATACATCAATTGTATTGAACATCTGGTATTGCTGCTAAGCTTTAGTTGTATTATGGTGTTGTTGCAAAATATCAGTTGTACTGAGCTGCTAATATTGTTTCAATTCCTGTGTTCCATTAATCTTTTGGTATTGTTTCAATACTTCTCTCCTATTGAGCTTCGATTACAATCAAAATAAAATTTAGGAAGACTCGTACACGCAGCAGAGGTCTTATAGATGAAAGCACATGACTGACTTATTTTAACAAGTTTATCTCGTATTATCTGACTCACTACTATGTTTTATGAAGAATTGTTTTCAAGCCGAACACAACAGCAGCAATGCCACAGTATATCTATAGTTTGACCACCTTACGTACGGATATTGAGGCCCTACCCAACAATAGAGAACTAAACAAGAATAATAGAACCCTCAACGAGAATAATAGAGTCTTACATAACAATAATAGTCACATACAAACTGAACGGTGAGCTGTACATCAATAATTGTAAGGCCATACTAGGAAATAATTGGGCTCTACACGGCAATTGGAAGGCTTATATGAAAATAATGTCAAGTTTACGATCCGTAGAATACCATTACGAAAAAGAGATCTGGTATTTTAGGCTTTTTATCGGTCTAAGAATTTCCTCCGAGGAATAACACTTTAAGCCACGTTGTATTAGCCGAATGTAAACGAAAACAAGATTTCTTCAACTGAACGACGACTAACGATGAGTCGATTACGGACAATGCAGAGTTAATCAATCCTTTTACAATCGAATTACAATAATGTTCAACAAAATTTCAATGAATTACTATTGTTTTAATCAACAGTCGACTTCATAATGGCTGTCCCAAGAACTCGAACTTATTCTGCTTAAGTCGATAACAAGGTAATCGAAACTAATATGTCTTCGAGGGAGCGTTCGAACTACCGCCCAAACGTGGGTGAATGGTCCAAATTAAGTAAATAAGGTTAATGATTCGGCAGCAAGCGAAGAGAAAAATATGCTCAAGCAATCTGTGGTGAAGAAATTGCATTACCTGCCTAATAATTCTAGAAATACGATCTTGGCCTAAGCGAAAAGACAATTTACCTGAAAAAAGTTTCGAGTTCGAAGTGAGAAAGACCAAACTTGCATGATACAAAGAATGAATCCCTGAATTTGAAAGCAGTTTATAATGAGTTCATTTCACGTACATGTACACTGAAATAACGCATAGTCATACTAGAAACAATATTTTAGCCATGGGGACAATAACGGAGGGAACGTCATTAACTAATAACCTCCAGGCAGGCTACGGGGTGACAAGGACTCGATAATTCTCACGAAAAATGCCCGAAAAGTTTGGAAGATAAAATTTTGGATCTTTGCGTCATGCAATGTACCAAGGAAGCTTAGCTGTTTAGCTTGAAAATATGGAGGAAGGTTACGCGTCACCGTGGGTCGAGCTAGCCACATCGCAGGACATCTCTATGCAAGCACCTCTCACATTGGACAAAAGATCTACTGACGAAGAATGGGCGACGGTAAGAGTCCGTTAGAATGAGAGAGGCTCCTATCAAAAACCTGCTCTTACCAGAATTCGTTTTCCGTTAGAACAGAGCGGCCAGCGATAAATATACTTCCTGGAAAAATCTTTTCTGAAGAATTATCTTGCAAATGTGCAACAGATGTTGTTAGTAAGATTAGCGCAAGGAATTTGTATTAGAAATTCACTTGACTTGCATCAGGCGACTATATTTGGCGTAACATCACGTCTGGCAAGCAACCGGATTTGGCAACAAGAGAACGATGGAATACATTAGCCTTGCTTGGCAAGAAAACAGACTTGGAGTGAGAACTGAAGAGCCCTTCGGAGCGTGTCAAGCATGGAATTATAAAGCTGGGTCCCTGACTGATAGTTTCACTCTACTTTGTTATCAAATTTTGTCAAGTGAATGGGAATAATTTGCCTTGGAGGATTGCAAAAGTCTTGCAAAAAAGGAAACTGTTCACGAATGGATTCTGTGCACATCCCAAAGAGCTCCAGGCCTGAGCGTCGAGCCCTGTCGACGAGGTTTTATTTCGTTGCACGCCAGCTGTGCTAACACAGTTTGACTGTGCTGGTTTCCATCCGTACGCTGCAAGAGCTTTTTGCTTATGCTTTTGTGGCTGAAGAACTAGAAAAATAGAAAGCGAATGTTTGAACTCTTACATTTTAAAGGTTTGAATTCCTTCATGCTCTCACGCATGCACAGGTACACTTGCATGTGTAAAAGCACACATACACAATCGTACACATATATACAAGATTACAATCATGCACATGAGAGTACCCTGGGGCGAAGTCTTAAGCGTAGTCCAGAGTACTGTACGCACACGTTCAGAATTTTCAAACTGATGTACTTAAGCCAGCTCTATTGCGTACGCAAGTGTGCACACACATCCACTTGAATTGTCACGGATGTATCTTCATAGATTTGCAGTTCTTATGGTATTAATACTATTATAAAAAACGCTTAACAGTATACCAGTGCTAACAGTTCGATTACGTAATGCCATCAATAAACATTTGCTGTTCTTTATTAATTTGTTTAAAAACAGGATACGTAATAGTCTTGTCGCATATATATAATTAGTGGTCCGCATGTTGCATGTCCGTGGTACGCATGTTCCATACGAGTATACCATGGTACACGTGTTGCATATACCATGGTACGCGTGTTACAAATATAGGGTATACAGTATGTGTCATTTGAATGTGTTACACGGTGACACATGAAGAGTATCACGCAGCGCCACAGGAATGTGAACTATCGCTAAGACAGTTAGCTAGAAATTCAAGCGATCAGCAAAACTCAAGTACGAAACTAACATCCCACACTTGAGTACAGAACGAGTTTAGTATATGCTTACATGGCCCAACTGCACGTCAAACACGAGTAAATTTATGGGAGAAACCTTGGTGACTCTCGAGAAGGATGCTGTTCTGTAACGGTCGATTTGATCGCAGAGTGGGCGGAGCATATCATAGGTGTTTAGAAACCTACTTCATACTAGTGGACGAAAAGAGGGACATTGAAGAAGGAAAACCACCCAGGTGAGGAGAAAACTCGTTTAAAACATTAGGAACGCTGAGAGTAAGGGGGACTTGAAACTAGATTTTTACGAGGGGGGGTGTGTGACCTGCTTGTAGCGTTGTAGGGCAAATTTAACGACTAGGGCATAGGTAGGGCAAGTGTCAAATTGGTTCAAGGGGAATTAAATTAAAACCATGATGCCAATGGACGACAGCAGATTTTACACGTACACTAAGACGGGTGCGTTGAGGGAATCCTTATCAGTGTATTGTTGCAGCACCTAGGTGACTTATAGAGGAAGATATCGGGCATTGTTTGTAGGTGTTATTTACGAGTGTTAAATCTTCGTATTTTCGCCACCAGCGCCGAACCTCCAGTGCACATGGCAGGTGCTAAGGCTGACGTTATTTCAAGGCAAAATAAGGTCAGCGATTGGGAAAATTTTCGTATTTTCGATGTAAAAGCTTTCATTGAATTTTGATTGTGCAGTGTCGTACTTAATCACCCAGCAGTTAGGAATAAGATTTATGTTTTAATAGGGTATAATATTTTGTGGTTCATCTGCCAGAATACGGTAGACTGCTGTCATTACTCATTTTCGTGACCATTGGAATAGACATGTTAGTCTTTCTGTGTGTATTTGCTTTCCTTTCTCACGTCAGCCATCAAGAATGGGAACCTTTTAATTATTTCATGCGGGGGTTTAGGGCCTAAAAAGGTGACCATGTCATATTTTCTTTTCATTTGTTTAAAAATGTCATCTACAAGTATTGATTAGAAATAACGGAAGAGAAGCAACATGCAGAAAAACCATGCATTTGAAACAATAAATTACGCTGTTTTTGAGAGAGAAAATGACTTGTTCTAAAACAATTAATTGACAAACACCAGAGTCAAATAATCTAATCAACAATAACAAGCAAGCATTATTTCTATATCACCACAATAACACAAACGAAAATTAGGATTTCAAACAAATAAAAGAATTGACACTCTCACTCACTCACTCACTCACTCATTCACTTAGCCGTTCCTTTAATGTGACCAAATTCACCTGCGCGATGACAGACTTGAAGAGGAATACAAATTCTTTTATAATAATGAACCATCGTAAACTTTTGAGCAACATAAAGAAACCTGCAGTTGTATGACGTATAATAAATGAAAATGCGTTTGCTGAAATTACTTAAGAAGTTATACTTGGTCCCATAAACAAACCCAAAGCTACTTTTTTATGCAAGTATCGAACCCTGTCATCATACGATTCATCGTTTTGTTCTGATTACTTGAAGCCGAAATTTTTATTTCAATCGTTTAGGCGCAAACACTTCTGGAAAAGGTCCAATTTTTACTACAGGGAAACATTGGCATTCCCTCAAAATGAAACCTTGCGAATATTTGCTTCAATATGCAGTATGTATGTACTGTATGTACCCACATTGCAATGTGTGCCACGATTGTCATCAGACTTTTTAATGCGCCTCGTGCTTGAGTCCTACTCGAGTGCCAGGGTCACATTGGGTGGGGCACAATGGGGGCACAAAGAGGAGGGTCACAATAGGGGGCCACAATAGCTGTCGGCCTTCCTTGAAAGCTCGTCATAGAAAATGTAGCGCCGAATGCTATATAATTTTTCACCCGGAAAATCACATCTGCATACATGAATGGCTCCCACTTCCCTCAATCTAGGGATGCCCTTCTGGGAAGCAAAAAAATTCCTTAAGAATCGTTTGCTCGAATTTTTCAAAGACATGAACGTGACCGATTGAGCCCGGAGTGGCGTAGCTTCTCCCCATTCTAGGGAAAATTTTTTCTGTAGAAGATGGCCAGCAAAAGAAACCACGGCCCATATTTTTCTGATCAAAAACCTCGATGTCTAAAATAGTCAAACCCGGGAAATTTTATTCTGAGAAGCTGATTGGCTGGCATAGGAATCGTCGGGAAGCCGGCGTCGGTTGGATTGAAATGGGTTAGAGTTGCATGAGTATGCATATCCTCTCAGTGGGAAATTCATTGTGAGGTGCCTTAACCATCAATGACTGGCAAGAAAGGCCTATCTGTGTACATATACTCCATAGTTATTTTCTGGCTCGTCAGATGAGTTCAGAAAGACGTTAGGTGGACGTGAGAAACAGAGAGTTTATAGGAACACAGAAGCAGCAACACGACTCGTGGAAGTTCACAGATCATGCGCTTCTAAGTGAAAGAAAAATAGACATCGACAGCATCAGAAATAAAGAAATCTCTCTTCAGTGAGTAATACGCTCTTTGGTATTAAAAAATAGTTGCTTTCTTTCTCTGCGGAGAAAAAACCTATATATGACGTAATGTCACGAGAGTTCAAAAATTTGCACTCCTTTCGTCACATGGAATTTATATCACGACTCTATGTAAATAACACCATAAAATCAAATAATGCGTGCTTTTCCTTTTTGCTAGTTCATAGAGTCCATATTTCTATTCTTTGTAAAGAAAAGAGTAAAACAAAGTGTTACATTTCATTTCAATAAAATAAAAACCGATTATCGTGCTTTAGTTCTTCACTGCCATTGTACAGCCATCACCGGACAAAAAGTAAAAACGAGCTTCAGGAGACAGAAGTCCCAGTCATCTGCAGCTGAACACCTCTATGAAGGCCACCGCTCTAGTCTGTCGTGATAACTGTTAGAATTCTTCTAATGGACCAAACATGATGTGTCATATAATTCCATGAAGGGTCATCATCACATGAATCGGATAATTTGAGCGATCATCATCACAAATGTGATACTTTGAATGACCATCATCACATGAATATGATGATTTGAACAATCATTATCACATGAATGTGATGTTTTCTGACCATCACCACATGAATGGATAATTTAAGTGATCATCGTCACACGAAGAATGATCATTTGAGAATGCGAAGTAGAAACTCACACTCCCTGAGTACGACCTCAACAGGACAAAATGAACGTTATTTCTACTGACCACATACAGTGATGAGAACTCTCAGTCTCGACTGTGACGTGAGGAAGCTGACATGTTGACATCAGAGTTCATTTTTGGCCTTAGATTCTCTTACAGGCTTTACGTTACCCTACGGGCGTTACATGATCCTGTGCTGCCATCATAACATTATTCCATGGTATTACATTTTCCACAGGGCTTTACTTTATCTTATGGGCTTTACGTTGTCCTATCTCGAGAGTATTACATTATCCTGCTGTCATTACATTACCCTGTTGGCATTACATTACTCCGCTGGCATTACATTACCCTGTTGGCATTACATTATCCTGCTGGCATTATATTATCCTGCTGGCATTACATTATCCTGTTGGCATTACATTATCCTGCTGGCATTATATTATCCTGCTGGCATTACATTATCCTGCTGGCACTACATTATCCTGTTGGCATTACATTATCCTGCTGGCATTACATTATCCTGCTGGCATTGCATTATCCTGGATGAGTTCTGGTGCGGTAATTAAGAGCCACAGAACGAAAGCTTCGTCAGCTACGATGTGCAGGATTAAATATTTCATAACGGCATTTCACGTACGAGGAAGAGCACAGGCTGCAATTATGATATTTTTAATATAAATCTTCATGTATTTTATCTCTGTTTTCTGTGTGAGAGTAATATTAGTAACGTACATGGTTACGATATTAGCAGCGTCAATATGATATTGAGTACGTACATAGACATAATATCATAAACGTGGGCATAATATTCACAACGGGCATTACATAATATTTATAACATTGACGTAAAACTAAGACCCTCTCCAAAACTGAAACTGAACAAGTCTTGTCAGCCACAGGTCATTTCTTATGCAGACATTCAAGAACACAGCGTAAAAACTCTGTTGGGCATAATAATCTGAATAAATCATTCTAGTATATATGGAGCCCATTTAGATATTTTTTAAGAGTTACGTCATTTAATTTTATATGTGTAGCAATCATCATATTTCGAGCATAGTTTTTCCTTTTGGCCCATGAAGCGTAGGTAGAAATAACACTGCAGGTCTTCAGAAGCGCTCGTTCTCATTAGGTCGTGCGCTAAAACACAAGCAGGTCATCAGCGCTGTTCAATACAGACGCTACTGAATGCCACAAAGTTGAATGCAGTTGCTGTTGAATGCAGTTCAAACGAGCTCGCCTCCTTGACGAGTCCGCTACTTTTGCCGACGCTTCTATTCGGTGCCCTAAAATACTAACATCAACATCCCTGCAAAAATACCTCTTCCTGGATGACTTCATTAACACTCAATGGAATACACGTGAATTTTAAAAGCTTGACTTGCAGATTCGTAAAACCGCCTTAGTTTTGTGTCAGCAAAAAGGCAATGCGATCTGCAGTTCACGGGTTCTGACTAAAAAAATGTAAGGAAAGAACTCTTTACTCTTGTTTAAGGCAATAAAATACAACTTTGCAGTGTGGTCCACCAGGATTAGGTCGAAAATTAAGCACAGTTTTTGCAGCGGATGCAATGAAGAGAAACAACGTTTAACAACAATTTTTGACCTAAGACGATAATTATCTCACCACCGGCATAAACTGCTTGCATTTGTCATCTGAGCCAGAGATTGCGTATCATTTCTTCGTAGAGAACAATGGGTCTCCAAACCAGATTATGAGGTGAATTAAGACTAAATTTTATCTGGTGATACTGTAGGAATTTGAAATTAAGTGATAAATACTTGGATGTCAAGTCTGAGAATTTGTATAGTCAGGAAATAATTTTGATACTCAGTAAATTGAGTCTGTGACAAAGTTTTGAAAAATCCAACTACCCTACTGCTGTTGGTGGTAGATTGGGGCGTTCTGCCCACACAGAGTCCAAGCTGGACTGCAGACTGGGCTTCCATATTGTAATATGCTAAATTATAATTTGGTAGAATTTACATGAAACTGATAACATTTGCGCATTCCCTGCCAGATTAGTGTTCGCATTCACTCACGTATTAAGTAGCGGTTTCCATCCTCAACAACTTCCTTCAATGAACAAAAGCTGCTAATTCAAAACTGAGCACGCCACCTCTACACAGCACAGGTAAGAATTCGATTCCACTTCAGGAAGACCACAGAGTTGGTCCTCTTCTGTGAGTCTGAGAAGTAAGTCGTTCCAGCTAAGGCTAGGAAACGATAATGGTCTTTTCTTTAGAATGCAGCCCTGCGATGAACATTGCGTTCTTTTTCTGTGAGTCTGCACTCGTAAAGAATTTCACTTACATTTGGATGAGCGTAAAAAATTGAGACTTGACGATTGTTTTCCGTTACTCATTGCGGATTCTTGAAGATTCGCCAATACTGGGTCAGCGCAGTGGTAAGAGACTAGCCGGGTCTAGAACACTTGGAGGCTTTTACTCCTAAACAAGCTGTCTCAAAATAGCTACCCTAGCAAACCAAGAAGAAAATACTGGTGCTAACAATGAGAAAAATACTCAATATCACATAGATCACACATACAATACCCTCACGATAATAGTGAGCCTGTAGTGCGGATTTTGCATCAGTTATGCTGTTGGCTGAAAAATCTACTGTATATCATACGTGCCTTGCACAGCACAAAACTGAACAGATCGGTACAGTATATCAACGTACTTGATGGAACAGTACGAAACAGTAGGTATCGTGCATTGTACATCGTTCAGAATGGAAGACATAGAATGATGCTGTACATTGCGGTACACAATAGCTAGGCACAGTACGGTGCAGTACAGCTCAGTTTGACATAGTACACCTCACTGTACATTGACATCCAGCCGCTGCCCTCTCTTCGTCTGGCCCATATTACAACTGTCTGTACTGCGTCATGCCTTGTCCTGTACTGCGTCATGCCTGGTGCTGTACTGCGCCATGCCTGGTCCTGTACTGCGTCATGCCTGGTCCTGTACTGCGTCATGCCTGGTCCTGTACTGCGCCATGCCTGGTCCTGTACTGCGTCATGCC
>VCRD01000386.1:5521-18256 GCA_006783055.1 Trinorchestia longiramus
GTGCATCGTCCTGCCCATAAAACCAAGTACAAGTTTCTATTCCTGTGAATAAAATTGTTTGCTTACAATTCTGAATATTTGCAGTAAATGAAGGTAAAAGAGAATTTACAATTATGAATGGTTTATTATTTAAGAGAAGCTGAAAGACAATTATCTTGCTGTTTAATTTAACACGAGACAAAAGTCCAGCCAATAATGACAGCTCAAAATTCGGCAACCAGTGAGTGGTGCTGAGGTAAAGATCCTCGCCTAGCAGTCCAGCTTGTGAGGGCAAAAGTCCACCTCTAATTCAAGACAAATTAGTGAGATTGACAAGAGACTCGGGGCTGCTCGAGATCAAAGGACGTCCGCGGTTCATTTTCTGCCTCTTCAGTTTCTTGCGTCCTGATCGTACGAGATGAAAGAAAACCTCAAAAAGGGAATATTGAGTTTCATTCCTCGAGGAAAAGATAGAACTTGCTTGTCACATTTTAGAAACCTGGTCAAAACTTCTCATCACGAAGGGAAGCAGCCGCAAGGCCATGCAGCGAAATGGTGACTCAAGTTTCAGAAGATGTGCGATATTTATTCTTTTCTAAACCTTCACACTGCTGGGAACTTTGTTCAGTCATAATTTCAATTTGTTTTTAGTTTCATGTGTTTCAGTTTTAGATTTCAACGATAGTTGAATATTTGCTATCTGTTTGAAGAATGCTGAAAAGTTAGAAGCAGCATCCATGACATTACCGAAAACATTGCTACAGAAAATACTGCACCACTTTAGCACAGTTAAACAGGTTAATTTGGCAGTGTGTTTCTTTCTTCTCTCACATTCTTTGGTCTATAGAGGGCAAGGAAGTCTAGGTTAAAAACTTCGTGAAGACTTTTTTTAAGACTTGTTGATATTTCCTGAATAGTGAGCAAATCTGATGTGTGTAATATGCGTTTAAAAATATTATTTTCACTAAACATTGAGTTACAAGGGAAATAATATTAAAATTAAGCCGATGAGCCATTCCTTTCTCTCCACCAGCAACAATAAACTGTTCCGCTGGCTCCAGCCTAATATTCATAAAAGCAGCCAAAGGGCACAGTGCTCTCCTTGTGTCGAGTTGTCTGGCCACAATGAGCGCTGGTCAGCCTCATAAAAGTTCTATTTCCTTTGATGGCGCTCGTCTCGGCCCTTGACTTGGTCTTCATCTGGTCCTCTACGCTTCATAACCAAGGCGGGCAGAAGCCTTTAGCTTCCTGCCAAATCCTGTGACTTACTAAACTTGGTGACATGCAAAGATGTGTGTGGATCAAAGTTCATTCATGTGAACAATGGCTGATATGAGCCTGCTGGTCCAGGTTCCAGTTTAGATTTTACAATCAAGTTTATCAAAGATCTTCATGAATGCGTTTGCCAATGGGCGCCATATGATTACAATTTTTGTTAGAAATACTAACGCTCTCTTTCTTCATCATTGACCTGCCCTCATTCTCTATTGAAATCTGCGCTCAAATTCATGAAACATTATCACGTTGAAATTTATGAAAAATCAATATGAGCAAAAATGCTTCTTTAGCTAATATCAGTAACGTGAGATACTCAGCGTCCCTCGTTACAACATATATCACTTTAAAATATCAATCTTCTTGTTTTGATAGCATGAATCCCATGATGAAAGTAAGCTGCAGTTTTAATCACCGTTTTCTTAATGAAAGCTGTATTTATTTTATGCAAACTAAGATGCGTTCAAAACTTTTGGACTCACTCCTACAGTTCTGTGGTTGTGTGTCGGTATGCGTTCTGCCCGAGAAGCTGAGGCGTACACTTGACTAGTTAGTATTTCTGGGTGATGAAGTAATCTTAATTTATGATAATATTATCAAATAGGAACGTATTTCTCGTAATTTTCTTTAAGATGAGTTGAAGAGAACTAAAGTACCTCACCCATACATGAACATAACGCATGTATAAATCGTAAGAAATTCTACGTTAAATTTCAAAACTCTTAGGATAAATGCTGCTAATCCTTAGAAAGTAAAAAGAGTTTTTCGTATAAATTGAGATATACATCAGTGTGAGCGAATGTAAGACGTCAGCATAATGGTTTTGTGTACTCACACTCACCTAAGTGCAGAGGGCTGACAGGTGTGTTTGTTGAGGGCATTTATTGGTGTCTCGACGAGGCGATTGGGCCGAGCTGTTAGGTGGTGAGTCGCTTGAGTGTTTGCTTTCTACACCGTTGAGGTGGCGATCGAACCGGCCCTAGTTTGCGAGTGATGTCAATACTTGGGACTGGGACCTGTTATAGATAAAGTTATTTTATTCCGAAAAAGATTACATTAATATACATCGTCAGATGTATTGTTGTTTTCCGTTACCAATGGAAACAGATTTTTAAGATACTCGTGATTGGCGCAGTTAGGTGCAGCTTAATGCTTCAGAACCGTGAGCAAACACGCTGACTACCAATCTATTTTGTCGTGCTTATTATCTTCTGCAAAATTGCTGATCTTTTTGAAACTTTAAAATGTGTTAATAGAGGATGTGAAAGTAATGACAGAAGTAGAAATAACCGAACATCAATTCAATCNGGTTGATATCATATTCAACGAGTTGTACAAAAGTGGTCAGTTGTGGACGATAAAGTTAATAACCTCGAGCTAAACGTTCCTACAATATAAACAATAGAGTATGAAATAATTATCAGATTGTAGATATGCTTATCATAAAACCTAGAATCATAATAACAAGCATTTCCAAGTACAAATACTTCGAAATGACCCTGAATTTTCATTGTGCGTGGATCTGAAGTCTTATCTCACAATAAATAATAGAAATATGTAATTCGATGAAGGAGAAATAGAGTTTCTAATACGGATAATCCTAACACTAAGCTCCCTTTTGTTATTATTAAGTTGATAGACGGTAACCTGAATCCTTACTATGAACGTGCACTGTAGTAAATGATTTGTATCAAAGCATAACAATTCGAAACGAAAATTTAATTGTGCAGACAGCGAAAGAATTTTTAAAACAAGTGTGATTGGTAAGGAAACATCGTGAGTATTCACCAGCAACAGCTACGACTATATAAGACAGATCAATAATACCCAGTGAATGAAACAATAATAATCCAAATTCAACATGAAATTTATTTAACCAAACATTTTCATCTACATTACGAGAGTGGCTCTGTTACGTGCGAGAAATACAACATTTATAGAAAAAGAGACCTCAGTTCTCTCGCTCCCGACATCTAGCTGAGAGTTACAGAACAACGTTTGTCACAGTAACAACTTTGAAATTTGTGTAAAGAAGTGATTGCTTATCTAATCAGTCTTGAACCCTTATAATTATCTCACCACTTTGGACACCCGGAGTATCTGACATGGCAATGGACACCCAGCAACCAGTGCAAGGGAAACCCAGCAACCAGTGCTAGCGACACTCACCAGGAGATCGTAGCAGTGTAAGGGACACTCACCAGGAGATCGTAGCAGTGCAAGGGACACTCACCAGGAGATCGTAGCAGTGCAAGGGACACTCACCAGGAGATCGTAGCAGTGCAAGGGACACTCACCAGGAGATCGTAGCAGTGCAGGGGAGGAAATGTTATGAGGAGTAAGGCCGTATGGTCCCATGACTCCGCCGTTGCATGGGGCTGGAGAAATATCTGGAAAAGTCAAAAACTTTGTTTTAGACTTGATCAAATCCCTAAATTTGCGTTATACTCCAAGAATTTGAACATACCGGAGATAGGTATATAAGTCTCGTAATCATTTGAAATTGAAAATTAATTTTTAATGATTATATTGAATTAATTTCACGTCAAAATCTCATTGCTCTGATCAGATAACAGCAATATAACATAAATTTAACCTTTCGAGACATTGCTTCTTGCTTAGTATTTGAAGGGTTCGTAGTTAAAACCAGGTCCGGATTTCAATTTCGCGGCTGTTGAGTTCAAGTTTAAGCTTGAAAGTATCTTTTTCTAAACGGAGTTGGTCACGGTTAGTAAAGATCACACAACCAAGCTCATCCTTTAGACGAGAACGAACTGTGCGTGCAAATGGAACTCATTGAGTCAATCTGCGGAGTTGCTGTTAAAGCAGTCGTGTGAGGCCCCCCTTGCACCACAGATGCTTAAGATGTGTTCAGCGACAGATCAGAGAGTCGCCTCAATAGAAGGATTTAAGCTCCTTCAAGGGGCGCCAAAGAGGAGAACATCGTCCCCTTTAGGTCGACTGAGAACGTCTTTAGAGAAGCAAGTTTCATGCAAGAGGCCTATCCGATAGGCCTCCCTATACGGCCCAGTCAGTTTTGTGGCATGCATTAAGTAATAGCGTAACTCGTATTTGCATGTCCACTACGAAAGACGGTTCGCAGATCAGAACGCGGGCAAAATGGTTCTTATTTGCGAAAATATTTAGCGTGACTCAGGGTGATACCGTGAATCTTACTGGATATGAAAGTTAGAGATCTAGTGAGATACGTCAACCAAATGATAAAGTACGTATAAGAAATGAAATAACATACTTATTCAAGAGGCATATTCATTGTGGCCTCCACAATAACTTTTCACAAACTGTCCTTGGATTACTGGTTGAGGAATTTATCTAAGAAAATAAAAACTTTAAGTACGATATCTATCCTAGTTTCAGCGGTACTGGGAGGTTGTGGACCTCTAATTAGAAATCTATGCTTATGAAAGGAAAGAAACAGACTTTATGATGATTATCCTGCTATCCTATATGTAAACTTTATGGATCTGCCACGACACACCTCCAAAGTGATCACTCCTGACTGCTTGATATCCACTACCTTGAAATGATATTATTGCACCCTTATGCTAGTGCTATTTCATAGCTATATCTTAATAGCACAATATATAATATACTAAAGGTACACACACGAGTAAAGTATGAAGTAAAATCATAAATCTCCGAAACAAAACTAGCCAAGGCGGAAGTAAGCAATTCCTCAATATTATTCGGGTAGTTGCTAATAAAAAGAAAACGGATAGAGACTAATCATTCTTCTTAATTTAATTACAAATTGTTCTCTGATTATAAAAGAGACGTGTTCTACAAAACTGTGCCTCAGTTACCTAGTATCCTAACTGTGAACTGTCTCCCTGCATTCAGAACGTCAAAACCAAGCAAAACGACAGCCTTGGAGCGATGTCCGGCAGTAACTCGATTTATTCTGCTACTATGGCAAAAATCTACCACTATTTTGTTCAGGCGGCCGCCACAAATACCAACAAAATTTTTCTCCCGTTATAGTCAAGTCGTTAACACTGAGTACTGTAATGACATCGCTTCAGAACTCAGTCACATCGCTTCAGAACTCAGTCACATCGCTTCAATTTCTCGTATCTAATCTCCAATTCTGGCAAAAAGAGATGGGTGCCTCCATCTCCTCATGCCAGAATGTAAAAGCATAGATTTTTTTGAGCAAACGCCTCGCTGCAAACAAGCTAGTGCCTCTCAAAGAAATGGCGTCAGTTGTCGTAAATGCTTCACATTTTCGACTTATAATCGACCGTCACTCGCCTACAGCAACTTCAGTCATACCAAGAATGACACATCCACACTTCAAGTAATTTCAATGCACAATACAATTTCCACCTTACGCCAAATGAAAATGAAAATGAATTGTATGAAAGAAGTCGATTATTCACTCAAGGAACGCATGCTTCATTTTATCGCTCATTAGAATAAGCTACTGAGTTGATGAGAAGGAAATGCTTTATTTATTTCAATACGTCATACATCTTTGACTAATTCTGGGGAGGAACTTGTCAGCCTCGAAATAGTCTCGAACCTCTACACCAGTCGAAACTATCTGCATGAGTGCTTGCTTGACTACTTTGTTTAAGAAGTTATGCAAAGGCTGAAGTATATTTTTAAAAAGAAATATATTCAGATACTTCGCAGACACAGCGTCACTCACACAAGCATGCGTGGGCCATCAAGATATTTGGCACGCAGGAGCCCCGGCAAAATTTACATTTACTTACTTTAGGGAGGTTTCAGCGCCTTCTATTATATAACGGCACTGCAATTACCGGCCCAGAAACTGTACATGAATTTCAGTGAGAAGCCGCTGCCACTCCTGATGCTGCTGCTGTTTTTATATCTTTGGTGGCTCTTCTCCAAACGACCAGCGCGCCCAACCGGCAAATCTATTTTTCTCAGACCGGAAATAAAAGAAAACCTCGAGAGTCGCGCTCGAAATGCGCGAAAACTTTCGTCTGTCAACGACGGCGTGCTCCTCTGGCGCAGTGCGGGTTCGTTTTATGGCGCATTCAGTGACGTAAAATTACTAGTTGTAAAACTTTGTTTTATGGTGACGGACTTGAGAGCACAGTATATAATTCTCAAACCTGGACTGGCAGGAAGGGTTTATGAGAGAAGTCTTGTCAACGAATGTTGGCAGCGAATTCAAGCAGCGTTGAAGGGCGGATTGCAATAAAGTTGGAGGCACTAAATACGAAAGCTTGTTAAGGAAAAGAATAAATTGACCTCAACTTTGATCAAATGTACCACAATTTGAAAGCTAGGACAAAGTGCCTAAACTTCTGCTTAACATAGCACATAAAAACGACTCAAGGGTGGGTCAATATGACGTCACGAGCTCCAGTAGAACACAATAGCATCAAGCAGCGGTTCGTGTCTTCTGAGGTACGTCCAAAAGATGTTGTAATTCTTTGAGCAGGAGCTGCTTTACAGGTGTTGTCACTCTGACCCTAAAATTAACATCTTATAGTGGTCATTACAAGCCATACATCTTGTGATTTATTACAAAACGAAACTCAAGCATCGTGATGATGAACCTAACGTGTTTGGAGGGGTAAGATAAAAGCCCAATTGTTTGCTATGCTGTTGTCCTTTTTTTCATTTACAATGAAAATATTTGATCTTACCCATGTGTTAAAAGAGGGAAATATGATTTAATCAGTATGCGTAAATTATTCCTTGGAATGTCATTGTACGCACTTCATAAAATTCAGGTTTGCCCAAGTTAGTTTAAAATTCCTTTAGTGCAAGTCATGCCGATGGCATCACACATTACTCTACAGAACCAATTCATACATCAATAAACGTAGTGAGTTACACTTCACCTTCACAGCAAAACGAAATCAATTAAAAGAAATATTCTTATGAATAAATTGTAAATTTCCATGATTAAAAAAATATCAGTATATAGAAACATTCACACTAGTATTGCTTACATCATCATTATGAACGAGTCATTCATTCTAATAACTCAATATATTAGAAATTATATGAGATCAACTGATGAAACGCTTACAAACATTTTTTTAGATGCTTCATGCCTTCCTCTGTCTTCGGCTTGCCGATGTGGAATAATTGAAGAGCTCTCAGGAATATGAGGTTGTTGATGCTATTTCCTACCCTTAATTTTCACTTTATCAAATGTTCGTCAATTTTAGATAATGAACTTTCCGAGTTTGGGGGAGAGGCGGTGGGGAAAAAGTTCGAGCTTGATAAACAGAGGAATAATTTTTTGTGCAGTGCAGTGACTTTTTAGTCACTGCACTGCACAAAAAATTATTCCTCTGTTTATCTAGCTCGAACTTTTTCTGATTTAGAATAACCCGTCTAAGCAGCTAAAATTTCATTCTTTTTCAATAGTTTTGACTACTGTCAACTATATATTATCAGTTAAGCAAACGTATCAGCTACAAAAACAACTAATAAGCTCATTGCATGTCTTCTATGCGACAGGCTTCTACTGTTTTTTAGTTCTGAACATGATAGTTTCAAAAATATAACCCTGAGTTCAACAGAGTGGTTCACAAAGCACACAAGTTTTCAATGATGTTGAGCGCTGAAAAAACTTTAAAGAAAACTCTTCCTAGATTTATTGAACTTATAAGCAGATTGGCTTCATATAGAACAGTTTGCGGAGACTGGGCGGGACTTTGGTGAGAACTCAAGACTGAAGTACTCGGCTCATTCCTATAACCATATTCTAGTTCATTGAAGTCAGTGTCTCCTTAACTCGTACACTAAAACTTGAGACGCTCAATAATGCCCTGATGAGCCTCAATTCTCGGCTCTAGCATGCATGCCTCAATGTATGTTGCATACGAGATCCTGTCTGTCATTTTATATCAAATAAGTCTTGACATAAAAAGTGAAAACAGTGCTAGGGAAATTTAACATTTTTAATGGATGCATTCAGTAGGCAGCTCCATAATATGGTCTCTGGAAGACGTGAGTTGTAATTAAATCAAGGGAAATTAAAAAAATGAGACTAGAAATCAAAAGAAAAAGTTCGATTGACAAAGAATGCTGAATATTCTCTAACTTGGCTAAAAATAAGCGAACATTATCACGACTTGAGTTTCTTTTGAAATTATGTAAAGACTGAAATCCTTAGATCAGAAGGAATCTGCAATGAGCTTAAAATTTCGAAAAGCTCAAAATTTTTGCAACTGATGACAGCTAAGTTGAAAACTTCCCAACCAAGAATGATTGTATTTCTTTCAATCTCCTTTTCTCGAATTATAAATAGTTTCTTGCTTGATATCTAAACGTGTAACAAGTTTTCACTGTTCCCTAATTTAGAACTTGCGTTTAAGTATAGAATATCACGTAAAACACATCATAAGATGTTAGCCAACGCGCACAGCTCATATTGAATTCTTTACCATTTTCTTAGAATGTTCTTTTAGAAGATGGGAATTTCCCACATGTTGAGGATATTCTGACCAAAAGAGCGATAAAAATAGCAAATTTTTATTTTGGTTAGCATGAATAAAAGATGCAATTGTAAAGCGAGGCTCTTTCACACGACCTCAGTTCTAATAATAAACCAACTTTGTGGTTCAAGGAAACCGTCATAGCGAACGTATGACTTATTTTTTTCTAGATTTTGCATGTCCTTCATATCGCCGTAGCTGAGAATGACGGAAATTTTAGCAACAGTATGAAAAATAGCTCGATCAGATAATGATACAACACCTGAACGACTGAGAAGGTGCTGGTGAGTTACAATAAGAAGTGAGAAAAGTATTATACACTTGCCTACGAAATAATATCTAAAAATTCTCGGATTAGCATCTTCAAGTTTACTTATTGGTGAAGACAGAGAGCAGTGACGAAGTCCACTCGAGAAGCTGACGAGGACAGACTCGTCTTCTCACTCCAAAACCAGGAGCAGATAAAGGCGTTTGACGAGGGTCATTTCCAACAGGGGCGATCTGCCGTCACTGAAAAAGATCCCTCCAAACAATTGAAATAAAGAAACTCGTTGCAGACAGACAAAAGGGAGGAGAAGCTCGTCAAAGTCTGTTTCGTGTCTGGAAACTCCACTGAAATATGGCGCAGGGAGGAACATTTGAGTGCCGCCAGGCGTCGTAAAAACCACGTTTTCAAACTTTTATAGAGAACACAGCGCGCAGCGTAGCACCAAGATGGAGCCTGGATTCCCTGGTCTCAAACTTGTTTCATGGTACGAATGCAGCACATTCCTCTCAATTGAATCAACAGATGTCTAGGAAAGCAAGTTATGTACGTTAGAAAGATGAGAACTAAATTTTGGGTCCATAATTTTTGCATTTTGCATCACAAGTAGAACTTCTACATAGACTCAAAGTGACAGGTGTCTTCAATAGCAAATTAAGCAAACTCCATGCGCGCAGTTGGTATGTTTTCTGTCTGATGAGACGGCAGCTGTCGCATAAAACTTACACAAGGTTAGGATTTTTATTCACTAAAAGGTAGTGGCATGTATGAGATGCACTGGACCGCTGGCTTTGGTTGCTGTTTCCATGAAACATTTTGTACAGACAAGATGGTTTGCTAGATACGTGCTAGATGCTCCCTGTGTATCAAATTTTACCATCACAACAAAAACGAAATAATTAAATTGAATGTTCATAGAAATTTGTTGTAAAGTTCCATGATTAAAATAGTGGTCGATTCATTACACAAACATTTACACAATTGTATACTGCATTAGGTTCTACAAAGCTTGCCGTTGTAATAAAGACCTAAGCTTAATTTAAAAATACAAAAGCGGAGTCGATTGTCGCGTTCCTAAGTGTAAAACAGTGTGACAGTACTGCAATTTAATAACATAAAAGTTGATAGCGTCATACGTGTAGCTACCAGCTTGAAACATTGAGAAAAAATTCAGATTTTATTTATAATGTATGAATTCAAAACATTACATTATTAATGAACGACAGACCTAAGCCACATTCAAGCCTTGTACAACTAGTTTTCATTTTACCAGTTTAATTTTTTTTCACCCTGTGCATAGTCAATATGTGGACGCCTCGAGACACGACATAGAACTTCGAAGAAATTTGTTTGTCAATCCGGGTGACGCAACTGCTGAAGGCGTTCAAGTCTGTATTATTGCATCTCGTATGGAAAAGTGAGGTACGCGGTCTGAAGGAGCTCTCCAACGAATCTTGCTGTTCTTGGGTAGAAGAGTAGATAAAAGAGCAGCTAAAATTAAGATGAGAGTTTATGTCGTGAGCACTGGAATTGCAGTGCAACCACGGCAGTTATGTTACCTTACTTTTCGACATGAAATAACAACTGCCTGGCAGACCCAACTGAAATCTGGCGCAACCTTTCCATCCCTCAACCACTCGAGCGGCCTCTTCCTCATCAGGCACTCATTTGGCTGTGTTCCCCTCTCGCAATTTGCAGCTTTTTGCGGCGCTGAGCTTTTTGCAATTATCCGCCGCTTCCGACATTGATTTTAGTGGCAGATTCTCTCCACGCGTTCGATTTTTGTCGAATTAAAGTGTCGACGCAGCGACTCCTAAACCACAGAGCAACTTTCGTCTCGCCGGCTAAAAGTGAAAAGTTCAGCGCCTCAGTGTCAGAATCTTTCAAAGTACAAATAAAACGCGCAATTGGGAGAGAATTAGTGTCGTGTAGTAAGTCTCGGACATATCCGTAACTGCTACACAATTCAAATGTAGTCTAAGCACAACCTTATGAATCGATTGTAAACAAATTCAGCAACTGATAAATGTGAAAGCTCGGTTTTGTTCTCGACCAGTACCAATGAAGTTTGCGTGAGAACATGGTAAAAGGATTATTAAAATTTGTCAAACAAAAGTGAATGTAGTGCATAGTATTTAAAAAATAATGATCCAGTCACAAACGCGGTGCATATCCCGGCTGCCTAAATTATGGTTTACGCAAGCTCAGATGAACAAAGCGCCCTGCAAGTCGCCAAGTAACTCATTAGATGGTAGGGTTACCAGCACGCCCTGTCCTGGAGTTAGAGAGGGAGTTTGGAACGATGATTGAGCGACAGTGTAAGTCTACATGAGTGAGATAAACTAGATGAGAATGTACTGATAGTAGGGTTGAGATTATAAGTCGAATTGTTGTTAAAAATGGAAAAGTAAAAAGGGTAGTTAAATAGACACTACAAAGATTAAATGAATAGAGGGTTAAAGATAAAGCAGTAGCAGAGTCCCGAAAATAAGGGACATCATAAAAATGGATAGAGCATTAGGACACAAGAAATAGATTTATTTAGGGCATATGGTAGGGATAAATATTAGCTTAAATAAAATTGGGTTGATATCCAAGCGTAGGAGAAGAAGTAAGAATGAAGGGAAGGGAGATACGTACATGAGGGGAGAACTTTAAGGAGGGAAAAGACAAATAAGTTAAGCCGAGATGAATTGAGAAATGAAAAACGAATGTAGGGCTTAATATGAAGTTAAATAACATTGTGAGAAATAACTAGTGCAATGAATACAAAAGTTTAAAAACAAAATACTATTTGTGACTGATTCACTAAAGAGTTCATGCAAACATCTACAGTAAGGATTTAATTATTCGTGAGCTAAGGAAAAATAGTGAGCTACCGTTCATCGAGATTTTGCAGAGCCAGTTGAAGGATTTTACAGCACAACCACGAGTTGTACTCGTAAGTGCAGAGCGTTGCTCATATTTCATTCTATGCAATGAACGTTAAACGAGCAGAGCTCAAAATCCAAATACAATACACACCAATATATCTTACTTCCATTGCAAGTTATTATGTCAAAATTGAAATTAACTGAAAGAGTGATAGACTGAAAAGGATGGAAAGCAGAGTTGACCTCCGCCGATTAAAATAATGGCCGCCAACTTGAGAGGCAAAGTTTCAAAGGCAATTGCCGTCTTGTATTGTGCTCGAGTCTCGTAAGCGATTATAAGAGAAGAGTCTGCAAACTTGAGACCCACCATAACTACAAAGGCTTCTGCAAAAATGAGCTCAACTTTTCGACCTGAGGAGAAAGCCGTGCATTCAGGAGCAGTGTGAGTGAGGGCTCGCGTGGGTCTGGTGGACAAGAGGCTTAGTCGTGTGTTTGGACAGAGCTTTCTACCAATCAGCGTATAAGAAATAATGGCCAAATTTGGACGTGCTTGTATTGGTGGTGTACTAAATCTTGTATGTTTTTGCGCTCAATAGTGATTTAAAAAAAAGTCTTGTTCGGTGTAAAGTTCGTCCCGCAGGTGAAGATTCTGCCAGAAAGGTTTTACTACTACGAGACAATCGTGAAATTTAGAACTCGGCGTGTGTTGAATTGTACCGTCAAACGAGGCTTGTTTGCAGTCTTCTTCCCTGATCCTATTGGTCAAGTTTGATCGGCAAAATAGGGTCCTATTCTGTTAACTTTTATTCAAGCATTTCACAAAGGTGCTTTTGATAGTAAGATGAATAAAAAGCTTAGAGATTCAGGCAAACTAAAAGACGACTTTGAAGAG
>VCRD01000386.1:19187-30228 GCA_006783055.1 Trinorchestia longiramus
TGAATTAGAGGTGGACTTTTGCCCTCACAAGCTGGACTGCTAGGCGAGGATCTTTACCTCACCACCACTCACTGGTTGCCGAATTTTGAGCTGTCATTATTGGGTGGACTTTTATCTCGTGTTAAATTAAACAGCAAGATAATTGTCTTTCAGCTTCTCTTAAATAATAAACCATTCATAATTGTAAATTCTCTTTTACCTTCATTCACTGCAAATATTCAGAATTGTAAGCAAACAATTTTATTCACAGGAATAGAAACTTGTACTTGGTTTTATGGGCAGGACGATGCACTCTGAAAATGGAGTCAAGATCCAAAATGTTTTGTTTTTTAAATTCAAATCCAGATCCGATCGAAGCAAGTGAAATAAGTCGAAATGAGGGAGGAGTGCGAGCACAGATTTAACGGATCTTAATCAAAAGAAATTCAAACTCCTGCATAGGAAACACTCAAGCCAGACATTTTATGAGGCACAGATCTTGACTCTGTTTCGTTTAATAGTGATCCATTTAATGGATGAAAATAGTCAGTCATTTGGGTTCCAAATAAATTGCAGCGTCCTTCTTGTACCCATGACGACAAAATTGTAAAACTAATGACTGGGATCATGTTCAAAACAGTTCTCAGCGATTGAAGTGTGTATAGTCAGTTTGAACAGAACTGCACTTTTTCATACAAATAATACAGTATGCGTGCAGCGATCATTTATGTGAAATGAACAAAGTCATAACTTCATGGTCTCCCGTACGCTGAAACTGACACATAGTTTTCGTTTCAAACTTTCATTTTAGGTTTAGAGTATCATGTTTTTAGCTTACATGATTCAACGATAACTTTATTACTCTAATTTTTAATCGTCTTTTAGGTCATCGGTATATCTGAACACAGATTTCCTCAATGTGGGCAAGTCAAGGCAATTTTCCCAAGAATTAGAGCTGTTAATTATCACGAATAGTTCACATCACAGCATTTTGAAAGTAAGCAGCTTGTAAGATGCTGATAGTACTCCATATAAGAACAAATTTAAGACGCGAACAAAGCAGTGTTGGATGCAACACGCACTCGTGCAGCTAAGTTACGTAGTACACATGGAGACTCCACTGAGCACAAATCAAAAGAAAAAAAAACATATGTTCTGTACTTAAATATCTCATTGAAGTACCAAAACACGAGCTGCAACTGCACTGCCAAGAGTAATAAGAGTCTCGATCGCTCTGTCTTTTTTACCTGACGGTGACCGTGAACAAAAGCGGCGCGCTGTGTGGTGAGGTATTGTGTTCCGGCATCACTTTCATCTCGACATGATCTGGTTAGGGCAAGCCGTCAATGCTTCACTTGACTCTGGCCGCAAGAAACCTGACACTTTTATCTTTTTTACCAAGCCTCTCGTTATAAGGAGAAGAGGCCCAGCGGTCTGGCAGAAGTAGGGAGCGTTCGTAGATCAGCCTTTATTGCTAGGCGCAAAAATGAGCTGGAAATAGAGTGCAGTGTTCTACATGTCAATGCCCGACTGCGTTGGTCCCGGGATAAGGATTTTTTGAAGCAATAATGGCAGCATCGTTGTGATAAACAAAAGCATCTGTGTCTACCTGGTCTGCCTAGTCGGTTGTGCACGCTAAATGGAGAAACTGGTATCCGACACTTGCGTCGGTCGATGTGTCAGGCTTATAAATGTTCATGGAAAATATGCAATGGATAAAAGGCTGATATCATCAGGGTAATTTTCTAAGATTGTGAACTGGATACAAAGGTAAAATCTGAAGTATATTCGATGTTTTTGAGCTATGAACAAATTCGAATATTTGTGCTAGCATATGATTAAAAATATCTTCAATAAACCCTCTTCCTTTTATTCGCAAATTTTAGTTACATATCTAACTCACCCAAAAATCGGCATCGAGGTAACAATTACTTATCTTTGCACTATGTTTGTACCATTGAACTTGAGCAGCACTGCGTCATAAAACCATGTCTTTACAGAATTTACAACGCTCGAGTTTCGTTGGTATGTGTCTCTGCTCGAATCCGCAACCATGAAGAAATTTTAGAATTAATTTATCTCTAATTGTACGATACGTTTTACAGCAAGGACTGTAAGTTGTGGCGTGCGTAAGCATAGATTATACTTTATTTTGTATTCGAAGACAGTAATCTTCATATCTTGCCTACATGGATAAAATGATACTTTTGGCAATGAGGTTGTAACTGAGTATTACTTATTAACATACGAACAAGAAGACTAGCTGCACAACAGCTTAATACATCACTCAACCAACATTTTTCGGTGCGTCTTGCAAGCGAGAAATTCCTTCAAGAAATGCGTAAAAAAACGAACATTTTAAAGAACATGCACAGAAATTTTAAAGTATTTTAGCTTACTTTATTCGTGGCTTTATCTGACGTGAACAAAATACTTGGTCAGTTTCATGTAGTCTTGGACGAGGAATACAAGTCGCTGTACCTAATTAAGTTCATGGTTTTTGGTAGCATAAAGACACGTACGCGTATTATGGATGTTGCAAACTACGATCTGAGTTCTTTTTAACAAGAGTGTTGGCTCATTATACTACAAGATAATTTGTGCTTACAATTCAGGGGCCACAAATTTTGTATTTTCGAGCACTCGATACCCATCTCTTACTTTAAAATACTTCGCTGCATCGACGATTCACAGGAATATGAACGAAGTATATGTGACATACAAAATAAATATTTTTACCTGTTATAGATTTACGTTGCCCACAGCTAATTCCACCCTGTATTCTATTCCGGGACCAAAGTTTAGAGCATCCAAGTTTTTGATACAACGAAGAGTCAGTTTTCAACTCGAGAATTTCCAACAAAAATGTAAGGCTATCAAGTAATAGCTTGACACTGTACTACCATGAGTGCAATTTAGTACCTACTTTAACGACAATAACAACGAGCGCTGCACATTTTCGGTTCCCTTTGCATAACTGACCAAGAGCTTTAAATTTAACATGTCTGTTTACCACAGTTACAGTAACACACTGCGCAGTAACACATTGGGCAGTAACACATTGTGCAGTAACATACTGTGCAGTAACACACTGTACAATAACACACTGTACAGTAAAACATTGTATTGTAAAGAGAAAGGTAAATTTACGAAACATTCACATTTAAATATGTATGTAATACGTAAATTATATAATTTACAATTGAAAAAATTGTGTCGTACGGAGATTTAGGAACGCTGTTATCGTGCCAGTTCTTTTTCAAGTTTTGGCTGACTTTCCCAACAAGATAACAATCCATTCAGGATGACTATGCGATGTTGATAATTACGGAGTTATATGTAGGTCCCTCGTATCTAACGTTTTCTGTCACAACACTGCGTTTTACATCCGTTTTACTCTCGGTTAACTACGTACCTAACAACTTTTTCATTTCTTCTTACCTCGTTTGGTGTCATCGCGAGGTAGGCCGTGTAGCGCTGAGTTAGGGTGTTGAGGGAGACCGAGGTGTGGAGCGGCCGCAGATGGATACCACGCTGCCCAGCCCGCTGCTGCCGCACCACCGTTGAACATGCGTAACTTATCGTACACGCTTTCGCTGTTGCCAACATTTGCAGCTGATTGTTCCTTCTGAGTTGCCAAGTTTCGGAGAACGCGGTTTATTGAAGAGACCTGTAGAAATGCCAGAATATTTATTGAGTATTCTATTAGAATTATACCAAAACGTTCATTTATCTAGTAAACAGCAATTAACAAATTATAAGCGTGAGTAAGAATGTATAACGGAATGTATAGATGGTCATTTATTTTAATTCTGGGTATTTTTAAATTATTACTGTGTTACGTTGTTCTCCTTTAGAATTTACAATAAAAAACTTGGGTGCATGTAGCAAAATTCCGGCTTGTACGAGTTAGCTTCGTATTGTTTTAGCGTAAATCAAGCCAATGTCATTACACATTACTTTGAGAAAGTAATACATATAAGAGCGCAATAAAGAAAGGGCTGACTGTGGCAACCACGTCGAAGTTGCGGACATGTACAATACGGATTACCTGATACACACGTAACTTCTTCCAATACAAGTAATATCAGGTAGTGAAGTTGATTTTTGAGGGACTTTTATACCTGTAATGGTATTAGCACAACTTTGCAACAATATATTTATTGATTTAATTCCGTTCTCTTATTCATACTCATTTTTGTCTGAAGTAGGTCGTATTTATATGAACCACCAATCGTTCCCCAAATCTCCTTCTCACAATATTCTGCGAAAAACTTGTAATTCCAGGTCCTAATCGTTCCATGTGCTACTTCTCAAATGTACATATTTTCTTGACGATTATTGGTACTACTCAATCTTTCTCATAGATCCCATGTGTTCACACTAAGGAACAGGAGAACAATCACTCGCTAACACCCAGGAGAGAGATGAATGTTAAGTCTCTTCTGAACGCGTCGAATACCTCCTTGGAACCTACCTCTACCGACACACATAACCACTTTTTGTTAACTTACGTCGTTCGATAAGACACCTAAAGTATTCAAAACTTTTTTATTTATTTCTATCATCACATTTGGTTTTAATTTCCCTTAAATTTCTAGAACACTTCCATTGTTCACAAATATCCTTCATTAACTCTTACCTGAAGTTTTTTATGTTATTTTCTTTTGAAATTCTATCTTTACTAAGTAACTATAATTGTCCAGGTCTTCTTTGCTAAATCAGACAATAGTGCTGAATATTCGGCAAGGTGTGATCTGTTCAGTTGGCATGTAGATATTTTCACTACCATCCATAATAATCATCTTAAATATTCTCGGAAAACTTCATATAATAACACGCATTCAAGCCCTCCACAACATCATGCATGTATGGGCACGTTAGACAGTCTCGCATTGACATCATATACCTATTCTAAATCTAGTAACCTGTGCAGTTCTATCGCTATCACGTTAAGTTATTTTACCACTTTTAAACAATAGCTGAAAGTATTTTGAATTCATCTTTAAACTTTTTCAGACTTGTCATTGACGAAATTAATGTTTCAGACCGTTTTTGTTTGCAATTACCTTCATATAAAATTTATTTTACATAAGCATCACCAGTGAAGAAATGCAAGTGCATTATTAAACAGTATTAGTAACGTTAAATGAAGACAATCCTGGGTTGACGTGTACCATTGAGATGAAATTGTATTTGCATGAAAATTGCAAAATACAATTCGAATCATAAAGTGGACTTTTATTGTCACTTTAATATTGGGTTTGTGTATTATAGTACTCATATAAAAGGTGACTAGTTGAAATTTTTCTATTTCATCTTATCAACTGCAATGAGCTTGAACGTTTTCAAAATGGCTAGGATCTTCGTCTAACAGTTTGATTAATTTTGAGTGCTGGTTAGAACTTTCCAATCAAAACAATGGTCACACAAATGATAAGCGAATGGCTCCTCCTTAATTTTCTCCTCGATAATTAATTTTCAGCTTCACGAGTATCCGAAAATTTAAACGTGCTCAATGTATAATAAAATTCAGATAGAAAATGCATCGCTTTGCATACATCACAGAATTTTTATCGTCCATTATGTAGCAAAAAAGTTAGTTTAAAAATCGACAACTTATATGCAATTTCGTTCCTATAATCCTTTAGGCCCGGAATATCTTTGGACTATTAACTCGACTGCATTGTCCAAACTTCTGGTTTAAAGTAGCATCAATCTAGTTTTTCTACCTGAGAAGTACACGGCATATTTGCTCGGTGATACTTGTGTTCTGCGCTAGATCAAACAAGATTGGTCGTCAATGAGAAAAGTCTTACAAAAGAAACTTTACTTTTTAGCTACTTTTTCGTCAGGTCTAAAAGTACCAGGACACTACAAGGGCAAGGCCTACACACTTGAACGATCTAACACTTTCCAATAATTCGTCAAGCTTGTACAAGCAATCGAACTCGTTTTGACTAGACTTTTCTCAGTTACGTGAGAGAAGAAGTGATGGAGCCCTGTTGTATAATGAGTTTTCCCAACAAAAAAAACACCTTGTGTTTTTGTTAAAATAGCAAAGTAGCCACTGACGAGGTGGGCAGCTCTGAATGCAGGAATTTACCTGACTAAAATGTTGAGCACACGCTAGCTGTGTCATCGTGGTAGACATATGAACACTTTCTGGACATCAAAATACGAGCAAGCAACTATTCTGTTCTTTCGTAGTGAGAATGCACGTAAGATTAAGTATATGACTAATATAAAACTCTAGTATTTAAACGCTAAACGAAAGCCTGGCTACTTTAAACTGATTTTTATCATATTGAATTCATAAGCCGAAACAATGGAACATGATTGTTGGAAATACAGGCACTATGATTATTTCCTGTGTTACCTCAGTTTTACAACAAGCCTAGGCGTGAAAAAACAGTTTACTGATGAATTACAAAGACAAGCGGAACTATTTTACTCGAAAGAAATTTCGTTAGCGTCACTCAATTAAGAGCATGCATTGAAGTTGTTTTGGAAAACTTGAAGGAAAACCTTCAGCTTCCGTCCCGTTGCCTTGTCAATGTCACATTGTCAGTAACTTTTGGTGAATCGCTCGGTATATTCGAGACTGGCTTATCAACCAATGTCAGCTGCAATTTTCATATATATGTTAACAATATCAACTAACAATTATTTGAAAATACTCCTGTAATAATAGGTCAACAGTACTTATTCCTTATATGCGACGTAAAATTTAATTTTGGAAATAACTTTGAATTAGGCATGCACGTCCTAAATGTCGAAAACAAATTCATTGTAAAAGAGTTAGAGGGCAGGCTGGAGGAGCGGAGGAGAAGGAGAGAGAGCTGCGTGAGGGGACGCGTTGGTTGAGAGGGGAAGAGGAGGAGGAGGAGAAGGAGGAGAAGGAGGAGAAGGAGGAGAAGGGCGAGGAGGAGAAGGAGGAGGAGGAGAGAGAGAAAGAGAGAGAGAGAGGCGGAGTCACTCATGCGGAAGAAAATGGAGAATTAGCGGGAGCCTTGGAGCTGAGGGTGTGTGGAGTGGGGAGAGCGAGGGTGTGAAGGGACTGGGAGAGTGAAGCAGCCCGAAGAGGGATAAGGAGGAGTGTGAAGTGCAAGAAATGTAAGGAGCGTACTGTGAAGTGCAAGAGAGAGGTTCACACTCAGTTAAGAGACCTAGACGCCCTCAGTAAAGACAGAAGTGTAGACTCAGTTAAAGAGACAGAGACGCACTCAGTAAAGGGAGAAGTGTAGACTCAGTTAAAGAGACTCAAGTGCCACACTCAGTAAAGCGAGTGGGGCACACTCAGTAAAGCGAGTGGGGCACACTCAGTAAAGCGAGTGGGGCACACTCAGTAAAGCGAGTGGGGCACACTCAGTAAAGCGAGTGGGGCACACTCAGTAAAGCAAGTGGGGCACACTCAGTAAAGCGAGTGGGGCACACTCAGTAAAGAGGCACTTGACTCGAGCAAGATCCACTCGACTGGAGGGACTAGACACACGCCACTGTGTCTTGAACTAACAGCGAGGCTGACGGTGCTGGCGGAGAGCGTAGAGGCAGAGCTAGAGAGATGCTTGACTTGTTCTCTAACAAGCCTGCATGTCAGAGACTTACGAGCCTCCACGAGTACTCTTTTGTGTTTACAGTCACTCAGAACTCTCCACAAGAACTTATGTGTGTGTAGAGAGAGCCAACGCTTTCCACAATGTGGGTGTTAATAGAACACTATTGCTCGTTCAGCCAAGAGTTAGAGTTAACTCCAGCGACAATAAAGAAAGTGTTTGTTGATTTTCTGAACGATTATGCAAGAAATGTACAAAAATTGTCCTTGCAGCCCTGCATGGTACGGAAAAAAATTAATTTGAGCAAATCAAGTTTGATTAGAATTACAGAGCGAGCAGCGGAGGCAGTACTACAAAATTTTCATGTGAAAAGTGAGAAGTCTCTTTCATTTATGAGAGAACTGCAGAGAAGAAGTGTGAAGTCTCTTTGATTTATGAAAGAACTGCAGAGAAGAAGTGAGGAGTCTCATCTATGAGGAAACTGCAGAGAAGAAGGGAGAAGTCTTTCATTTATGAGAAAACAGCAGAGATTATCCACGAGTGAGTGAAGTGATGACTGACTTACGTGATCATTCAGAATGCCAATAAAATAAAATGAGATAAAATCAGCTATTCGTATTCACTTTTTTGTATGTTTTATTAGTTATCTTGTATTTTTCGGTGTTATTACTACTCTACATTTTTGAAAAGGTAATTAAGTTTTTTTAACAGCAAAGATGATTTCAGTTTTACAAAAGTATGTATCAAACTTGTACGAACATCAATGATGAGAGAAGATTTCAACATGTCAGTGTGGGTGACCACTGCAGTTGCTGGTGCTAGCAGGTTGTATTCTGCATCCACTCTCTCATGCTGCACGAACTCTGCCCAATTTCTGACAAAAATTCCTTCCATGATATCCAATTATGAGCTATTCCTAAATTTTGTGATTGAAGCCAGTGCATATTGCTGATTATATGAACGTCGAATAAATAACATCAACGTATTGATCCAATTACTCCTCAGTGGAGCTCTGCAGAAATGTTGTTAGGTGACTTGAGAGCTAATCTTTTATTGTACGTATTGAAATTTATACATGGATTTGTGTTTCATGTCTGAAACAGGTGTTTGTGATCCTCATTTCATTTCAAATAATTTTCAGGCCACCTGATTTAATTCAAAATATTTCGGTAGTGAAATGATGCTGCAAACGAAATAGTGGAACGAAACGATGGCGGTTATTTATCCGTAATTCTACTAGTATGACCATATGGTCGCACCATCTGTACATTTTAAAAAGACAAATAAATTGCTAAAGTAACCTGACAGATGTCCAATAATGATGCAATGGCGAGCTCGTTGTGCCTGATGCACTGCTAACACCTAATCAGTCAGTAACAAACTCTCGTTGGTTACTGACGTTTTTCCGTAAAAATTTAAGAAAAGAATCTGGGAAAATTACGATTATGTACGCGTTTCATTTTCCATTTACGTATATGTACATTTAACAGTAATTTTCACTTAAGTATACATACGTGTAACTGTTATTGACGCAATACGGTGGGTATGGAAAGAAAATTGGATTTAGATTCACGAACGTGGACGTCTACGATATGAGCTTAAATTTTAAACTTTTATGTTGGTAAATGGAGTAAGTGGTTACTATCAGCATTTATGTTTGGTTTGTTAGAAGATATTATTATGCTTAGCAAAATCGTAGCTTTTTCTGTAAGCCCAAGGTTGTAAGTATGCAAGACGTACGAAAAAATAGTGGTGACGAAATAGTGCTGTATGTATAAGCGGGTTTTCCTTCACTCGACATCATTTTTCTCGTTTAACATGCAACATTGAGCATCAAGCATGAGAATTTTATGATAACCATGGAATTAAATCTACGATATAATTACGGTCCATATGAAAAAAGGTCTTCCAACTCGTTAATTTGATTAATTACATATTTTACGAAGGTCACAAGCACATGTTTCATATAAGTAGTTTCGTTTGATCTCTCTGCTTTACTTCTTCGATTGATTTGCTTGATTTTTTGAGGAAGGAGCAAAAGCGATTTTTAAATTTTTCTATAGAAATTGGTGGATGGATTATAAATGCAGGTCGACGAACGACAAAATAACTGGTGCATATTTAGAAAAAAGTTGTTGAAAGTTTATTAGGAAACTGCACTAAATAAAGTTTTCTACAGCAATTGTTATCTAGCATTCAAGATATCCCAAATACTTAATGTTGTAATCTGCAAACTTCTGAAACTAAACATCTTTAATTGGTTTTTATTTGCCCTTCCACCCACTGTCTAACATATCCATGAAAATTGTTAATTTCCCGTCCATTTCTGGTAGCGATTAACTCCCACAACTGGTTTTGCTAACNCACCGCCACACAGTCAAGGTTGGATTCATCAGCGATGCTGGGCATGCTTTCACAGTTCGTTGCACATGCTCTCCATCTTCTGTCCACAACATCAGCTCCAGCGATCTTGCAGATACAGGTTGTGTGGCATGTGATCATGAGACGGAGCTCTTCTGTACACAAATCTAACTTTTATGAAGGCGCTCGAGCGCACACACATTCCCCACTTCCAGTCACTGCCATTAGAACGTGTAAAATAAACTCACACAGATTATGGAGAGATTAAAGAAACCATTCTACTGAAATAATTGATATTACTTTCTGATCTTGCTTGAACCCTCGTAAATCAATTAATCGTTGCTCATGTTTGAATTGAAGTTGAATAATCATGGCATCTATAAAATTTATTGATCAAAATCATTGAAATTCAATAAAGCTCATTGAAGCAGCATCCAAGGGGCTAGAATAGGCATGGAAACAATTACATAAGATACATCGATTTAAATTTTGCTCAAGCCAAGTGCCAAATATTCATTGCAATGGGTCCGAGAACTTGATGCAAATACTGAAATTTCTCAATGATTTTCTTGCTCCGCTAATATATCTTTGCAAAATAAAAATCATGCATCGGAAAACATTGCTATGATGCTGTATTTGGACCACATCTTTCAACAACTTTTGTGGTGTTTACTTAGCTGAGGTTCTCACATTGTCGATTGTGTACGAATGTCAAATAGGACTCATCGGAACTTTCAAATTCATCTTGCGTGATGTGTGAAGTTTTGTTGCTCAGAATAAATTAAATTCATTACGTTAGGTTCTTAATGCTCTTGTATAACAAGAAACTAGTTTTTCAGACCCCAGGGATTTTGAAAGTTACACCGTTTAGTATCGGGATCCCAAGACTAACATCAAGCTAGACAGGACGAACTCGGGCGGTTCTTTCTGGAGACCAAGTCACTAAGTTTGTTACGAGTCCCAGAGGCGGGTTTTAGTTTGCCCTCGTCTGATAACAAGTCAAAATTAATGACAAACTACAGCAGCACACGACCGTCGATGTGATCACCTACACCAGACCGCAAGCGAGGGGAGGCCTTATTTGACATCGATAACTCTAATAACATTATTGATAATGCTAATAATGTTAGGAGTCGTAACAATAG
>VCRD01000386.1:36911-66155 GCA_006783055.1 Trinorchestia longiramus
CTCGAGGGTCGAGACTACAACATTAACGAGTCCTGCAAACAAGATAAGCCGACAGCGCAGTCGTGGTTGCGACCGGCCACCACTAACCTCCATGAGTGAGCGTGCAGGGACGGAGCAGTTGTGGACCCAACGCTTGTTTCATATCTACTTACTAAAGATTCTTCAAACCTCGACTTGTGACAAACACCTCTGGTCACGTATGTAGTGGGTCGACCAAAAAGTCAGTTAAATTTTTTTGATGTTTAACTTTCCTCAAAATTCGAACGAACTTTTGTAGCCAACACATTAGATATATATGTATGTATGCACCTGTGTATGTGCAATATATTGTGTTCATATATATGTATATATATATATCTATATACATATATATATATATATGTATATATATATATATATATATATATATATATATATATATATATATATATATATATATATATATATATATATATATATATATATTATTACGAATATATAGAGTGCAAAGACAACGTGTAGATCGATTGCTTAATATTTACTTAAAGTTTTTCATGCTTTTGATATGGAAGTCGAAGTGAGAATTCATTGGAAATTACGATCTGCACCGAAAGAAATCGCATGAGAATCACATAATGTTTCATCATTGCGTACATATCAATAAATATCAATAGACCACTCCTTTAACATGAAAAATATCAGTAGAAATTTACATAGGATAAAAATGTTGTACAAATGCAGACAGTCAAGGAAAGACTGATATATAATGTTAGTATAAACTAAACCGACTTTTAAAACCGTTTAATCATTAAACAACATTATAGTCCACCAAATCAGGAACCAAGGAACATTTCACATGAATTAATGTAGTTATTCGTAAGCATTTTGACTGTGTTGACTGAGAAGAAAGAAACAATTTAGGTCCCCGTCCCGTTATTGTATTCCAATAAGTAACGGTTGCATTCCCTTCAGATGTTGTTTGCCACTGGAGGTTAAACCAGTGGCTTCAATGATGCTAAATATTATGGAACGCTTAGACCGCATCGTCATGACATCAAAGCGAAGTATCAACTCTTGTTTACGCAGCATTGTTAGGGCGCAGCTCGGAGGCCGCTCACAAAGGCGTGCCTAGTATCTCTAACAAGATCTCCTCGCTCCCTCCTGTCCTCAAAGAACGACTAATATACTGGCTTGGGGTCACTGTAACTGCGACTAGAGCACAGGGTTAAAAAACTCTATGTCATAACGATCACTTCATGCTGTTTACTTCGCTTGTTCGTGAATGATATTCAAACAAAAGTATTCGTTTACATAACCAGGCAGCTTGAACTTTCTAATTGGATTTTAGGCTTTTAACTGGAATCATTTATTGTCGATATAGTGAAGTATATGATTGAATCATGATATTGATCCAAGTCTCATTAATATGACATAAGTAGTCAGTGTTCCAACAGAAATTTCTTAATAATGGAATATAATGCATATATACGGCATGAGAAAATAATTATAAGTATATAAGAGCCCATTTTATACACTTATTTCTGGTGACGGGTTTATGTTCAGTTCTTTGGATTTACAGGCAAGTAGATTTTCGTATTCCCAGTTATTTATATTATTTAATATAGCGTTCATAATCGATATTTGCACTCGATTGAATATTCAACGCGTCTTTTATCGGAAATATTGCATCGTCTTACAAGCTGATAGACTGAATGAAAAATTAGTGGATTTTACAAATAGGAGTTTTCTTGAATGGAAAATAAAAAGTTAATGTTGCTCTTTTCCATTCAACTGACTTTGTTTAGTATTGTCCTTTGCTGTTTTGACCAGAGAGACAGACGGAAGTACAGGGGGCAGCAACAAAACTTTCTTTTTTCAAGGTACTGTAAAACCTATTTAAAAAAAAGGGAAACTATGTTGCCGCATCCTGCAGTTGTTCACATCATAAGTTATATGGTAAAACCAGTCTTTTTTGTATTAAAAAGTTTTAATTTTATTTCTTCAAACTGAATTCGTCAATACCAATAACTTTCGTTGGCCAAGTGTCTTCTATTATATATGAAGAAGAAAATTTTCACCACTACCTTCTCCGAAGTACCCAACTCTTCATATTCTTTCTTCTTTATTGTGTTCTTCCCTTTATATGTACTTTTCATAGTCTTCATTCTCTCCAGTGTTCAGCCTTTCTTACTCTTCAGTTTCTTCAGTGTGTAGCTCTTCATAGTCTTCCTCGTCTTTCTCAAACTGGAGGACCAGAAGGGCCTGAACTCGATCAAGTTTGGCTCAGACCCCCTTACGATCAGAGGGGCTGTGGCCCCCTCAGCTCCTCACTCGATTATAGCATAACTCCGTAAATGATGGAGCGGAGGCTTAACGAGCAGCTTCCCTACCACGACCTCCCTTCCACAACCTCCACAAGCTAGGAGTCTTATAAGGTGACTATTCCCGTCTTACTATTGGCCTTTTGCCTGAAACACTTTTTTTCTGGCAGGTCTTCTATTTCATAACTTGTCTGGGCATTCCAAGCTGCTCTCACTTTAAGTCGAGTCACATGTAACTAACACTTAGGTGAAGAGTTTTCAGCTTTCACATCTTTTATCTTCATCCGGTCAATTAGTTCTCGTTTCAGTTCGTCGAATAGTTCCCACATCTTGAAGAGTGTTGGTTCTTGCTCAGTCCTGTTGCTTTTTCGCTTTAATTTCTTATTTCATTTCGTTTTCCCACCCCCAGCCTTTTAGTTTCAAAGACCTGATTGCTTTCTGAATTTACACTGCATGTGTTTCTTGCTTCCGTCAGCAGTTATTTTTCCATTTTCGACTGGTCATTGCTTTGTAATAACCTCTTTACATCACTTTTCTTTAACCAACTTGACCATATTTCCAACCAGAGCAACATGAAGTGCAACAGAAGAAATTGAATCCCTGGGAGCATTTTGTCAGAAAAATTCCAAGTGCCGAAACCACTGAAATTTATAAGCTATAGCGTTGATGCCTAACTGTTGGACTGGAAAAATGGAATGGTACAAAATTTTGTTTAGGTCAATTATAGCGTAGTATTAGATTAAAATACTGACAAAAAAAGTTACGCCAGTCTTCCATTGGCCGTCGATCATTTCTTGACGTACAGGTATGCGGAGGAATTGACAGCCATCATGCTAAAGTTTCCATATTTAATTCAAATATTTGAGAGGAAATCAAGGTTTTATTTGAGTGTACTTCCCCGTAACTCAAAAATTAAAAAAAAAATTCAATAAGTTAAATCGGATGCATCGTAGTCAATTTGAGAAGATGCTTTACAAAGCACGGTGATAAACAGATTGAAAAATTAAGACTAAAATAGATAGAAAGTATATTTATAAAGTAGGTAAAAGAGTAAACTAAGTGTTCACTGAAAGATGAGAAGAAACAGCAGAGCAATGATGTCTCTTAAATTATGAAACTAATTTCGTAAAACTCACGTTGCTGAAGGTCTGAAGGTACTTTAAAGTGTGTTGTATTGAATATCGATGGTATAAAAAGTAAATTGTTTTACGAATTTACGATAAATATTTCAATTGTGGCAATAAAACTTATTGTAACAGAACAAAAGGAGCAGATTTTACTTCAAATTAAACAACATGACGACAAATATTTTCCCATCTATGACCCCCGTAGCGTATTAAGGTTGTCTTAACATTATTGTTTCCTCATCAATGGTAGTCTTTTAATGATCTAAAAGCTCACCCTGTATATATTTAAATCAAAAGTGACCGGCAGCGAAGAAAAATGTCCATTCAGCAACTGTGCAAACTTTTCAGAGAACGATGCTTTCTGTCTTGCAGAAGGGAAGACTGCATTTGAAGTAGCACTGTGAAGTGATTCACCAGCTGTGTTCACTGCAACACTGGGCTGAAGTTAGAGTAGCAATCCTGGCGTAACTGCGTTTGCAAACCGCCTGAGTTCGAAGCTTGTGTTTGACCAAAGCTTTTGCTGCCTCTAGCTGAAGTGAGATACCTCCAAAGTGAGGGTGGACTACAGGTCGTTTGAGCAGTGGACGGCAGTTAAGGTCATTTCTGCTCAGCTTGTAAATACACTCACGTTTGATCTCATACGGTCAGAAGAGGAGAGTTTGACTTACAAAGAAGCAGTAAACAGATTTACAAGTCTCCACTTCTGGCTGCTCGGCGAAATGTAAGAGCGTTTCTCGTGTATGTATAACGACACAAATTGCTAAGAGCTGACTTAGTTGTATGTCAAGTAAACGTGAGGTACGCTCAAAGCAAAGGGAATTCTAGCTGTTCACTTCTGACTGGTTTGGTAACTTCACGTATTTAAATTAACATATCTTTTTGCGGGATACTGAAACACTGTACGATCTGATTCATTCGTATTATGTTTCCTACCACACGATGTGCCAAGCTTGTTCACTCAACTATAGATACATTGCTACAGCATGATGAATATTCTAAAACGAATATCCCAATTCTGAATGAGAGTGGCAAAGTACTTGACTTTTATTAACAAACTAGTGTACCCGTGCCATCAAAAATGATGGTAAATACTGTTCGAAAGATATTAAATAAAATTACATATAAGAACGCAATGCATACTGCACTTGCATACTGATCCCGCCTCTGTTGCCTTACAACAGCTTGTTGTTCTTGAGATAATCTTTCTCTCGCTCCTCTTTTTCGCTCTCGATTCAGTCTTTTTTTTGTTCGAGTGGAGTTTCCATGCTTAAACTTATTTCAAAGGTAACTTATTTCTCTTGTGACAGTAATAAAAACTTAGAATACAGTATTTTTGAGCTGCAATGGAAGTAGTTATAGCCATTCGTGTCATATCCAAGATACAGAAATTAAGCATTAGTGAAAGCAACTGCGAGCTTGTGTATGTATATTGTAATATGCAATATCCCGCTGAACTCGGTATCCACGATACGGACTCGAGTATATAAAGCTCTGGTTCTCTCTAATTTTTTAAAAGTGACATTATAGTGCACTTGTACAGCGAAAATGAGCGTATTAATTTACCAGTGAACTGAAACCAAGACCGCCAGTGCTAGTTTCTTCCTATCTATTCTTAAGAGCATGACACGAAACATATAAATGAATATATAAATAAATATGTAAATACACGACGGCCATTCCTAGTAGGAGATTCAATATTTCTTTTTATTGCAGTTCAAATGGTACAACTGACAGCAGCTGCATGTGGGTACAACACGTGTACCTCGTTAAGAAAACGAGAGTATTGAGCGAATAGTATAAGCGTGCCATATTTCGATGAAATTTGTAAGCTAGGGGAAAATATGAGCCCGTGAAATAAAAGCATCCATTGTAGAATCAAGCTTTAAAAATAAGCTTTTTTGACTGTAGTCGTGTCGTCAGCAAGCTATGCTTTTTTTGCACTGGTTTCTGGTTCTTGTCCTAACGACGCAGTCGAATTTCTCCTGCTTGTGACGCAGTATAGGCTAGGACGACTAAGCGACCGACTATCTATTACCGTAAACTTACAGCTCATCTCTACGTGTCCTTGCGAGTCTTTACCTCAAGTCACAACACAGAAGGACAGGAACAGTCGCTAGGGGCATAATCACCCCTCTCAAGATAATAGCATTGAGAATTAAAACCAATGTGTATGTAATCCATACTTGATTAGAAATAAAGTTTCTTTCTCTTTTAATTTTTCGGGCCAAATGTAAGCAACACTCGCCATACACAAATTGACCAGAACACAACAATAAACACCACCGTCACCACAATTAAGCAACACTCACCACACACACTGACCACAACACATCAGCAAACGCTCCCCCAATACAGCAAGGCTCCAGGGACTTGATGATCCTCCAGAGACATGTTTTTTTTGAAGGATCCCAGCATGAGTCCGCCTAGCATTTTAATTTTTTCCTGCTAATTCAGCTGGACAATTTTTTAGGAACCAATATATGATTTGCCGAAGGAGAGAACGTTCACTCTCGATATCTAGAATTTTAATTACTAGGAGCACTAAGCCTTAACACGTTTTACAACGTTGCCACTTTTAGTATGAAAGGTTTCCTGAGACGCAAAAGTTTAGACCTCTGTATGTATACGTCTAACCTCCCTCAGCATGTATGCAATCTTAATTTTTGTATTACACCCGTTAGTGCTGTTACTGAGAGTGTTGAACAATCAAGTTTGAACGAAATAACGTTAAACAATTAAAAGGGTAATTCTTATTCCTTATGATGCTTCAAATACCAGGAAAAGATACGTAGACAGAAAGAAATTTTCTAGAAAAAATGAAATACGAACTGAAGAAACAAGATGAAAATACATGAAAGACAGTACGTTCACATTCGAATCAATTCAATTTACCAAGTATCAAATTTATTTACTGCTATCATTTGTGGGACAAACTTGACATCAATTTCAAAAGATTTTATCAGCCTTGAAGCTTTCGGTGAGTGAACGTAACGTATTCTAATTCTAAACAAGCAGGAGGTTAGCATATGTTTAATTTGAATTCAAATGGAAACAAAGAAGCTTTCTTGGATCAGTTTCCCTTAGTCGATTCAACTTTCTTGCAGCCCTAAATTAGAATCTAGAAAAATTTGACCACTGGCATGTCTGTGTAAATTCAAGAAAAAATGGCAAAACCACCATGTTATCGACTAGTCACGAAGGAGATTAATTACAGATATGCATATGAAATGCTGCAAACGATATTCAAAAAACATTAATTTTAGGCTTTCGTCATAATAGAAATCGATAAATATCTCACTCCATTCACTAAAAATATGCAGTAGACCGATACAACTTATGCATCAGTTCTCCTTATTGCGGAGAACACAAACGTCAACTCTGCGGGACAAAGCTCTGTAGAGGCATCGTCCTAGATCTTGTTTTTAGTGGCTGTCATCCGTCATGTTAGCGGGCGAGGGGAAGGCAGCCCGACAACACGTGTAGGACACGGTGGCAGTTTGGGAGCAGGTGTAAGTGACATGGCAGGGTTGTGAGGGTCGGTGAGGGACCGCAGTTGTCATGAGGGTCATGACTGAGTAAGGCATTGATGAACATCCTGACCACTCAGAAACGACAGGCTTGTGAGGGTTTATGTAGGATTCAATATGATTGTGGACAACCACACTACCCACGACTATTAGTTGTGTAAGTTTTATGGATGACTAGGTAGCATCGTTGAGGATTTCGGAGTAAAAGAGTAATATTGATAGCATAACAGATGCTATCAATTTGCCATCAATTTATACAAACACCGTTGGCGAAACAACATGAATGCATGTAAATGTTAACTAAGTGATTTCAATGGAATGAAAAGTTGATGCTGTGCTTCGTTCAACGATAAGTCATTATTTTCCCTGTATTAGGAAAAACCGTCATACTGACACTAACACAGGAACAAATGCTACAACCACCGCCAACACAATTAAGCAACACTCACCACATACTGTCCACAACGCAGTTAAAAAAACACCGCTACCACAATTAAGTACCACTCACCATACACAAATTGACCAGAACACAACAATAAACACCACCGTCACCACAATTAAGCAACACTCCCCACACACACTGACCACAACACATCAGCAAACACTCCCCCAATACAGCAAGGCTCCAGGGACTTAATGATCCTCCAGAGACATGTTTTTTGGAGGATCCCAGCATGAGCCTCCTGCTCCATGACAACACAAGATCCAAGAGCCTCTTTTGCAGCTGATGTTCTGTGCGCTGCTGGCGGACCAGCTACAGTAAGTAATTTCAAACAGACGTCTGATATTCATCTTAACTATCATGGTCATTCATATTTTTTTAAATTGGACTGATGAAATTGGATTCATTAAAGACATCTCTCAAGTTGAATAAGGAAAAATCCGTAAATAATTCCCAGCAATCTCTTAGCCATTGCTTTGCAGTACAACCAAATTCCGTATGGTATAATCTAACAATCCGTGGTCACCTGAAGTGAAGGTGTGTCTGGATTTTAAATAAACATATGTACTGCGAACTATATTAAAATTTTAGAAAGATTTGTAAGACGTTTTTGATATCTCCCAGTGAGCTGTAAAGTTTTGAAATGCTGGTTCAATAAAAGAGCCTTAAAATAAGTTTGTGTTGTGTGTGCCGGGGTAGCGACCAATATGGTTTACATACGTACGCATATTTTCTGTCCGTAAGATATACTTTTGCATGTTCTATTTGTGTACTATCTTCTATATATAAGACTTTCAAAACAAACTAGTAAAATTGTAATTACGGTCTCAGATTATAGTCCGGACTTATTTTGCCAGTGATGTGACTTCATCAGAAATTTCGGTTATATATCCTCCTTGGTCACAATGTATGGCATTGTGTGACTGAAACAGAACAATCCAGGTTCCAGTGAATGCCTTTTTTGGGACGTGTTTGCTTTAAGCAGTCACAGGAAATCAAACACAGACCAATGACCTGTAGTTCGCTCCTGAAATTACAAGCTCTGCTCAATTGGAAAATGAGCAACCAATTGCCTATTTGGGTGACCAATGGGTGGCCAAGCCACCAAAGGAAAGGCTGTTTTCGACGTCTAATTTTAAATTCAACCAAAACCGAATAATTAACAGAGCTAAACGTGAAAGCTTCATGGTAATTAAAACTCACCGGGGAAAAATAAAGAGGTAATGACCACAGTCGATATGCTGACGGTCGCTGTACTTCAGCGAGCTGGCGATATTCCCTTCCTCCTTCTCCTCTTTAGGAGCTCCCCTCGGCTGATCAAAAGCCTTAGTAATCCGAGTAGTTCATAACAATCGACCTCAGCCCTCATCGCTCCCAAATTATCGGTGTAGCCACCATCAGCTGCTTTTTAGTAGGACTCGACAACAGCTGTTTAAAAAGCGACAGTAAAAAACTACTCAGGACTGCAATTTCAGCCTCAATTCAGTCTCAGTTTGAGTTCTAGAACCTTTATTGTTAGAAATGCATGACCTGTGACATATTAAATGAATTATTTCAAATGTTGAAACTAAGTTAATAGAACTCGTATGAAATCGATTACAGTCAGGACTTTTAGTGACATTTCTTTTTAAAAATTATTTTTCATGCATTGAAGTTCAGTTCGTTATTTCAGATGTATCTTAAATCATTCATAGTGAAACAACTTCAACTCGGTCACTAGCAGGCAAGGTCTAAATGTTTTAAATCAGCTAGGAAATATAATATCCCTCACATTCTCACAAACAAAGCTAAAATATTATACTCACTAAGAATCATTGTTTGCCAATTAATTAATAATATTGAATGAATATTATCCACTATCAGTTTCTTCAGAATACTACTATTTGGTTACACAAGGACAGAAAAAAATATATATAATAAATTCTATGCTTCCAATATGTTCAAAATGTGAAAGCTTACTTCAGTTTTACAATACATTCACCAACTGCATAATTTTCTTATTTTAACTGCATGTTATTGTGTGAATTTTCACTTCATTTATGGACCTGAACGAGTCCTTAACAAGTGACTTTCAATAAAATAGATAGGAATGAAAGAATCAATACACACACACTGCATATTTTTCATTGGAAAACATGAGTGCAATGCAGCAATGAAGTCGGCGTAGAGCATCATGTATGACGTCAAGAGTCACTAATTGGAGATTAAATTGTACTTAACGAATGCTTTTTAATATTTGTTGATTTTGAGTGTTCAGCTACCAAAAGAAAAATAAACATAAATTTCGGGTTTACATTAGTGAATGAAATATTCAGTCACCCTTGAACAAATTTTGAACACATATCGTCGTATTTTAACGATTGAAAGCTAGAAAGTGAACTTTAAGTAGCGAACTGTTGTGGTGTTGGGCAGAGCTGTTCTGTGTGGTGCTCTGTTAGTAGTAGCTGATAGTTTTCATTCCGTTTTTAGTTTTCACCTTTAATCTCTTTTTTAATAAGCTACTTAGAAACCTTGATCACATCTAAAACAAATCTTCCATTATTGCTTAGTTGTCTTATTGTAGTTCGAAACCTTTTACTTGAATTGAAGGGTGGAAAGCACTAGTGGACTACTTGCATTTTTTCCCACAGGAGAAAATGCAAGTTGTCCACTAGTGCTGTCCACCCTTCATATAGTAAACTACTGGATCGTAATTGCTTCCGTCTGCGCTGTGTTAGCGACAGCACGGGAGTGGACTACTTGCATTTTTTCCCGTGGAAAATATATTATATTTACCATGGGAAAAAATGCAAGTAGTCCACTAGTGCTTTCCACCCTTCAATTGTACTCGTAGATTATTCGAAAAGAAACCTTTTCTTTCAAACTAAAAGTTGACGTTTGTGGAATACTGCTATGAAACACGCAGGAGTGCATAGGTCCTTTCATTGCTTAGTGAAACTGTACTCGTTTTTGCGTTTTAGAGAGATGAGTAAACAGATTTTGCTCCCGTTGGAAGACCTGTACTCGTTCGAATATATGGTTCTGCGTTGACACAGCTACGTGCGTCAACGTTACGCACGAATTGTTCATGCGTTGCCACGTGCTTAGTCTGCCACGTGCCTAGTCATGTATACAAGCACAGCAACACTAGGTCGTTCGTATTCTTTCTCCCTCGATCGGGCCGCTCTCCTCGCGTATCAAGTGTCGTTCAGTAATGAGTTGTTTTACTAGCAGGTAAAGCCTCACTACTTAACTGTAACAGTAGCAGCCTCCCACTTAATGCCAGCCTCGTAACTGTCCCATTACGCCATTGTAAGGCGTAACTCTGAGAGCTGTTGTTCTGGCACTGCCGGAGGGAGCAGTCGTCGGATCAGGTTACTTCCTGGGCCCACGTGCTGGACTGACTGCGCGTGCTTCTTTTATTTTCCTATTATTTGCTGCCCTATCAGAAAAAACTGTAAGTTTTACCGCAATGTTGGCCAAGTAGTGCCGTGTTTGGAGATTCCTTGAGAAAACGTTCAAAAAACTATACGAAATATTGTAACCGTGGTACCACTTAGCAAGCTTGAAGAATTGTTGAATTTATGGATACGGTTCAGTTAGAATAGATGGATTCAAAGCGCAAGGGCTAAAGCAAGGGGTAGAAAATATTGAATACAGCCCCAGCCTCCTCCATTTTGAAGGCGTTTGATGGGGGAGAGAAGGACTGCCACAACGATGCAACAGGGGTAAACCAGCAAGAGTTACCGGGTGCTATTGCGTTGTGGAACATGGAGGTTTTTTCCCAAGAGGGTCGAGTTGCATTTGTACGGGCAAATGATGTGGGGCCTTCGGTGATGGCTTAAATTTTGGTCATTCCAATATTAGCAAAAGTCCTGATATATGTCAGTACAATAGAACTTCGGTTAACGAACGCCTTGGATAGCGAAGAAATCGGAACGACTAACAATTTCGGTAAAAATTTGTCCCGGATAACGAACAAATTTTCAGGCAACGAACAGTAAAACAAAGAACCCACGCGGCATCCCAACCTCAGTCGCGCTCGAGACGTTGTTGTGGTCAGACGTTGCTAGTTTTTATTGAGTCGCATCAGTGTTTTTAGTGTTTTATTTCCATAATATAGCCCTCAAACATGTCCCAAAAGAAGGTGAAAAGCGAGAGTAGTAGTGTGATGAAAAAGGAAAGGCCAGCAATTCAGATCAAGATAGAAATTATTTCTAAGCATGAAAATGGAGTGCGTGTATCTGATCTCGCGGTAGAATACAACATGTCGAAGTCAACAATCTCGACTATTTTAAAGAATAAGGACCAAATGAAAAGAGCTAGTGTTGCTAAAGGAGTGAGTACTTTAACTAAGCAAAGGCCTCGTGCAATTGAGGAAGTAGAAAAGTTGCTTCTTGTGTAGATAAATGCGAAGCAGTTAGGAGGTGCTAGCATCAGTGAGGCTTTAATTTGTAAAAAGGCGCTACAAATATATGATTTATTAAAAAAAAATTCTTGGTAAAGTAGTTTTTTACTGCATTTCTCATATAAAAAACTTACCTACAGGTTATATGTTATTGATAGTAGCGAATCAACAGGGGATGAGAACCAATTATTTCTAGTTCCATTGTTTCTTGTGGGAAAAATTGATTCGGTGAACGAACGTTTCACTTAACGAACAGCTTTCAGGAACGGATTGTGGTCGTTAACCGAGGTACTACTATATTATTAATAGTGACTCAATTGTCTTATTGAATTTAATGAGCAATCGACGACATTAGTAAAAAAGCAATAAATTGACACGTTAGTCAAAAGGACTTTGGTGAAAACTGTAAAATTAAGTACTTTTCATGAATGTATGGCTGATTTTATTTGAAATTTCGAGTCACTGATCCATTACAGTTTTCAATTCTTATGCACTTATTTGAGAGAAAGCTTTCCATTTGATTGACTCACGCAGGCGCTGCGTTTACTTCATCATGAAAAGTCCCACTCAGGCGACATAAGTAGTCGGGCCCTGCTCTTAATGGCGGCAGCTCGCCGCTGTGTTAGGTATATAAACTTGACCTTCCTGTATGGTTGTACTTAAATTCTACTTTCCGCTGTCAGTTAAATCTACTACACAATGTTTATTGTCCCCACATGTGCAAGTCTAGCGTTAGGTGGAAGAACTCTGTACTCACACTCGGGATGTTGTCGTTGTTGCAGATTCCCTCGGACAGCAGTCTGTCCCTGATTTCCCAGGCGAAGATAGAGGGACATTCTCTCTTGTACTCAGCCACCTTATTTACGACGCTGGGGGTCGCAACTCGGGGCTTGCTGCCCCCTATGGCACGGGGCTTGATGGACCCCGTCTCGTAGTATCTGTCAAATAAGACCAAAATCCCCGATGATTTTTCGAACTTGTCTTACTTTTTCAGCAGTGTGGTTCATTCCTGTAGAGTCATTTAACGTGCATAGTGTTTATGATGGTTTGTTTCTAAATGGACAATATACTTCGTGAATTTTAAAGCGCAGAAATAATAAATTACTCATAATTCATTGCTCCTTTTCAAAATACATTTAAGGCAAAAATATTCTTTCGAGCTGCTGTTCACTAACCAAATCTACTGGAAATCTAAGTGTAGGGTTTTTTTAGGTATCAACTAAAAAAAATTATACTTCGTTTGTGAGGAAAAAATTAAGATAAACAGTCGCAAACTCTTCAAAATATTTTCCAGTGATCAGTTTAATTTCTCTTTCTTGAAGTTTGTTCGTACATCCTAACGTTGAAAATATTCAGACACTATACTAGGTTACAGCACGGGCCGACTGACTGACACACAGCCTACCAATTTTAATGGTACTCACTCTGCCGATTAAATTACATCACTCTGCCAATTAAACTCTATCACTCTACCAATTAGAATGATATTCACTCTGCCAGTTAAACTGGCCTACCCTTTCGCAATTAGAATGACATACACGCTGTCAATGAGAATGATATTCACTCTGCCAATTACAGTAATTGCACTCCGTTAATTTGCGACAAACACGACAACTAGCAAAGGAACTTGGGCTGCAGGCCCGCTGTAAACAGGGACACCGTGGAGCGTCTCTTTCAAAGTACAGGGTGCGGCAACATAACTTCCTTTTTTGAGAGGAACTTCCTTTGAAAAAAGGAAGTTATGTTGCTGCACCCTGTACGAAATTTAAAATAGTCAAAGCATCGTACGGTTGGCGGTCAACACAAACACTTGGTTGATTAACATTGAAATTGCTAAGTTCAATGTTTTAGTTCAAGTCAGAGTGATGCTTTGTGCAATTCTCATCATCAATTACTGTCTTTTTCTAGCAGAAAATATGACATATAAAGTGCTGTTCTCATTCGTATTTTAACAGCTGAAGAAACGCTGTCAAATATTAATGTTTAGGAAGTAGTTATATGTTGTTTGAAATATTTAATACTCTCATGGGAGTAATGATTTTTCTAAACAATGCATCGCGAGTGCTTTTAAATTTAATTCAGTGTAGAAAGTCGTTATTTTACAGATAACATTAACCATCACACGAACATAGGATCACAAAAAGGCAATTACGTCAGGCATATTTAAAAAAATATCTCCATTGTAATTTCAACACAAATACGTTCCATACGATCATTATTTAAGATCACCTCTACGATAACTGGCACCATCACTAGCTTATAAAATATTTTAGAAGATGAATTCGGTATAACAGTTTGTTTAGTTTTAAAAGGCTAAACTTGATCTATTATTTTGCTACTCATCCGCAACTAGTATTTCGGAGGAACATCTAGTCTACATATACAACAATTAAGTACAATTTCAGTATCAATTGCTACTGTTTGAGGTACCTGGCGAGTATTTTGGAGACGCATCCGTTGGAGACCTGGAGAATACGGGATATGTCGCATGAGCGAACTCCAGAGTGCGCCATTTCCACTATCTTGTGACGCACATGGTCCGGTAGAGGCCGTCCGTTCACGTACATCCCGCCCAGTTGGTTTACCCCTGTTCCACCTGCAGTGAGCAAGTAGTCGTTAATTACAGCAGCAGACAAGAGTCTCTTTTGATGTTCTGGACAAGGTTGATGCTAAGCTAGCCCTGCCAGGACAGATGTTTCCGCATCACTAATGGAGTGAGGACTATAATTACAATTATTTGCAAGATAATGGCTCTATTTTTCATTCACAATTTAAGAGTATCGACCACACTAGAATTTAAGTTAACAGATAATCAGTCTTGTGCTTAAGTGCGTTGCAACTCATACGCAGACACAGGTTTTAGTTCTTGGAGGTGCAAGGAAACCATGATTAAATTGCAAAAATTTTCTATAAAATGAAAGAGCGGAAACAAACAATGATTTAAGTAGAATAGTTATAGTCATGAGTGTTATTTAATTTTATACTTCATTACAGAAGAATATGCAGTATGAATTTTGAACATGGCTCACTCTGAATCGACGAGAAATCCAACCTTACGCTTACTCACAAGTACAGGATGCGGCAACAGAACTTCCTTTTTTTCAAAGCAAAACGCATTTAAAAAAGGAAGTTATGTTGCCGCACCCTGAATCAGCACTGCGTGAGTGACAGTGCTCGCTCTGTCTACTCCGCAGCTTCTCATCTCAGATGTGTGCGCATGAGCACAACCGGTCAAACACTGCGTCGCTGGAACTATGATGTGTGCAGTTACATACAACATTTTTTTATTCATCTTTGATCAATTAGAAGATGGCTTGTGAAATTAAGTTTAACAAAGATTCCCTCCATGGCTACAGAAAAGAATTAAATAAAAAATTCATAAGAAAATTTTTTATCAATATGTGTCATTATGTGTTACTGCAATTCTGCACTATTTGCAGGTCAATTTGCAAGAGTTTGGTAGGGTTATAAGTACCAATTGCAAAAAACAAGAATTATTTATTACTCTAATATCAACAAGGAAGTAATGATTATTATTGTCATGAAGAATATTAAAAATATTGTTATTAACATTACACTATTGTTTGTTTACTGTTATCATTATATTACTGATATTATCAATGTTTTTTATGATTAACGTTACGAATAATCCTAATCAATACTTATATATAGCTATACTTTGGTTTTTTAAATGTATTTAAGATTTTAGCACCTAGGTACTTCTTCAATTCTCCGATCTTGAAAATAACTGAATTTGATTCCACATTTTCTCCCCATTTTGACTCTACATGAACCGAAAATGAACTATTCCGAAAAAATCCATTACTGATTTTTGAATTTTTGTAATAGCCCTAGCTAAGAATTTACTTCCTTAAAACTGTTTTCAAATACAAATGTCCTTAACAGTAAAAATACGAACTCGTATTCAACTGCAAGGCCCCAAAACAGTTAGAACTCCTCATATAAACCATATAATAGACTCCGTTTTCGTGCATTGCAGAAGCATTGCGTGTTTACTGCCACATGCTGAATCACTGCAGTCTCCTTTTTGCAGAGTTTCTGTCGTTTCAGTTCCTTCACTCGCATTAACAGAGTCACTACATATTCACTACGCAGGTTAGCAGTCATTGCACGTTTACACGTGTTTACAGAGTCACTGCACGATGATTTGTGTGTACTGAGTCCCCGAGCGCTTGTGTGCGCAGCCACGACTCATCTTGTTAAATTCAAAGCGGACAGATGAGCAACTTCGCGTGTTTGTTGAAAAAAATTACTATGCTTCGCATGAGCGCCGTCGCGTGCGTGGAAAAGGCGTTCCCTCTTACATTACACCAGCAGGCGGAATAAAAGAACCTTAAGGAAAATTTTATGATAAAGTTCTGCGACCGAGCGTCAGATGATAGTTCACTATGTAGCACTGAAATTTGCCACCACCAACCTGGTTCACGTGGACCTGCACTAGGACCAGCCTAGGCCTGAGCACTAGTCCAACATCTGACATCTGCTGCAACTGCCTAGTTTGTGCTGACATCTGCTGCAATTGCCTAGTTTGTGCTGACATTGCCGCGATCTCACTAAATTAATGTTTAACCTCTGACAGTGGCTGGTTACCAGACAAAACTAGTTTTATGGACGCAATTGAAAACTAAAAATTAGTACTATGATTCATTGTACCATTCTTGAGTCAATGAAACACTCAATATCACCTCACATCAATCAATTGAATAAATCTTATGTTGCATTAAAAGTTTGTTTTGTTTTGTTCAATGAGTCTAATTCCTCGTTTGAATATCAAATCACTGAAATTCTCGTTTGCCCATTGAAACTGGCATGATTCAGCGATTGCTGTTGAATGTATTGCAGCGTTGGCTTCAGCAAGACTTAGTTCAGTGAGTTCAAACAGACCTAGCTCCTCCTTTGTGCCAGTTTCCTCAGCGATCAACCGTTCCCTCACTCCAACCCTCTAATCCCACAGCCCTCGACCCCTCAAATCTCATCGTTTTGTCTTCAGCGAGGGCTGTTGAAGCCTTTTCTTATACTGAATTAGTCTTAAGACTCTTCAGGCTGTAACTAGAACACCACTGCCGTGCCTGGTAACTAAAGAAAACGCGTTTTGCCCGCACGATCCACAAACAACTTTAGATGCGTAAAAACTTATGAATCCAAGGGGATGGGTTTACGAGGGATTGTTATGTAGCATGGTCCTATGTTATTCTTCATCAGAATATAAATATAGAACATAGATTTTAATTTTATTCCGATTACTTGGCTAACGTAGACCTGCTATGTCATTAAATTCTCGTACCATCAGCATGGGTGATAGACGTACGAAGTAAGCCAAAATTACAATGATTAGTAAACTAATTTTAGTGTTTATCATTACTGACTTTTTTAAACGATAGATTTTCTTTTATAATGATTAAAATCGACCCATATCGGTTCGTGACTAATATTCGTAGTTCTAGAAACTCTCACCCAGTCTTTGAAGGTACATACGAGTATATCTACATATATCCCAAGATGGAATACCAATCGCAAAAGGCTTTAGTTCATTACGCCAAGAAATAAGAACTCTGTTATTCGGGACTAGTATCCATCCATCTTAAATCAGCGATCATTTACGGTGATTGTCATATAATTCAACATAAATTTAAATTAGTCTGGCGATGCACTTGAACGATGTCTTTTAGGAGACTTTTGTAAATGACACGGGTAAAATAAAAGTAACTTCATTTTTAGAAATAAATAAAACAGAATTTGATTGAACTAAAACGTGTGTTACGTATCAAATGAAAAATGAAATCTTAGAGTTTTATGAAGCATTTAGTACACTGATGCAAAGGATATTTTGTGCTCAAAAATAGTACTATTATCGAGTTACCCAAAATTACAAAGTACGGCAAGGAACAGCGAGCATGAAGAGTGGAACGTTATTTAAATATAATGGACTTTTAGTTACAGTGCTGAGGGACTTTATGACAACATTCCATCAACGAATCTCAATGTATTCAACATGAAAGTTGAATTACACTTGCACTACGTGCTGTGCCAGAGCTCTCCATATCAGCTGTAGATCAGCATTCTCTGAATCTTGAAATCATTGCAACAACACAATGTCTGGAAGGACTTGGTCGTTGATTGAATGTTGTCTTGAAATCACTGTTCATTGTAGCATTTTTTGATATTGTGTCCTGTGTTCTGCTGAAGAATGAACTACGTTGACCGTCACCAGGAAATTGGATTACATTCATCATGAAACTCAAAGTAGTGATGCATCAGTGTGCCCTTCTTGTTTGTTCTCTCTCGCTCTCTCTCTCTCTCTCTCTCTCTCTCTCTCTCTCTCTCTCTCTCTCTCTCTCTCTCTCTCTAAATTTTACTTACGCCTTCCTTTCTCTCTTAGTCCTCACTCCATTCTGTTCCTTTTTGTCCTCACTCCTTCCAGTCCCTCTCTTTTCCCTCAAGCCCCACTTTCTCTAAAGGCAGCGGCGAAGTCGACGTATTTTGGACGCTATTTCCGTGCGTTAAATGTATCGTTAAAATCGCTTGGGGTGCGCGCAAGCAGACCGGAGAAAAGCCGAAAATCGATACGTGGACACGGACAATGGAACTGTGGATAAAGTGCTCCAACAAAAAAGCGTTCGTGATAACGATACTCACTACAATGAATAATACACTAGGCGTAATAACACGCTTGGCAGACGTACTGTGATTTGTATACACTTAAAACCCTCGTATGTTGCGTGTCAGGTATAGATTTACTTTGGAGTTTTGTGATTGTTTCCCCAGTGGGCATCGAAGAATGAGCGTAACATTTCATCACGAAATCCCTGGTGTGAATTAACACAAACATGAGCTGTGGGATGTGACCACACTTGCATATCTCGTTGCACTTGTTTACAAGGTGGGTGAAGATGAACAATTGAGTAGATGCAGGAAATACAGCATCGGCGTGATGGAAGGCTTGTCGTTTCAGTAGTGGATTACTTTCATATTGCTTGTTGGAAAGTGTCTCACGGATGAACTCACCATACTTTTTTAAGAACAATAATCGTTAGAAAAAAGAAAATTAAAGTACTTCAATTGATTTAAAGAAACAACTCATTATCCTCCCTTCACGGATCAACATTTCCTGCTTGGTTTTGTTTGAAATTTAGCCAACCGGTGTGAAGTTCTTGAAAATTTCAGATCAGCGAATGTTATGCAGTTTAATGAACAAGTAATATAATTATCACCTTATTTTTAATTTAAATTTGTTGTGCTATGGCTAAAATTTACTAGACTAGACTTGACTAAACAGAGTAGACTAGACTAAAATGTCTTCACAGAAATTATTTAAAAATAAATCTTGAGCAAAATTATTTTCAACTTTTCAAAAATAAGCGTAATCAGTCAGTAGAGACACTTAGAAATACTGAAGATTCTAGGTTTGAGGAATTGTTTCAGTGGGAAAAACGAACATTCTTAGAATTAGTGCGTATGAATTGACGAAGTTTATTTCCCCCATGCTCGTGTCTGCCACTCCCTCCGCTCTCCCTGCCTCCCTGCCAAGTTCTTTTACACAAAATTTCTGAGAAATTTGTTTTTCAATCCTTAGGATTTACTGCTACGACTTGTTAAAAGGAGTGCTGGTAAGCAGAAAAGCAAAACGTTTTGAATTTGCTAGGGTGTTGATGTCCACTTCAATGAACTAATAAAAATAGTTTTTATCGCTCGTAGCAAAAACGAATAATCGGTTACTTATCCATAGAACATTTTAAGCATACACTCATCGCAAAAAAACGTTGAAGAATGGAGTATTGCTTGACAATTCTGATGGTATCAAGTTTTTCTTTGAGACCTCTGACTCAAAAGCGCATCTGACTCATATCATGGAGTGTTGATGTGCGTGTATGATGATTAAACTTGAACTTCACAAATGTTTTGTGACTTTAACAGTGAAGAACTTTCTCTCGGCACTTGAAATTGAGTTGTTCATTCATCGCTGAATATAAGTTACTATTAAATCAGAGTGAAGTATTTCTTTGCTTTAGAAATGAGGCAAGTGAAGCTTCTCGACTAACAGAAGTTACGCATCGTGTTCATATGTTAGAGAGATATGTTCATTGACAGCTCATCAAAGGGAAGTGAAGCTTCTCAAAAACTAGGAGTTACGCATCGTGGAGCAATAGCATTCGAAGAAAAAATTAGACATCAGGTTTCTAGTCGACGTATAATTGAAATGCGATAAAAAATAGTAGAAAAATTTAACTTTTCCTAAGAAAAAATTTTCATTGACGTTTTTTCGTGTTGTGTTCGATAGCTGTAATTTGTGTGTAGAGCGATGGCACTCAGAGCACACAGAGAGAGACTGTACTGGAGTATTACGTGTCCTTGCACTTGCATTCACAAATAAACAGTATTTTCAGGTCTTACCCCTTCTACTTGTATTTTATTAGTATTAGGTTTTGTTCCTGTCATCACCGTATTAGGATATCATAAAATTCTCCCTGCTGGAGAAACGGATAATTTTCGAGTGTAGACGCTAGTCTTCTAGACTAAACCATAGTTTCCAAAAGGATAAATAAAAGGCAGTCGATGAGTTCGACTTCCTATTAAGATTTAGGAAACGTGGTTTACAATAAATTATTAAGGATGATGATAGTGTATTGATGCTATTACCTCTAGGTTGTGTTGTCAAAAAGTAGAGCTATATTGATTCCATGAAACTTGTTTGTGAATGATTTGAAAATAGGACTACAGAATAGGAAATTGTTTAATTCTTTTGAAAATTTTGTGGTCATGATATTTTGGACATCACTGTATTTCTGAATTCAAAGATACCACGCTCTGTGAAAATCAATGCTGCCACAGTATCAAATTTAACTTATTTTCTGCATTCATTTGGCTGTGCAAAGTAAATGAAGAGGAATCTCATCGTTTTTTTATCCAGTTCCTCACAACCTGAAATTTGAAGCAATTGGCTTCTGAAACATGCAGGAATATTAGGTACGAAAATTAAATGAATAATTTTCACTAATAACGTCAATTCTTTAGGACACGAGGGATCTTGGAAGTGTCGTTTCACAATCCAGTAATTTGAAAGATTCATTACTCAGCGGGAAAATTTTGAACGTTTCTGTATTGCTGTATTATATACGTACATGTTTCTACAGTCAGTCATTGCGTGAGCGTCAACATCGAATTTGTGCGAAGCGTTTTAATTGAAGCTTCTAGCGATAATTTTGATAGTTATGACAACACAATGAACCAAAGCATAATATCAAATTTGTGCCATAATGATTTAACTGAAGCTCTCAGACAAAATTCTGGCAGTTACAATTACATTTTTGCCCAGTAACAAGGCGAACATCAAATTTGTGCTGTAATGATTGAACTGAAACTCTCGAAGTTAATTCTGATAGTTATAAGAACATTTGGCCCAGTGACACGGGGGGAAGAGAGCGAGCGGCGGAGCAACTACCCACGATGCGTGACTCCTATTCGCTGAAGGATGAGAAGCAGGCACTCACCTCTGTGTAACTAACCTTGATGGGTATCCTGTGAGGAGAGCTGTGGGTACTCGTATGAGGCAGACAGTTTGGCGGGCAGCGAGAGGGAAGCGGCGTACACAGACTGCGCTGCGGACCACACCACACAAATACCAATTATCCCATTGTACTGTTATCCAGTATTGTAGTTATCCCATTGTACAATTATCCAGTATTATAGTTATCCCATTGTACAGTTATCCAGTATTGCAGTTATCCCATTGTACAGTTATCCAGTATTGCAGTTATCCCATTGTACAGTTATCCAGTATTGCAGTTATCCCATTGTACAGTTATCCAGTATTGCAGTTTTCTCATCCTATAATTATCCAGTATTATAGTTATCCCATTGTACAGTTATCCAGTATTGCAGTTATCCCGTTGCACAGTTATCCAGAATTACAGTTTTCCCATTGTGTAGTTTACCAGCATTACAATCTTTCATTGTACAGTTATTCAGTAGAACAATTATTCCATTGTACAGTTACCCAGTACTACAGTTATCCCATTGTACAGGTATCCCAATTTACAGTCAACCTATTGTATAATTATATTTTCTATGGTTAACGTATTTTATCGTTACCCCGTTCTACGATTAAACCCATTACATGATTATCCCACGTTTCCCATTGCTCAGGTTTTCCGTTCTACAGTAATCCTATGCATGGAACAGTTATCCTGTTGTACATTTTTCTCATTCTACAGTTATATTTCTGTGCTGTTATACCATCGATCATTTATCTCACCCCACACTTACCCCATTTCACAGTTAATCTATACAATGTAATTACTGTATGCCCGGTGTGAAAACCAGTCATCTAATTATACATTTCTCCTACAAAATGAATATGTATGCCTCACTCAAATATCAGTCTTCCGTTTGCTCAGCTATCCTAGATATTTATGGAATGTTTATGTAACATAAAAACAACCCGTTTTCATGCAGTATTCGCTAGGTAATTGTTAACAAAACACATAAAAATACTGCGCAATTATTACAAAGGAATGCATAATTAGAGTCACAATTAGAAGAAGTAATAAGCTAATGATATTACTATGCACAAATATCCATGGAATTTCAATGATGTTCCCTGCATACAGTAGGTAATGTTTTTCGATACATGGGAGCGATGGATTGCATGAAAATGGGATTGAGGAATCGTATGATGATGGGATCCAGGAATCGTGTCAAAATGGGATCGAGGGATCTTATGAAAATAGGACTGAAGAGCTTTCCTAGTTTTGTGACTTGCTCTCATTGAACCGACACTACTACAGCACCTCGCTTCGAAAGACTCTTCCACACAAAACACAAAAGGCTGAAGTAGCTGATATCTTGTTGAAATAACTTAAAGTTTCTCTTCATCTTTATTACTTGTTAAATTTACTAGAAATAGTTAGAAAAATAAATGTTAACATTATTTCTACATATATAAGTGCTACAGAGATAATTTTTCTAGTAAATTAAGTCAGCTTAACATCCCCTAACTGCTAACTAGGTTGTTGAAGCGAGCAGCGAATTATTGAGTTTCAATAAGAGGATCTGTGGTACACAGAATGCCACATCAACGCCGTGAGCGCTGGCGGGAGTGCGTCATCACACGTGGTTGTTACATGAAAGATTTTTAATCGTCCAGATGTTTCCCTCAAAATGTAGACAGGTTATTTCAAACCAAGCGTTGGATCCTTGTTCAAAAATTAATTCAAATTGTATAACGGGAGCGAGTGTCATAAGTGCGCTACTGGTGACAGCAGCAACTGAGATTTTGCTTCGATCCAACGAGAAAATTTGCAGCATCAGATATAAATATGCAAGCAAGGCTCATAGAATCGACTTGAAACGGAATTCGTCCGTTGTATTTAACTTGGTTTAGTAAACACTGAAAAATTGTTGTAACTTTACTACGCGAAGAATGGTGAGATATGAACAAGCATGTTATTATAACCTATACTCCCGGCCAAAAGAAGCATAATTAAATAGGAAGACGGAATGAGAAAAACTGTTACACATACAAACAACTAGGGACTATAGGGACTAAACAATGGTGCAGTCCTTATAACTAGTGACTGCACCATTTTATAGTTTACTCAATAACTGGCCAACCAATTAGTCGGGTAAAATGGAGGCCAAAATAATCATAAGCATTTGCTTACATTCCTTTATTTGGATCAGCTACATATTGTGCCGAACTGTTTTCCATAACTAAAATTTATTGCTTAGTTAAATAATTATTTCGTGATAATATATCAAACGAGCTGTATAAACAGTCTTTGGTTTTTGCATGAAGTCTTCCGTTTGCCACAATACAGGGAATGTATCTCAAAGTTGAGATGCTCATCTCCCTTTCTTTACTGGTAAATGTAACGCTGTTGCAACAATAACAATGTACAACGAGCTTTGAGGGTATAGCAAGATGAAAATTATATAAGAAAATTGCACGAAGTTATTTACGAGGTCTTGGAAGACTTTTGCTTCCAAGCACATATCTTAAGCATGTCCAAAATATTTACTTCACATTAATACTATGTATGATATACATCTCACAAGTTAAACTCGCTTATTCAGCCAAAAGAAATAGGCTCTATAAGTTCCCAGTCAACATAGAAAGCCTTGATATAGACTTCATACATAAACAATCCAATCCAAGTACGTCAACCTAGCAACACGTGGGAAGTCACTCACGCCGACTCAGTATTTTACTGAATTGTACTCACAGTTTGGGCCAGCGCGTGCCCTGGTCTCACCTTTGTGTGGCATAGCGAACACGGTGCTAGCGTCGGGGCGGGCAATCGAGCCCGCCGTAGAACTGGAAAAATAAACACGAATTCCATTAAGTCTTGCTGTTGCAATTTTTCGATGAAAACTATAAAACGAATATATTTGGTTTTTATTCACAAGACGTTATAAAAAGTCTAAAGTAATTGTGCACATGAACTTGGCTACCCAACGTATTCTTCCCAACGGATTTTGTAGTACGTATATCAAGTAGTACTCGGGTTAATGATGAGCAAACTGAGGTATATTTGTCGGTGTACCGCAAAACCGAGCATGAAAGTTCAACAAGACTGTATCAATGTTTCTTTGATGAATTTCGGGTGTGCGTTTCAAGGGTTCTTGATTGGTGATATTGACTCTTCAATCGAAGTATGCATTCCGAATAGAAAACTCTTGTATGATTCGAAAAATTACTTTTTGTCCCCCATCGTATAAAAGTCCATGAAGAAGTGGAAATTGACATAATATGTGATAATGAAAAAATGTAATTTGGTCTGAGTGAATGTTATATTTGAATATACATGTTTCGATAGGAAAGGTAATGTAACATGGACCCCGAATTTGAATGTAGGTAGATATAGTCACTATTGTATAAACAATAGAGTTTTTAATTCATATCAGGAAAAGTTTAAAAAAGTATTGGAAAGTATGCTATAGTATATCACGATGAATACTTCTTATAGATACATGCATATAACTGCGTGCAATGAAATTGAGATGATTCCCATCAATCGACAAAGCTAAACCAGCCAAATTTAGATGGTTAGCGCAGAGAATTGTAATAGCGCTGGTCTTACAAACGCAGATAGTGGGAAAAAACGCAGATAAGCACAGGTATGATTAGGCATCTGATCATGGCTGGCTGCTGTGCCGAGCGTGCGCGTTGATTGGCCACGTGAACGCCGTGATGACCTCGATGGGAGCGGCGGGTGGTTGTCTTCATTGCCCTAATGAACGGAGCGTGTCGAAAGCAGGAGTACATCCGGGAATTGACAAGGGGTGGCTCTTTAGATGCACCGAGAGCTCAACATTATGTCCTTGGTAAGCAATCAGTTGATGATATGGTAACTAACTATGTTGTTCTTTCTGATATGGTGGCATTCGCACAACCTTGAACAAGAATAAGTAGGTTGAGATTAAGACTCTGGACAGACTTGTATAAATTCATCAGACGCTGGAGCAGATACATACCCCCCACCGTACAATTATTTCCTCAACAGTGGGGGGTGATCGTGACTGTGATGGGTGGCAAAGCTGGCGCTGGCATAAGAACTGAGATCTGCAGGTGGATCGCAGCTCGCACTGTCAAGAACACCTGAGGCATTTCAAGATAGGATAAGCTTTATAAAGTAATGTGATCCCGTGTCATTTTTCTTTCAAGAATTTAGCTTATCCGTATACGATGTATAGCGAAATTAATTCTTTTTGGGTACGAGTAATGTGTTACGAGCAAGAGTAAGTCACTGTATGCAGCTTTACAATGTTACTTAGTAACTGGAGGCGCAGTATAACTGCCGAGCTCAAGGTTCGATTCCTCATTCCGGGTGAACGATTTACGCGTATCTATGATCGAGTGTCAGGAAACAAGTGCTTCTTACGTCACTTCGTACTGACAAAACTTCCGTAACGGGAGAACTGAAATGCATTTCTTCTACATGAGTTATGTACTTTTCCCCTGACACATATTTTCAATGGAGGGAAGAAGAGTGGCATCATATACAGGGTTAGCACAAACAGTTTAACGAGGATATTGATTAAAAAACGTTTCGGCTGGAGAATAAAAAAAACATATTTATAAAATAAATTTTCTTGAAAGTTTATTTCATTCAGTAGCATATATTGTGCATAGGTCATGCTTATGACGGAAAACGACCGTACTTTTAACACGTTATTAAGTCATGGCTCGCTACACAGACGCAGACAGAATTTACACTGTGGAAATTCATATAAAGACAATCGCTACCTGCATTGTGAAGTGACTATCGAAAATTTTTAATAAACAAACAAGTCGTAGCTACAAAGCAATTGAAGCTCATGTTAAAAAAATGTGAAAAACAGGAAGTGTTACTGATGATCTAACATCAGAAAGACCTCTTGATGTTTGTGAAACTGAAATGAAAGATATACAGGTATGATGACCTACAAAAAACTTACTACCTCGAGAACTGCAAAGACTTTTCTTTGAAATAAGCATTATTTCAATTACGTATCAATAATATAACTTTATTTAATCACCTAACGAGTACAATCAGCAACTTTTAATTCACCCTGTACTACTTGCTGTAATTTCAGTTACATCAGCAGATAACCAACGGCAGAATGAAGAACGAATTAGAAATTTTCTATTACTTTGGTATCCTAAGTGGTTAAAACTTACTCTCCTTATCTCTTTGTTTCCTACTGCAAACATTCGATGATTGACAGTAGTACTTTTAATCTAGTGCAGCGCACGGCTACCTCCCTCGCGTTTGCAAATCCAGTAAGGTATTCATAGGGGCGGCCGGTAATCACTTTTCATTTTAATTCATTGACTGCGACCAGCGTATGCTCCTGCCAGAACAAAAACATCGACTTATCGAATGACCGCATGGGAATTATTGCGCTCCCAATATTCTCTGCGGAGCTCATGCAAATTTTTGTGTCTCATGCAAATGACGCGTACGAGATGTAAAGGAAGCGCTCAGCCTCTTCAGAAGACGCGCTTGTTGCATCATTCCGTTCTTGAATGCTAGTTGCTTTGAAGAAAATATTTAGTCTGCCTTTACTGCCATGAGTATTTGATGCGTTTATTCAAAGAGGGGTTTTATGTTTTTAAAATGTTTGCAATTTCAGAGACCAATTGGCACATTATTCTATTGTTTTATGCTTGTTTATTATTTAAAACCTTGTTCGCAATAATGAAATACACATAATAACTACAACTTATGATGTTGAGGTCCATCGTAAAGCAAAGAGAGTTTCAGGACATGATTCACATGGTCTGGTAAAGAAGTACTAGTTGTGACACTTGCTGTGGGGCACGCAGTCCCACCTCTGCGTTTGGGTTGATATCGCAAATCAAACTTTTTGGACGTAATGATAGCAAATGCGTGTTCGGTATTTTGTCCATTTGGTGGGCGTTTCTCTTCGAGTGTAGGTTCTAGTTTATCCAGCATAACGACCTAAATTTGACGTGCCATCTATGAGGCAGTGTAGTAACACAGACACGCAGGAGTAACTGATTAACTGTTGAGTGTTGGGTGTGATAACGAACTGGGAAGCCTGTTGTATGAATGTACGAGTACGTGCTAGGAGGTATGCACACTAGCTTTACTTTGTAAAGGAAGGCTTAATGCTGTGTGCCTGTGTGTGAAGGAATACACTTTTAGGATACATCTAATCGGTAGTCCTCACGCTCTAAAAGACTCATATAATTTATCCTACCATATTCGGGCAAATAATATGAGGAAATGTTTGTACTACACGGTGGTTGTATACTGATTTTTCACTAGGAGGTGGCACAGAAAACGTGCGCAAGTTTTACTATGGCCTGCGGAGGAGAAGAGGAGAGAATGTCGCACATGAGACGGAAATGAGAAGGCCTGTGGGAAGTGGGACCGTCGATCACCAACTTCGAGTTCCAGCTTCAACTTTGAGCCGTGAACTGCAACTTGAACCAACCACAACTGCTCATTTTGACAGCGTAATTAGATTTCGTGGAAACACTTTTCAGGTCCAGAAATATACTGAAGAAAATAATTGATTAGAAGATTGGAGGTGGTGGCGTGTGGCAACTGCTAGCTCGGAAATAGCCTGCCACGCTCGACAATGGCTGGGGCTCTTTTCGAATTCCGGGGAGGATATGGAAACTCTTAAACATTCTGTGCAGCACTCGTCCTCTGTGTGCTGCTCGATACTGTGTGGCTGCCGCTGTGTGTGCTGTGTTGTGGCCGCTGTGTGAATTGTATGGCTGCTGCTGTGTGTGGTATGTGAGAGAGTCGCGATGTGTGGTGTGCTGGTTGTCATGTGTGCTGAGTGTATCGGTAGCTGTGTGTGGTGTTCATAACGGCCGTTGTGTGTGCTGTGTGTGGCGGCTGATGAGTGTGGTGTGTGTCTCGGTCGTATGTGGCGGCCTCTGTGTGTGGTGTGTGTTGGTCATTATGTGTGCTGGGTGTATCGGTAGCAGTGTGTGCTGTGTGTGGAACCGCTGATCAATCTATGTGTGGTGGCTGCTGTGTGTGCTGTCTGTGGCTGCCGATGTGTGTGGTGACTGCTCTGTGTGCTGTGTGTGGTGTATGTGGTGTGCGTGGTGCGTGTGGTGTGCGTGGTGCGTGTGGTATGCGTGGTGCGTGTAGTGTGTGTTGAGTGTGTTTATGTACGAGCATTTGTCGTTTAACGGCCAGTCTCAACATAAAACAGAGCAAATATTTACCGTAGAATAATGAATAATTTCTAATGTGTATAAAAACTAGGCATTTTTACTCCGGTAATACTATAGCGTCAAACCCATTACGAGTACTCCTGTAAAATTTCTAGGGAAAACATTACCTACAAATGTTCATCAAAATTCCTGAAATAAACTGCCTTGTTTAAAGCACATCCTAGTGTTTTACGCCTGACTCGACGATTCAATTTTTTTCGATGTGTTTTTGTGATTTCATGCATATTAACTGCTCCTATCTTCATTTATTCCTGATGCCTGTGTGTGATTGAGGTGCTTGTGCTTGATTGACGGGAACGTGGGAAGTTATTTTACATCGAGACCAGCGCGGACTGCTACTAATTTGGCATTAAATTCTTGAGTCACTGCATAAAGTTGTGTTTTGTGTTGCTAATCAGAGCAGCGTTTAATATAATAAAAACCTCTTCTTGCAGGCCCTCGTGCCGCCACCTGGAGGACAAGTGCAGGCTACATACCCTATGCAGGTGCCACTGCCATAGTCTATGCAGGTGCCACTTCCATAGTCTATGCAGGTGCCACTGCCATAGCCTATGCAGGTGCCACTGCCATAGCCTATGCAGGTGCCAGTGCCATAGCCTATGCAGGTGCCACTGCCATAGCCTATGCAGGTGCCAGTGCCATAGCCTATGCAGATGCCGCTTGGTACTTCAGAGTCACATCAGTCTGCAGAAGAAGGGGGAAGAGGGGGTTAGATGTTTGACCTTGTATCTTCTAATT
>VCRD01000386.1:66344-79731 GCA_006783055.1 Trinorchestia longiramus
AGAGCAGTGGAATAGGAGACCTCTGGCCTAATGGAGTGGTAAATGTGACACAAGGAGAAGTCATCGGAACATTTCATTGTTGTCATCACGAGAGCTGTGTTGCCTGTGTTCTCTGGAGCAGTAATGACCTCCCCTGTCTGGTTATTACTTCAGTTATTACTCGTCCCAGGCAGTATAGTGAAGCCTCTTTGTTGTTCTGTGGATGCAGCCCCTGCAGACCAAGTCAGCACGCTGATAACTGGCCTGACAATCTGACAAAGTGACAGGGTGTGAGGAGGAACTTCACAGTTTTCAATGAGTCTCCAATATTAATTGAAGACTGTTATTTGCATTCTATGATGCTTCAAAAACAAGGACGAGCAAATGTGTACAAGTTTTGTAGTTAAACGACGCCAATTTCGTCCCGATTACCTACAGTATATTTCAGTAAGCAAGTTGTATTAAAAATAGCAACGAATCTAAAAAACTGAATTATTTTCACATTGGGATTACAGTTAAGCAGTTTTCACCACAAGGTATTGAATATAGGAACAGCTGATGGCTAGCTTTAGGTCTCTCAGCTTCTCATCTCACGTGTGATGAGTTCTGTGATGAGGCATAGATGAGTTTAGGAAGTTCTACAAGTAAAATTGTCTATTAATAATCATAAGAAATGAAGCCTTCGGAAACAGCATAATACAGGTGGTTCTATATATAATCTGACCATGTTGCTTTCTAATATGATGCTATTATCTCTTCTACATATATGTTCACGCTATTGTAAATCCCATACTTCCGCATATTTTTACTTTCCTGCTTTCCACACTGGTTTTTTCGTAAGCTTTGTGTTTTAAATCATTGGTATTGCATTTTCTTTATGATACAGTTCTTTATTCATGTGTTGAAGTTAGTGTTTTTACACTCCAATCATTTGCAAGTAAAATTCATGACATTTTTCGACAATCCAGTAGAAATCGGGGTGTATATAGGTGTTATTACCATCATCTCATCGATTCAGAGCTACCCTCACTAAACCGACATTTAATTCTTCTTGACATGAACTACGATGTTCATTGTAAAGCAGTGGCGTTGATCATTGAGGTTCAGGAAGTAAATCTTCGTGTTTAAGGTTTAAGAAGCAACACTGTATTATCCTCTGCAGCTGAAGAGTGCTGGCTATGTCATCATGACACCGAGAATTTGCGTGGTCTTTTTAGGAAAGTATGAACACGAAAGTGTTGCTGTAGCTCAGTTAATGGTATTCAGAGTGGGGTTCGCTCACCATTTTGTGTAGCGGTTGTGGTGTGCAAATCAAAACAAGCCACCCGAGGGTCGAGTTTCAAAAGAGAAGCAAAAAGGCACAAAACAAACAGACCACAGTGCCGGCGGTGAAACATTCGTCCGCCAAGAACAAACCAAGACCATTGTGATGGTGGTCCGCAAAATGGTGCGGGTCTTTCTATGTTTCACGTTGAGTTTGCCTGAATTTTGTTGCGAGATATTTGCTCGGTGGCAGGCAGTTGGTTTTTTGACCTTATACTACGGCCAATATTTAATATTTCTTAACAGTTGATGGGTAGCACTTTTGCAGCAACAATACAACCAGCACTTCTGCTGTACATGTGAAATACACCAAAGGCTTGAAACCTATTATCAATATTAGTTAATCAGATCTAGACAAATATTTCTAGATTAATATGGTATTTTTCAAGTATTCCACTTGACAAAGTTTTCAGAAGCACTTTGTGGTAGTTCGTTTGTACGAGTTTGTGCGATGCATGTACGACCTCATCATCCAATGCCTCGCACTTCACAAATCTTGCGCCTGTGTGTTTTAAATAAAACTTCGTATGAATTAATATTATATTATCGCATTTTATGAACGGTCTACATCCTAGGTTTACCTTACCACCCACATGGCATATATTATCGTGTTAAAAATTCTGGGTACCTACAATGTATACACTTTTTGGACGACATAATTTTAAAGGCTTTCACAATAAGAGAATCATTCATTTTAGCGTAGTTGCGTTTTTGCCACCCCGCCACGGGCGTATTTACACAGGCTGTGTAACACACACAGCGCTGCGCTTACAGCAGATCGATGCGCCTCCCCTGCTCCTGCCTCTGCTTCAGTTTTAAACAAGCGTAACAGTTGAAGTTAAGCTGCGGGCTGCAGTTTAAAGTAAATAAGGGCGCCATGTTTTGAGAGGGGGCCTCTGGGTGCCTAAGCTAACCCCCACATTCACTCCCCCTCCATTGCCCTCTGTTGCTCTTGTTATTATAGGGACGAAGGAATACGAACATCATGTAATACTAGCAGAATACAAGGAGCGCAGTTAAAGTCAGTATTGTATAATTGAGAGCGCGTACCAGCATCATGTAATACCAGGAGGATACTAGGAGAGCAGTCAGAGTTATTTACCACAAAACTTCAAGTAATTCTATTGCACTTGAGTGCAAGCAGCTCATTTTCTTTTACATTTTCACGCAAGAATTCTGTAGCAACTAATGTATATATTTACTTGACTCACAGTACCGACATGTGCTGAAATTTTTAGAGAAGTACTTACGTACTCACAAACATATTAACAAAACGTGCTTAATACCTGACTAATTAATATATATGAATTAAATTTTCCGTATAAAAACAATTACCATCATTTACAGTAGAATATTTCTTGCGAATGCCATGTTTTCGCTTACATCTTACCGATGTACTTGGCTGGAGAGCATTCTACAATAATTATAACATGTGATTGTGTCTCTTCATTTTAATCCATCTTTTGTTACTAGTTAATACATGACGCTCATCCTGCAGCCAATGAAAAAGGAGCACCGAAGTAATTTGATCCAAAAGTCTTCCATATTTGACAAGTGAGTGAAGAGTATTTACTGACTGAATGAAAAGTATCTAGTGACTGAGTTGTGTCAATGTATGGGTTCACGTAAATACGTAAAATGTATGAAGGAGGTACAACGAGTAAAATACGTAAAATGTATGAAACACATAAAATGTACGAAACACGTCAAACGAGTAAAAAATACGTAGACTGAAGTATCCTCTGAGGTACAAGTCCTGATACTACAGCAGCTCTACCACTCACTGAACTCGCTTGATGGTGAAGTTTCAACGTTTCAGAATGTTATTAAGATTACTCAATAACATCAAATACTTTACAGAACTGGAGAGTTTGTTCCGTGTCCAATGAAACTCGATTAAAATAATATTTCATCTATTGAATTTTCATGAATTGTACGTAAAATTAGATCACGTTTGACGAGGTGCTGTTTGTGCTCACACTTTCTTACAAATGTGGTGAACAATTAACTTAAATGAGTTCTATTGACATGCATAAATTGTGTGTGTGTTGTTTACTCCAGCACTGGGTAAAACAAGATTTTAAAGTGTTGTTTATTATTGCTATGCATTTAACATATTAAGGACTAATATCCTATTTGGAAGATAATAATGACTTGCTCCATAGTTTTAATCTTTTCATAAGAGTTGTGATGGTTAGCAACAAGGGAAAACAGTGTTTGGCCAGGGCAACTACCTAGGAAAAGGGAACATGAGAGGCCTTCCCTAACTTTAAGATCTCCGAGTGCAAACCATTTCGCCGTCAGATCGAGGCTGCCCCCGGACTCAGTATCGATCGCTCATGCCAAACTTAAATTCTACGATTCATATGCAAAACACAATTAGTTATTTGTATGAAATAATAAATACAATGTGAAGTGATCGTTTACGGGGGAGTCATGTAGTAAATGTTTAAATGTGATCAAAAAGCAGCCTCTAAGACAATGCTTGATCTCTTTGGCCTTGTCTTAAAGGAGAAGCAACGAAGGAAAAAACACTTCCCGAGATCTGGGAGCAGAAGAAACACCGAAAAAGAAGAGCTGAACTGCGTCCGCAGTTGATCTGACAAGGGCGTGCGAAAAGGTCGGTGCGCATTAGCGTCTCGCTCTGCAATAATAGATCGTGCGGAGGAGCTGGATAAGGGCGAGTCAATGAAGAAGGTCTAGTTGGGCTTAGGATAGAGTGCTCGAGTGGAGAGGGAAAGGGATCAGAGGGGACACGAGAGAGAGAGGGAGAGTTAGGGGACTTAGGGAGGCTCAGCAAGAGCATTTGGGGGTCTGGGGACAAGAAACACTCAAGATGTTCTGACCCCTGCCATGCTGCAGGCGTTTGAATGTGGCCACTGCAGCCGCAGTTTTGATTCTATATGTCAAGCAATGCACTTGTTGATAATTCCAGCTTCTCTAACTTAACAGTATGTTAGCGAAGCTATGTGTCGCGGTAAATGACACATTTAGAATAAAAAATTACAATTCCATGCACAGAAGTGGAGACAAAGTTATAACTTTTTCCTACATCCTCATCTAGTAACATCGTTAAGACTGGTGTACGTCATGCTTTTCTTGTCGAAACATTATTGCAGAAATTCGATTCTGTTATCGTGACACAGAGAGCTTTTCGAATTCGTTACACAGATACGAGTGATATTGAGTTAGGTAAAAGAACAGTACTATGACAGGTCGCCAATTCTAGAGCCGCTTGCTCGGTGCTTAGAACAAAGCCACCTGCAAGACATCACAGAGCTCGAACTCTAGAAATTGGTTACAGTCTGGAATATCAGCTGGAATATTCAACTGATTGCAGACTTCAGAAATCGCCTGCGTAAAGTGGATGGAAGCCACCATTCCGAGGACATAATTTTTGAAATTGAATGAATAGAAACTGTTTCTGCGATTAAAATACACTGAAATTATTATTTAATACATGTTCATCTCTCCTTTTATGAGCCTTCGAAATATGGGAGGAATTTCTAGCTCTAATATATTGAATGAAATGAATTAAACAGTTCTAAATAAAGTTTTTTAATTTGACTACTGTTTCATGTGATGGAATTAACTTCTTAAATAGGTAATATTGAATGAGGGAAAATATTAAAATTTTGATTCTATTCAAATGGATTTTCCCGACAAATTCATTTACGTATTTGTCTAAAAATGTTAATTTTATTAGATGCAATCAGCATACAGTGTGACCCACACTAACAGTCCAATATAATACTACTTAAAATATCAAAAAATATATTTATGCATAACATGGGTATTTTTTAAATATATAATTATCTATCGAGGATTTAAGACGGTTATTTGCATTGATAACAATGTACAGTGAAAGATACGACACTTTTTCCTGAATATTGATCTTTCTACCGACCCGTTATGTTAGGTGTTAGTCCAACATGATTTAACTAGTGAATTCATTATCAAAGAGAATTGAAAACAACTGATAATAACTTCAGCATTGCAATATATGTAAATATACAATATATTAATGAAAAGTGAATAATTTTAACAAAAGATGAAGGCGTTTTATTAATCTAACATCCCTTACATTTCCTTTACACGATCATTTGTCGATTCAGTCAAATTATTTATTGTAGCAGACAACACCAATCTCGATGCAACTACCATGGCATTGTGTAAGTCTTGTTTTAAAGTAAGTTACCGACTATCAGGATGAATTTCTCCCTTAAAGATGAACCAGAAATTTTCTAATGAGTTGAAATCTGACAATTTTGGCAATTGTCGTTTTTGAATCCCGACGAAGCCAGATATTCCTTAGTTTTTTCAGTTGAATGAGAAGATGCATAGTCTTTCATGAACACAATCTTTTTCTGGACTGACAAAGGAGGGTCTTCAAGTCAAGGTAAAAGTGCTTGATTTAAAAGTCCACAACATGAAGCTGAGCTAATTTTAACACCACAAGGAATCATTTCAGGTCCTATAATTCGGTTGTATATTAACTTAATCTCTCCTTTTATCATGAAACTGAGTTATTTGTTTCAATCATTTCAAAGTGGTGTACTTCTTGAGTTCAGATAAAGAAGAAATGTTGGTAAATTTATCCTATTCAAAGGTAAAGAACGATTCTACTTTAGAAGGCAAAATTCACCCCCTCATGGTCGCCATATTAAGGGTGATATTAAAATAGAACTAATATTAATAGAGTCTGGGTGAGATGCTGCGTAGTCAGGGAGTTATTTGAGGCATGCAAGTAACTTGAAAGAGGAAAATCATCAGTTCGTAGAAGCGAGTTGGCGATAATGTGTGTCCACTGTCACTAGCTGTCGTCACAGCCGTGTTCACAGTAAGCAAAATTGACTTTGTTGTGAACACAAATGTTGGCACCTGATCTAAAGCCCTTGTCATTAGCTAAACGATTGAAATTCTCAATAACAACTTCTCGGGAAAGAGAAAACCCAGTTTTCCCCGTGTAAGTAACGTGTTTTTAATATTATAAGGACTTTCGTCTTGATCTCGGGTGAGAGAAACAGGGATACACTATTTATTTTCATGCAGAAAAAATTGAACATCTGCTTAGTTACAAATACTATGCTAATACGTGTTGTTTAGTGATTCCCATGGCTCCACTACAAACGAATACTGCGACGAGGCTAGCTTTCATCGACCAATGAGCAAACAGGACAGAAGAAGTGAATCCAACGACGAGGCTAGGCCCTGTTACGACCAGAAGCACGACATTAACCAATGAGCGGTCACGCTCAGGGAGCAGTGCCCAGTCAACCGCCCTATATTACTAGGCTGCAACGCTCTGCGTCACGGACTCTCTACCAAGCGCTTCCAAAGTCAACACCTTCACAAGAAATCTCATCACCTGAACTACTCAACTTACAGCCAACAGCAGAGCGAACGAAAAAGAAATCAGCCATCCTGTCTGCGGACAGGATGGGGCTCAAACAACCCACGCACTAACAAGAAGTGCACGCGCTACAACTCTTCACGTCCCGGACTCTGCCGGCAAGAAGTCAGTACGCCAGTACTCGACGTCAAGACATGCACAGCGAAAAACCAAGTGCTAATATCATATTCAAATGTCTAAATACAAACTGTTAAACTTATTCCGCCTTTAATTGCCTTTTCTCCTATTGGGTTCCTCGATGGTCCCTTACTCCCTCAGGCGCTCACTCCGAGTAGGATAAAGATATTCAGTGTCCGCTCAGAGACAAGAGATGTCTGAGAGTTAGGACTGAAGAGTATTAAAATATATCACTATAGTTGTACATCGATATCAGGAACCACTATTTCATTCATTCGTAAAGTAGGATACTAGCAAAAAAAACTTTTGCGCTTGCACAACAAAATTTACAGCTCAAAAATATTAATAAATGAATCAATGCTTTTATTTTAGTCGCGTTGAGGCACTTGTACACACATGAAGATAAGGACCACTGAACTGTGTGACAGTTCTAATAAAATTATCACTTCGATTAAACAAATGAAAAACACAGATATTCACCACGATCTAGCACTTCAATGGAGACCATTGACATTGGGTCATCAATACGCTCTCAGCAGATAGAAAGCCAAAACGAACATTAATTTGAACACCACAGCCCCAAAACCTTTGATGGCGGATTGCTGTAGTTGCATTGCGCCATGCAGTCGAGTCTGTAAAGGCTGAAAAATGCAGTGTTCTTTGATAGCACTCCACTTAAATGAATGCATTTTATGCATTCAAAACATTGCATTATTGAGGTCAGTAACGTGTGAACATGGCGAGCAGAGCGTCGAGGTCAGGCTCATTTTCACAGCCGACGTCGATAAGTTCAACGATGCCGTGACTGTCCGTGTGCATCGCTGATGATCACGTGTAATGATCAGAGTTTTTACATTAATATTTAATGCGAATATAAACTCTGTGATGCGTATTTTGGATCGAAAAGACGAGAATGTAGTATAATATAATGGATTAATGGAATATGCACGAATGAGATATACTTTTTGTGACAAACTCGTTCATAGAACCCCAATCAAGTCGATCGTCATCATGCACACACGCTCACTATGCAGCTTACAGGAATTGACCATTCCTGGCTCTTCTTCAACTCTGAACTAGAAAACTTGGTCCTTAGCACAGTGCAATTCATTGCAGCACAGTGCACAGCTGTAATGTAATGAACACCTGAAGACCACGGTAAACACCCACACACTAACTACGTGACATTAACATTATACACGGCACTGCGCATCCAGTACAGTGCGGTATACAGGAGAGTAATCGGTAGTTTACGAACGCAAACAACTCTGGTTCGAAGTCAAAAAATCTGCAGGCCACTACGTCAATATGGAATGAAGTCGCCTGAACTCTGCTTTTGTACGGCCGTTTAGTGAGAGGCTCCACTCAGTCAGAAATCAAAACAAAATATCTTCAAATTTTTGACGTAGAAGTGCGAGTAAATAAGGCCTTTCATACACAATTTTTTTATCAAATATCATAATTATAATAACGTATTTTAAAAACTGACGCTGTATAATACTTTATTGGACAACTTCGCTTTCCTCCTATGACGTAGAGCCTTTGAGTTTATGGTGAAACTATTTTGGATAAAATTTTACTATAGAGCATCAGTAACTTTTCATCATTTGGCACAGTAACAACTCCAAAACTTATGAGACCTACAAGACGAAATTTTTCAACTCTTCCAGCACAGCTAACACATTGCAGACAAAACCAAGCTAAATAAGTTAAATCGGAACCGAGGGTGAGATAAATTATAATAAAACCAGACTGGGGAGAAGAGTAGGGTTTGAGCAAGTAAATCACAACCTGCGGTTAAATAAGTTATACCCTGACCGGACCGGATAAATCTGGGCCTGTGGTGGGAGTTAAATTAGTCATGTGAGCACACATGCAGGCTACATTTGGGTGCAAAGGTGCCGAGGGCATTGAAGCTCGTTCCTAAGTGTTTATTTCGTTTCCAATTTTTCAATAAAAACCTAGTTCTGGACCATCAGCTTTGTCATTACGGTCGTGTGCCGCGCCTATTTAATTCCTCTATTTCAGTTCACTTATTTAAGCTCACCTATTTTACCTCACCTATTTTATCTAACCTATTTTAGCTTACCTATTCCGGTTCCCTTATCTTAGTTAACATATTCTAGCTCACCTATGTATTTCACGCCACCTACTCTAGCTTACTTCACCACGTTCTTCTACTGACGCAAAACAGCGACATGCAGAAGGAAGGACATCAGGAATTTAAAAATCGTAAGCAAGGAAGTCTGTGTATTTGCATTAACTGAGCGTGACATTTATAAGCGTCTCATGCATACACTTCATCATGCACACACTCATGCGTCTCATGCATACACTTCATCATGCACACACTCATGCGTCTCATGCATACACTTCATCATGCACACACTCATGCGTCTCATGCATACACTTCAGACAGCATGCATGCACACACCAGAAGACGCTGCCGGCGACTACACCAGTGTTGTACTCATGATGCATTGTACCACAAATGAATGCTTAAAAATGTACAAAATATGTATTCACCCACGATGTATTGTGGTTATTTTGGACGAATGAGTTACTGAAAAACTCGAATATAACTTAGAAAAAAATTAAACGTATGAAAATAAATACTATTTGTGAACTCAACTTGCAAAAATTACCTTGAATAGTAAGAAAAACATTTGGCCTTCCAAAATCAATTTGAAATGTTGGCGAAATTCACAATCTCAATTTCTGTAAGTTTGACGTGCTCTCCAGTTTAAAATTATGGAGATTGATTGATAAATGCATGAATGAAATGATAAACTGCCTGCTAAATGCATGACATAAACAAACTTGTTATCAGACACGTGTGAAAAGCTTTTGACGATGCTCTATAATGACCAGGCACGTACACATATGCTCACGTAGCATCGTTTGTTACAGTCGTGTCACCAACACACGCCCTCACACACTTAATGGCCTCACACACCTGATGGCCTCACACACCTAATGCCCTCACACACCTAATGGCCTCACACACCTGATGCCCTCACACATCTAATGCCCTCACACACCTAATGCCCTCCCACCCCTAATGCCCTCACACACCTAATGGCCTCACACACCTGATGCCCTCACACACCTAATGCCCTCACACACCTAATGGCGTGTAACGCAGGGCAGTACCGGAGTGTAGGTTGCAACTCACGCATTGGCGCAGTGAGGCGTGATGAGGGATCCCCACTCACACATTCCTTCCCCTCTCACCCTCTCATCCCCTCGTTTCTTCCTCCCCTCGGCGGTCGACGGCAACCACATGCTGTCATGTCACCCATGTCTTGTAATCGCTCCACCTCCTCATGTGTAGGGTGCGGCAAGGCAACTTCCTTGTTTCAAAGCAAAGAGCTTTAAAAAAAGGAAGTTGTGTTGCCGCACCACCTGCGTTCCTAAAGTCTATAAGAAATAATTTACTTCGGTTCTACATTGTTAAGGTTTTGTTCAAAAGTTAGGTACAATTACATAAAAACTGTGTGAAGATGAGGGGCATTTTTATTCAATCAAAAGATAAGTAACATCGATTATTTATTTTTTAACGTAAGAAAACACATCATGGGGTAGATTTAAATATGGATCATGTGGTGCACAAACTGCGGCTGTTTGTATAGTGTCAGCCAAGAAGTCTTCCGTTTCGTCCACCCCAAACTTCACTATGGAGCTGAACGGACTTTTGATCACACCCTGAAGATCATACTGTAAGTCTTATACATGGTCAAAAAGAACTCTTTCTACCCACACAAGTCACCGATGTATCAGGCTGGTGTGATGTCAATCACTGTTCTAAGACAAATGAATTTCACTAACTGCTACACACATTACCTGAATTTTTTCGATGCTAAAAGTTATTCAGTAAATACGTCAACCTAAAATAAATGTTAATTTAAACCCTGACCAACTAACGTAGTAATGTTGGTCAGTTCAGTCGAGCTAAAATGCTACTGAAATGTTACGTGCCTGTTTCAGTTAGTATTTTAGTGAACATTCATCGGATGATGTTGAACGAAATGTGATAGTTTTATAACGATGAGTAGACATTGTGTTGTTGCTGGTCACGTCCCAGCCGTAATGTCTAAATGTGAAGACACAAGAGACATCTTAGATCAGGTGAGGAGGTAAAATTATTTTTACGTGTATCCAAGTCGAAGTTTACTTAAACTATTGACTGCCCTTGACTGCTTGTATTGACTTCCTAAAACAATGATGAGCCTCAGCTGGGTCCCACACGTGCCACAGAATTACTTATGTCATCACTCCAAGTAGAGTAAAATTGTCAGTATTCCTTGCTTGCATTGAACCCAGCTCTAAGTTATTTATATGTGATAAATGAATGCTATTTTCCCGAGTAATTACCTTGATAATACGCAAAAAAGCCGTTAAGGAGAGTACAGATGTTAAGCAAACAAATGTCGAAAGCAATATTACAGAACGTCAGAAAACGACAGAAAGAACGCGCGATGCGTGTGGTGCTGCAAACAGACATGTACGATATCTAGATAATACGTTTGTTAATTCTACGATTGTAAATCCCTTGAGGTGTGAAATATACTTTAAATATATTCTACCATATTTAAAGCATTTTAAGGTGTGAAAAGTGTAGCCGAAATACGACATAGTTAATTCAATCGTTGCAAATTCTGCGTTAATAGTAGATAAAAAAAAACACGTAAACGCAATGAGCGTCAACACAGAGCGTGCAAATGTTATGCATTAAATAGCGTTGCTGTCTGCTCGCCTCTAACGCATAAATATTTGGGAGTATCAACGAAGATGCATGCAAAAAATAGATCAGGATTCATGAATTCTGTTGTATTTTTTCTTTATTGCCTCCTGCACCACACAATCACGCACTGCTTCAGCTGAATGCCTTGAATAAATTTGCGGCATGACTGGAGTGTGGCATTCAAACACATGTGTGAAGCAATGAACGTGAATATGCGCCATGCTTGTAGATCTTGAACATGATTATGCGCCATGCTTGTAGATCTTGAACATGATTATGCGCCATGCTTGTCGATCTTGTACAGGAATATGCGCCAAGCTTGTCGATCTTACATTCTGAGTACACTTCTGAGTACTTTTGAGAACATTTCTGAGTACACTTCTGAGTACTTTTGAGTACATTTCTGAGTACACTTCTGAGTACTTTTGAGTACACTTCTGAGTACTTTTGAGTACACTTCTGAGTACTTTTGAGTACATTTCTGAGTACACTTCTGAGTACTTTTGAGAACATTTCTGAGTACACTTCTGAGTACTTTTGAGTACATTTCTGAGTACACTTCTGAGTACTTTTGAGTACATTTCTGAGTACACTTCAGAGTAGGGGTGGTGTGTCAGAGGAGAAGAGATAGAAAAGGAACTGCTCTTTTGAAGTGTAAAGGGCGTATGCACCGTGCACTGCTGGACACCGTGCACTGCTGGGCACCGTGCACTGCTGGGCCCCGTGCACTGCTGGTCACCGTGCACTGCTGGTCACCGTGCACTGCTGGGCACCGTGCACTGCTGGGCACCGTGCACTGCTGGGCACCGTGCACTGCTGGGCACCGTGCACTCCTGGGCACCGTGCACTGCTGGTCATGGCTTGTGAAACAAATTCTTGCATCACACAAGCGATTTATGATCAGCAGTCGTAACTCGTAACAGTTCCATAACTCGCTTGCCATCTGTTTTTTTAATTTTTCCTATGTTGACTGAATTAGTGCAGTTGATCAACTATTACACAACATCTTAACTTGCCTAAATTGAAACATACAAGGCATATATTTCATATATGAAATGTATTTACTACTGCATCTAGCGTAGTCATATTAAAACTTATCATTTTCACCAATGATTTATGATGACTGTATTGAAGCTCTTTACTATAAATGTTTTACCAAACATAAAATTACTATTTGTGGTTGCAAGAAATAAATTTTCTGCGTTATAAAGTGACACAATTAACTTTGTGGGAATAACAAGTTATGTACGTAGGTAGATCCTTCGTATTTAGTGAAGTCATATCTCTCTAATTTGACATTTGATTAAAAAAGAAAACATGTGCACAAATAAACCAATGGAAATTATTACAGAGTGGAATTTATTTAACAATCCCAAGTAACTCCAGTCACCCACGCAAGTAACCCCAGTCATCCACGCAAGTAACCCCAGTCACCCACGCAAGTAACCTCCACCACTCACGCAAGTAACCTCCACCACCCACGCAAGTAACCTCCACCACCCACGCAAGTAACCTCCACCACCCACGCAAGTAATTCCCACATCTCCACCGGGAATTTCTTGGACTGAATAATCAGTTTGCAGGGCAGACATTCATAAACTATGATGAGTTCGGCCATTTTATAAATCACATAATCGAAACCCATTCTGGAACGACCAAATGATCGACGTTTTGTAAATATTAAACATATAATTTCATATTCTCCTTATTTTTGTCATAAAATTTACTACAATTCCTCTTTGAAACATTTAGGCTCAGTTCTGTCATATCACATAGTTCTGAACTTCATCACCTCCTTACCTGAGAAGCCG
>VCRD01000386.1:80212-93492 GCA_006783055.1 Trinorchestia longiramus
AAAAGAATTTCAGTGCATGCATGCGTACATATCTCAGAGAGTTCACTTCATCAATTCACCTCGATTCGAAGAGCTTATGTGGCCTAAAGTATGCATATTGTTGGAACATTGTGTTGAAAATCATAAGTTCATACGCAAACTTCATTGTAAAAACTTCATTGTATTGTAAAAGACGCGAATCGCTGCACGCTATCTACCATAACATGACATTAGCGTTAGGGAGTGGCTTGAATAACTTGCTTAAGAGAGAAAATATCATGAATCAAACTTAAAAAGCTTGCGCGTTCTAGTTACGAAACAGCTCCTCGCTTGTCCGAGCACACTTCAAAATATAACTGTATGCTGTTAGTTTCTTGTGCAGTGTGAAGCTGCAAGATATTAGTATTCATGTTCTGCTAATATTACTACTGAGGAATGTTTATTTCTTGGAAGTAGATTCCTATATTTCAGGTTTTGCCGCATTTTAATTTTTACTATACAAATGTTTGAAAACAAAGCAATGACAAGCCACTCACCCTCTCTCTAACTTTCCGAGGTATATTTTATATTTTAATTTCCTCTTCCAAATTGTAAACAAGAAAAAATATTTAGGATTATTTTTGTTGCAAAGCTTGTGGTAGAGCACAATGCATGTTCAGTAGCTTGTGGTAGAGCACCATGTTCAGTAGCTTGTGGTAGAGCACAATGCATGTTCAGTAGCTTGTGGTAGAGCACCATGTTCAGTAGCTTGTGGTAGAGCACCATGTTCAGTAGCCTGGCGGGATACGAACACACGCACGCACTCACACGACCAGTTCAGAGGTTGTGCTCTTTTAGATCAATGGGAGAAGGTATCGACGATGTCCTTTTTTTATCGAGGTCTTTTGAAGTCGGCGGTCTGGCCAACACAGACGCAGCTCGCTAGTGGAGCCACATAATGGGCCTGGACCCCAGCAAACAGGGGACTGTACGCAGGGCCTCAGAAGGTCTCATGTATGTTTGGCGCCGGAGAGCTCAAGCTCCACAGCCAAACAACTTGTGCTTGTTTTCGGCACGGGCTCTGCTGATCAACCGTGGTCGTGTATGGAGTTCATGCTTCGTATCAAGCATACGTGCTGTAATGTTGTTGTATTAATACATCCGATCTTTTCCACATTAACTGGAGCAAGAAAAATTTGTAGTGCTGCATTTGTCACGTTGTCTCCGGAGGACTTTGTTTCATTTCTTGATTTTTGATGATGAACGAGCATTCGTTGAATTTTCTTAAAAATCAAAGCTTATGTTCTTGTATTCATACTTGTACTCCTACCATTGCAGGAAATGCGGTTGCCTGCTACTCATATCGACGGCAAGTTCTTCATGCGTATCTCTCTTTCTGATATTTGAAATCATCCTATTGAGTCGTTCTCAATACACTCAATTATCAATCGAATATTTTTTATCTAGTGGAGAACGATCAAGATAATCACACTTCACATTCAGTTGTCCTTCATTAAACGTAAATCATCACAGCCAACCATCATCAAATCACCACCAATAACATCACGGTTTTAAGAGCGGAGTCATCGACTTGCGAGTTCAGACTATCAATATTTTGGCTATTGATTATGGTATTGATATTAATATTACTTTATGATCTTGTTGAACTTATGATCAAAAAAATTTTTATCTACTTATTTTATACACCGTGTATCTCCACCTCTGTCTCTTTCTCTCTCATTCTATCTCTGTGTGTGTCCGCCCATTTTTCCAATCTACTACTGAAAAAAAATTATTGAACTGAAATCATAATGGGTATGCATGTAGTATAAGCATTTTATTGTGGATACCAAAAGGGCCGATTTGCTATAAAATAAGCCATTTTTTCTTGTTATTAGCCTTCTTCTCCTACACTGCCATGTTATCAGTAGATAAGATAAAGAATGGAAGTTCTGTATAAATTCATGAAAAATAATCATTTAAAACGCAATAATTTGTCGTAACTCTTTAATACATTCGTTTTTATGATAATTTCGAATTAGCCAAATCCAAACCGTGCAATTTCTACGGGAACTATATAATCTAATACTAAGAATGACTGTCGTGTTTTTTATATATTCATTTATTTATATATTGATTTATTTATTTATATGTTTCGTGTCACTTTCAAAAAATTCTTGAGATCCAGAGCCTTATATACTCGAGTCCGTATTGTGGATACCGAGTTCAGCGGGGTATTGCCCTATGATTCGGGTACATTGTGCCTGAATATGACACGAATTGCAGTCAATTATAGTAGTAGAAAACTAAGTGTCTTAGTTTTCATTAGGAATGTTGTCATTAAAGAAATACTCAATTAAAACGTTTGTCCTTTGTAAATATATATAAAATTAAATATATTGCAATGCGTTCTTATATGTAATTTTATTTAATATCTTTCTAACATTATTTGCCATCATTTTTGATGGCACGGGTATTATCACAAAGTCTCTCCCGTTATTTTTCACGGCCGAGTACAATAGTGTATAATAATAAGCGAAGGCTTCATTCCTGTTTAGACAATCTCATCAGTGTTTTGGACTGCACCATTCCCAAGACCTGAGAGCCGCTGATGGTGGATAGATGACAATCACAACGGCCAGAGCTCTCCGACTGATTCACTGAACTTTGAACACACAAGCTTAACTAAAAATAGTCTTTACATCAGACCTATTGGTCTGGTTGAACAGCTCTAGTGTAAATTATAGCATTCTGGGTATCTAGGATACGAGGAAATTGAGGTAAATACTTAAATCGGTGCCCCTGAATAGTACGCTCGATTTTCACACTCAATTAAGGTAGACCAACATAGTGTTACTGAGATGTAATTTCTATAATAAAGTTGTGACTGTGTCTGTGCCAATTATGTTGAACTGGCAGGAATAATGGAATCTCCTCGGTATATAATTTTATGAAGCATGAGATATATATTCACTTTACTGCTCACACGGTCTCTACATCTCTCTGACACTGCAGCGCTCTGATGTTCTTTCAGCTGCTGTCGACAGCGTCTCCATTCTTTCGCCATCGTCATTCTTATTACTTACATGTGGGTTAGAATTTCAGTCCCTCAGTTTGTGGCAGCATGACACAGAATCAAGTACTTTGAAATAAAGATGTTGGAAAATTAATTGGAATATGTACGTATCCTTACTACAACCTCAAGATAAATAACCATGGTATTTCATCCATCTAATGCACAAAGTATCACACACAGAAGAAGAAACGCATGTGCATGACGAAGTATATATGGGTATAAAAATGTACTTACTTTGAAGCTTACTTTGAAGCACTCATGCAACCAAGCGTGACTCAGAACCAAATAATTATTACTGGCTGATGGTATAATACTTGACCTTTCATCCTAAAAAACTGCTATTTAAGAGTTACTACTTGTGAGAAAGGCAGCATTTGTAACCTTTTAATATTCATCAAGTCAACACAAATGCACGTGCTTAAGTTCAACGTATGTAAACTGATTGATCAAAAGCGTGTGTCTACATGCATCTAATTGTGTTTAGGATGTGGTAAACACACTAGTGTATTTTAGTTAAGATAATTTTTTATAAATGGTTGTGAGTTACACAATTTTGTGATAGGTACCTGAGGTTCTTGAACTATAATGTCAAGAACAATTAAAAATAAACAGATTTGTAAATGAAAAAACTAAATAATGGTTTTAAATAACATGATATCGTTTGTTATGAACCAATAATCAAATCATGAAAAAAAGACATCATGTAATAGAATAGGGGTGACAAGTAAAGTCAGTCTCTGTGTAAAGCTCATAAGATCGATAAGTTTCAGGAAAGCAGAGGCAATAACACAGCGAGAATTAATTTTTAATTGCTCGTCATAATATGGAAAAGAAATTCAGAATGTATGCTTGCATTATCCAAATCCAAACTGTGGAATTTTACGGAAACTATATAATCTAATACTAAGAATGATTGTAATGAGAAATAAAAGTAATCTGGAATGGGCAGTTTGACGAGATCTATGTTGTTATTTTCCTCATAAAGTTAACAATTCAGAAACATACGCCGAAACATGACGGAATGAACACTTTCTGAGTGCAATTACGACCAAGAAATGTGGAAAACCTTATTACTATATGATGTTAATCAAAGTAGAACGTGAATAGTGGTAATAGAGAACGGGAAAAAAGCGTCACTGGCACCAGGCAAACAATGACATCCCGTGCTTCTGAATTACGTGCGTGATTCAGAGCAGCGACGGTGAGAAGAGCAGCATCATCATCCGTATGATAATACTAGTGAGAGAAGCTCAACGTTATGAACAAGACTCAATACTAGCGAGACTATGTGGACACAAGCGATAGTACGCGAACACTAGCAAGAATACGAGAATACTAGTGAGAATAATTGGACACTAGCAAGAATACGAGAATACTAGAGAGAATAATTGGACACTAGCGAGAATACCTAAATAAAGGAGAGACTGATGGACAATCGAAATCATGCGAGGCTTCGGAACTTTTTCGAGCAAATGAACAACTTGTGCAGAAAAGATCAACACGTGGAACTGAGATTTGCACCTAAATATATTCCTGAGAAATACGAAAGTCACCTCACCAAAACAGCGAGGTTGCAGAGTTAAGACAACCAGAGTATCAAGGGTGAGAGCAGTGAATTATTACTGTAGTGCTGTGCTTAGACAAGATATTCTCAACAGAAGATCCTATTGGCTCAGAACAAGAACATATCGTGAGCCGTGAGACCCAGAACAACACAACGTGAGCCGTGAGACCCAGAACAACACAACGTGAGCCGTGAGACCCAGAACAACACAACGTGAGCCGTNATCGTGAGCCGTGAGACCCAGAACAACACATCGTGAGCTGTGAGACCCAGAACAACACAACGTTAGCCGTGAGACCCAGAACAACACAACGTGAGCCGTGAGACCCAGAACAACAACTTATCGTGAGCCCAGAACCAGCGCTGCTGGAGGGTTGCAAGTTTTGTCCCGTAGTACAAAACTTTAGCTAGCAAACAAGCACCAAACAAAGTCGGAGCGCAACTTGCCTAACAAGTTCATGAGCAAACAGAACCAAGAGTCAGTTCTGGACGGAGTAAACGCTCTACATTTCCTGGTGCTGTTCCTGACTTGGGCATTTTTTTGCAGTGACGGCCACGCACGCATTAGTACAAGTAATGAAGACATTATTTGAATGGACTTCAGCCTGTTTATCTTATCCGGCAAAAGCGATGTTAGAAGGAATACGTTATTTATTATAGAAGTTTATTAAATAGAAACATATTTTTAAACTTAATTGGATAACTAGAAAACTGTACGTATTTCTTTCTTACTAAGTTGCATCCCATGGCTTCCATAAGTGCTTGTAGTGCAATAAGTTTGAATGAGCAAGTGTTCGACGTTGAAAGATAGTACGAACAGGCATCGTCATCTCGTGAGACCAACTTTTTAGTAAACTGTTTCAACTTTGGTTAAATTAAAGTTATAGTGTCATGAGAAGTTTTTGAATTATATTCTTATTCTTTTTATTTTTTAGTTGTGAACATATTCACGCTGAGATTGGAGGTTTATTTACACATTAAATACTGGCGTATTATTTCCTGGTGGTCAAGAACACACTCTGCCTCTTCCAGGGCTCAGCACAACGCGTTCACCTCACAGTCTTTGGGAAACACGAGTTATAAACTAATGACTTATAAATGCTGCCATCCTGACGTGAAGGAAATGCCGTGACATGAGCACGATTATTATAGCAGTGGTTTTAAATAACTTCCAAGTCACTACATTCACCAACTCGGACATGATCAACTCGGACCCGATGTACGGGAAGCGACTGTCTATTCCCCTATAAAATGAAACGTAGTTGCTCGTGGTTGATCTTTCCGTCATCTATTAACAAATTAGAAAGGTTATGCAAAATGTTACCATAAAATTTGCGTGAACGATGTCATAGAAGCATTCTGCTGAGACAGTAATAATTGCTAAACACACATCAGCTGCTGTGTACAGGGAAACAACTTCAAGAACTATTTTTCTCGAGGAGGCTGGTAGAGGCATTGTAGTTGTACTGCACTGGTAGCTTATGTTAACCTCAAATGCACTACATGAAGTTTATATTTACGGTACATAGTACTGAGCAAAGAGATGACTCATGATACGTGCTACAAAATCCAACATGATGTGTAAATTCGAATTTTGTTCTACATCCTTCATTTAAAGAAAGCAGTCATCAATATTGTGTTGATAATCCACGGATACTTCACTACTCGGCCTCCACGTACAACTAGACAGTTACAAAGGCCTTTTCATTTTAAAGACTGAATTCCAGTGTGAGTTTATTTACTTTCAAAATATTTCTGTGGACTGTAACCCTTGAGAATATAAATTAGTCTCTCGAGAATGACACGTTCGTTTAATACAGGCACCAAGGACTAGTTTAGACGCACAATTTATTGTAGTTTAGATGCACAATTTGTTATAGGTTAGATGCAGAATTTGTTCATGTAAAGCAGTGCACGGTGGTCTCGATGATCTCTCTGACATCGCCATAGCGCCGCTGTCGGAGTGGTTCCACAGCCAAAATGCCAGTGAAGAAAGAAATTCCAAAAAAATATTTGTTGGAATCATTTACGTGTTAGCTGGTTTCCATTTAAATTGTACATTGGGAAAAGTGCCCAGAAAAAAGTTAAACTTTAGGAAAACAGTTATGAGCGAGTATACATGCGTCAGTTCACGGTTGATTTCTGCAAGCTAACAGGAAATCTGTTAGGCATATACGTGAAACAGCTGTTGCGTCAGAAAACTTATGATTTTTTTATGATGATGATTGGCTGACGTGCATGATTTTCTAACTTAAAATTATTGTTTAACACCTAGTATATGATGATAAAACTCATAGAGCAATAAAATTCGTATCATCTACATATAGAATCGACTATGTATCTCCATCTTGCTGTATCTGTGTGTATCCGTCCCATTACTTCCTATCTATTACTGAAGAAAAATTATTGAACTGAATTCAGAAAGGGGATGTATGTATTACAAGCATTGTATTGTGGATACCAAAGTCACCGGAACACTACAAAACATACCATTTGTTACGTTAACTTTCTTCTCTTACACGGCCATGTTATCGTTAGGTAAGATACAAAATTAAAGTTCTGTATATATTCAAGAAAAATATTCTGATTCTGATGGTACCACGGGTAACACTGAAAAATGTATTTATTTCGTAGATCCTTAATTTTGTCACATTTAAATTAAGAAATTTTAACAGGTACTATTTGGGCCACGTTATCGGTAGATTAGATACAGAATGGAAGTTCTGTATATATTAATGAAAAATATTCTTTTAAAACAATAATTCGTCGTAAATCTTTGATGCATTTATCTCGATAATTTCAAATTAGTCGAATATAAATCGTGGAATTCCCACGGGAACTGTCTAGTAAAATGATAACAGCATACGATCATATACGCTTGAGAAGCGTATCTAGTATACGAACATGCAACAACAAGGCAGCCAGTGTACCAGCTGACGCCGTGGCTGGGGCTTTACGATTCCCTCGATCCCCACACCATAGATCGCTAAGATTAATAACAGGATTTTATAACAGACATTTTTCGTAGAAAATGAGTATTAAAAAAAGCAAATACTGTGCTTAACAAAGATAAAACATACGAACTCAAATTCAGCGTCCGTGATACCAGAGGGCGAACTAGATCTCTAGAGGGCGAACAAGATCAGCAAAAAATAGAATCTGTAAGCCGTTATCCTCTTAACGGAGAAATCCGGCGTAGTTATTTATTTACACTTAAGTAATAACGTACTGTGGCTTTGGGTAGATCACATTACAAGTGATGTGGAATTTCAGTTAACCTTGATCCAAATTACACACGATGAACAGATCATCGTACATTTTCAAAAGATTTGTGTGGATCACTGTATTAATTAACGATGAGTTTCAGCGTGCCTGTATTTAAACTTCGTATTGTGTGTAGATCTTTGTATACAGGATACATTAACATAACTTCCTTTTTTCGAAGGATGTTCCTTTCAAAAAAGGAATCTATGTTGCTGTACTCTGTATTTTATAAAGGCTGAGGTCGAACACTCACCGGATTGGGAACATGGCAGCTTAGAGGCAGGATCTAGCAGGGCAGAGAAGGAACAAGTTAGGAGGCAACCTCAGTTTGTGGGACAACTTGTATTTTCATTAATTTTTGGAGCCTACAATTAAGGGTCTCGAAAATAGAGTATTAATGACTGGATGGTGTCTACTGTTTTGTTAAAATTATGATAAACAAACGGCTCAACCAATAGGCAATAGGGTAACAAACTCATTGACACATTAAAGTTTAAGATCAAATAATTAAAATTTGACTGTTAAATGACACTAAAAGTCTAAAGAATCATTCTTTAAAATTAAGCATCAACTAATAAGCATCAGAATTTTGAATTCTTAAAAACACTTGACCTATTTTACTAATAAAGAGAAGAAAACATCGCAATGCTCATGCATGTATCATTAAATAAGAATAATTTTTGTTATTTTTGTAAATAAATGTGTGGAAAAGTCACTTTGGAGTACAAAGATGGTTCAGATGCTGGCAACTTGTTAAACGGTGCTGAACTCGCTGAACTGAAGTATTGTCCATCGTTTTTCATGGATATATTGAAGTTGCTCTTAATAATGACACACTTCTGTTCAAACTTAGGAAACACTAAGACTTTGGAAAACGTCTCTTCTACTGGAATGAGGACCATGCAACACTTTTCTATTTCATCAAGTTCCACATCGCTTGTGTGACTTTTGAATAAGGTTCGAGTATAATATTATCTGTTATGTACATACATAAACATATAAAAAAAATTTTAAACTCAAAATTTTGTGAGTGCATGTTGCTCACTGACGTTTGTATTAATGAAAAAGTAATTACATCATGTTTCGAGGAATAATGTAAACTCCAAATCCAGTCTCTGTCATACAATGAGAGCAAGAGACACCTGCATGCACGAGTCTGTACATCCGTTGTTCCTCACCAGACACTGGTCTAAAAATTTCTACGCTGCGTTTATGTAAAAAAGTCTATACCGCTGTAATACTGTGAATTATGTTACACTACTACACTGGTGTTCAATGCTACACTGGTGTTCAATGCTACACTGGTGTTCAATGCTACACTGGTGTTCAATGCTACACTGGTGTTCAATGCTACACTGGTGTTCAATGCTACACTGGTGTTCAATGCTACACTGGTGTTCAATGCCACACTGGTGTTCAATGCTACACTGGTGTTCAATGCTACACTGATGTTCAATGGTACACTAGTGTTCAATGGTTCACTGGTGTTCAATGCTACACTGGTGTTCAATGTCACACTGGTGTTCTATGGTACACTGGTGTTCAATGGTACACTAGTGTTCAATGGTACACTGGTGTTCAATGGTACACTAGTGTTCAATGGTACACTAGTGTTCAATGGTACACTAGTGTTCAATGGTACACTGCTTCAACAAAATAATGTTTCACTGTTTGCTGTTTCAGAACAGTTGGTTGTACAATTGCATAGAATGCTGTAAAAATTCTGTAAGGATGTCGACAATTCTTGACCACCTTGAACTTCGCTAAGATGTTAAGGAAACCTGGTGCGTTAAATCAGCCATTGGCAGTCTGTATTTATCCTAAATTCAGCAAGGCCTAGAAATTTTAGACGTTTTCTGTCAGCCTAAGCAATAAAGTCATTGTCTTTTTCTGGTACTATAGATGTACAAGGTGAAATTTTCAAAATCAGCCAATGAGTTAGTAATGATGTGACATGGAAAAAGATTTTCAGAGAAATTTAGAGTAAAATACATTGTGGAATTAACCGTTTTTAGCACATCCTTATTTTTATTTTCTGGGTCAACGAAAAAATTAGATCGGAATTTTGTTCAAATAAGGCTGATGAAATAACTAGACTATGGTTTATAGTATATGTATAGTGCCTGAATAAATGTTATCTTTAATTCCTCATGTATTTCTAGAGCCAAAATCACAAGAAAAAAATATTCATGGTTTTTCTAGTCTCTCTGTGAAAAGAGAGATGACAATGAAAGTTTTGATGCAAATATTCCTTGGCCTCTACATTTTCCAGTCATAATTGTTTTTTAAACCATTACTTTATAATTATTTGACGCATTTTTTTACAGTTACTCCGTTTAATATTTGTTAAATAATATGGGTCTACAAATGAAATAAGGAATGCACATCGTAAATGACATATTTTCATTCAAATGAGAAAATGCAAAAAACTACAAGGAAATATTAAAAAAGATGTTTTCAGTATCCAAATAAATAAATAATTTTAAGTGAAGAAAAGAATAAAAGATAAAACAGCTATTAATTTAAAAAAATGTAGTTTCAAACAACACTGGTATGGTTTTTTGTCCAACATGAAACCAAGTTTAAAAATTTGTTCATCTGCCGAAAATAAAATACATAGTTGAGAGTAAATAATTCTTTGCTCGCTGCTGCTTTAAGTTCTTAACAATTTTTTATCACATTACAAAAAATTTTTTGCTTTCTTGTACACGAAGCACCGCGATGAAGTTTACTTCATGAACACACGCATACATATTTTTACTTTATATACAACTTACTAAATAACATTGTAAAGTCAGTCAAAATTAAAACATGTAACTCAACTGATAATATAATTGAGTTTATTAAAAATGTAAACTATAGCTTTTCTTCAAATTTAAGATTTATTTAAAACCCACGAAGCAAACATTAATTGTAAGCTTCGCTTGTGATACTGGCGATGAGCAGCAGCGCAGTTATACAGTACAGCACAGTACAGTACAGTACAGTACTGTATAGTAAAGCACAGTACAGTACAGTACAGTACAGTACAGTACAGTACAGTACAGTACAGTACAGTACAGTTTCAAGTCTCGTATCATTTCATTTACAGGATGCAGCAACACAACTTCCTTTTGCCATAACTTTTTGAAAGACGAAAATGGAGGTCATGTTGCCGCACCCAGTACTAAATTTGAGAATTTTCAGTCAGTTTAGAGTTTGCATGTGAAGCGTGGACTGTGACGTGCAGCATTGCATGCACACAGGCATTCCTCTCACCTAAAATGATGAGCATTTTTAAAATGGCAGTAAATTTGAGTGTCTCAATATGCTTACGCTGTGAGATGTGTATATAAAATGGCAGTTATCTCCCATTTTTTCAACTTCACTGATAGATAAAGAATATTTCCAAGAAAAATCTCACCAGCTGTAATGGAACTTATTCATGCATAGGTATTGTATAGATTATATGGGAATTATGTAATATGCGGGTGCTGCCTTCTTATATATGCATGTACTCGTCGTTCGGTAGCGAAATGTCATATAAAATTTGACCAGGAGATTGAACTTAATTTGACTGATAATATAAATGAGAAAACTAAGCATTAATCCATGCATCCTAGGTTCTGAAAATTTATGTTATATTATAAGAAGTAATTTGTGGCTGCACTTAACAGTATTCAACAACAGTAATAGATTCAAATTTTTGTCTTTGTGACGCACATGAAATGAAATGAATTTATTATCCATTATTTAACACTTTTCCTCGTAAATGTGTTCCGTTTTGAAATGAATTGTGAGCTTAAGTTTGGATTTTTGGTTATTTTACTAATACAGGGTGTCTCAAAAAAATGTACTCACACTTCGAATGACGAGATCCTTTATTTATGAACATACAGTGAAATAGAATAGCTTCGAATACAGAAGACAAATGTGATTAAAGAATCATGTTCGCAAATGTTCGAATTGATGACCATTATTGTCCAGACAACGCTGATAACGCACACCAACGGTGCGTTACATTTACATTTTTTTGAGACACCCTGTATATCTTCCTTTTTAAGTTGCAGATACACGCAGGAAATATTACCTCTGTAAGTGTTCATTTTGAACCAAAAAGACAGATTGTGAAAGTACGAACTGAGGTTTTCAAATGCTTCACATGAATGAAATTTTCTTAAAACTTGTTTAAACATCAGAAAATCTTTATGGGTAAATGGACGGTTGTATGCATGACTCATGTTGGAGATGCTGGCTGAGTGATCAAATATAAATTCATTTCAGTTTACATGCTCTTTTCAGAATTTAATTGAGTGGGTATATTATGTAAAGCAGGTGAATTTAATTATCCAAAGGTTTAAACCAGATCGATAGAGATTGTAACATGGGGTTTTATGTCGAACAATATTGATAAGCGCCAGAGTACGTCGAATAGAGAAAAACAAATTTATCTTGTACATCAAAACTATTTACAAACTATTAAGAATTTAATATTCATTCATTTATCAAGATGAAATAATTTCTTAGTACATCAGAAACCAGTCTAGACCAGCATGGTAAATATATACACGTATATTTTAACATTATTCCTCAGATCTACAAGGAGATGGCATCACTCTCAAGCTGGGATAGATCAGCCCAAACAAAACACTACGTAGCATTTTCATGAGTCAATCAGTATATGTTTAAATGATTGTAAAATAATTATTAGCAAAATTATGAGGTAAGCAATGAGGTATTAGCAAGTATATGAGGCAAGTTACGCGCATAGTTAAATTATGAATGAGTTTAAAGTCTGTGGATCGCACAGTCTTCAAAAAAGTTAAGTCATCATCTCTGATAGCCAGCATGTATCATACATCTCTGATGACTACCATGTATTGTACATGTGTGGCGACTAGCATGTATCATACATCTCTGATGACTACCATGTATTGTACAAGTGTGGCAACTAGCATGTATTACACAGATCTGAAGGACCAGCATGCATACATATACTCACTTGAGGAGGTCCATAGAAGGTCAAGTACTCCGACAAAATGCTGTTCACTTCTTCACCCAATTTTTATCAAGTCAGTAAAATCGCTGCCGTAATTGAAATGTATTCTTGCTGTTATTTCGCTCACTTCAATCAACGGCCGTCCATCATTTCCAGTCGACGAATGCGATCTAAAACTTTAGTACAATTGAAATGATGCACAACTTTCAAATAATCATACCGTTTGCACAACGGAAAAATTCACGATAATTTTTTTAAAACTCGCTTGAAAACTCCGTTTTTTCTGAAAAATCTACAAAGTTAAAGTTTTTCTTTAAAACAAGCACAAGTCAGCTTTCAGAGACTATCTCTTGGACAGAAATACTTTCTTCCACACTCCACGTTGCACTTCCTGTCACTTGATACCGGAGTTCCAGTACCTCACATTAAGAATGAACTCA
>VCRD01000386.1:107862-181255 GCA_006783055.1 Trinorchestia longiramus
ATATATATATATATATATAGTATATATTCATATGCTGTACGTGACTAAAAGCTGTAGTTCATAGTCGTGGTCTGAGTCACACTGCACATTCTGTAGAGTGTACATTATGACAGTCACTATTTCGACATTTGCTGTAGAAGAAGAAAAATTGAAGCCTGTCGCTTGTATGTGCTTCCTTGGTAGCTTGGGTGTTACACATACAACCATGACACGACCACCATGACTTACAACCATGTCTCATAAACATGACTTACAACCATGTTTTACTGACATGACTCATAAACATGACTTACGACCATGTTTTACTGACATGACTCATAAACATGACTTACGACCATGTTTTACTGACATGACTCATAAACATGACTTACAACCATGTTTTACTGACATGACTCATAAACATGACTTACGACCATGTCTTACTGACATGACTCATAAACATGACTTACGACCATGTTTTACTGACATGACTCATAAACATGACTTACGACCATGTTTTACTGACATGACTCATAAACATGACTTACGACCATGTCTTACTGACATGACTCATAAACATGACTTACAACCATGTTTCACTGACATGACTCATAAACATGACTTACGACCATGTTTTACTGATATGACTCATAAACATGACTTACGACCATGACTTACAACCATGTTTCACTGACATGACTCATAAACATGACTTACGACCATGTTTTACTGACATGGCTCATAAACATGACTTACGACCATGTTTTACTGACATGACTCATAAACATGACTTACGACCATGTTTTACTGACATGACTCATAAACATGACTTACGACCATGTTTTACTGACATGACTCATAAACATGACTTACGACCATGTTTTACTGACATGATTCATAAACATGACTTACGACCATGTTTTACTGACATGACTCATAAACATGACTTACAACCATGTCTTACTGACATGACTCATAAACATGACTTACAACCATGTCTTACTGACATGACTCATAAACATGACTTACAACCATGTCTTACTGACATGACTCATAAACATGACTTACAACCATGTCTTACTGACATGACTTATAAACATGATTTACAAGCATGGGTAAAATATGCAGTTAAGCTGAGTTTTAGACAGTACTGTGTGTGCTGTACGTGATGTTGAAAACATGAGAGCTGCTGCATGACAACTTCAGCGCCATGTAACTGGTGGACGTGTTCCTGTAAATGATAATACTTTATACTTTGCATGAGAAATAGAAACAAGTTTTCAACCATAATTTACTGCCTTATCTAGTCAATACACTTTTTTCTCTTTTCTTAAACAGATAGTTCATGATACAGACCAACAACTTCTGTCATTTGTTGAAGACATGATAAAAAATTTGTCGATGATTTCAAAATTAAAAAGTGAGTAACTATGGGTAGTAGATACCTTAGGTATAAATTGTTGTTAGACCTTATTAATTGCTCTTTGAATTTAAATCTTCTAAAAAACCAAAAAAGCCGTCAAGATTGGAGAGGCCGATGACCTACGTTCATCACAAGTCTACGGGTTTAAACATTCACGTTTCAATTATTTCTCTTCAACAGTGCCGTGTACATATTAACATTGTGAGACATATATCCTTTGTAAATTATTGTTTACGATGAACTATGTTCAAAATAATTACTAAAAGACGGTTAATTTAAAACAAAGGCATAATATATAGACACTAGAGCAAAAAAAAAATTTGACTATTTTGGGGAACTGCAAAAGCGCCTGGAGGAGCTAGTGAAAATGAGGTCAAATGCTGTCTGATTCTGTAATAGTGATGAAACAATGTACACGGTGTAGCTTCTCATGTAAGTTCTACATATGCTCCTTTTGAATAATTATATCTGGAGTAGAGACGAATGTGTATGAATATGAATAAAACCAGCAACATTATTCGTAGGGATAAAATACGAATAAAACCAGCATTGTTATTCGTAGGCACAAAATATGAATAAAATCAGCAATGTTATTCGCAAGGAAAGGAAGCTGTAGAAGATCAGTGTGGAGTGTTTGAGTGCGTAGAGGATGCGTCTTCAGAGAGAGCAGAACAAGCGGAACAGAAAAAGGAGCAGCCTTTACAGCAGACAATGGCAGGCGCATTTTCATGAAAGGGTTCAGTTCTTGATTGTGCTATTGTGAGGCCCGCATCTCTCCTTGTAATGGCGTCAGCACGCTTTTGCTCGCATTTGTGCGAAATAGAACACAATTGCAGTGTTAGAGCCTTGTCTTATTCGTGTTCTGTGATTCTTCACCTATGCCCAGTTTTCGTATGAATATTAAGGGACAAGGCAGGAATATGAGGAAATAGGACAACAATGTCGTTGATATTTGCTTGTAACAACAGTTTATAATGATATCCGTCATATATTTGTTTTCAGGACGTTGTCACGAACTCAAGTATGAAACTTTTTGTTACGTAGAAAAGTTTTCCTTCATGTAATTTTTTCGTTTGGTAGCCTGGTGATGAAGAAAACAAGTGTTGCTGGCAGCATCAAACTCATTATGTAATTAAGTTCTGTTGAGTTTCGACAAAGCTACTTCACGAATGGAATTTGAAGTATCCAAGACGTAGTGCGTTTGTGTACGATATTAGTTAGGTATTAAGTTAGATATTAAAACTGAGATGTGAGTGAAGCTTCTATTTCTGTTAGTAAAATAATGCTGTTCAGTAATGATTGCTTACATGATATGAAATAAGAAGGCAAGAGTAAGTTATTAGGTTTCCTGGAGAAACATTTGTTTAAAAAACATGTCTGCCAATAAGCCTGGGATCATGAGTGATCTGTACGAACTGGTTATGTTGTGAGGGGAGATGCATGCATCACTGTTTCCAAGTGGAAGTACTGGGGAGCAAGACGGTGCAGAACTGGAAGTACTGGGGAGCAAGACGCTGCAGAACTGGAAATACTCAGGAACAAGGTGGTGCAGAGGTGGAAGTACTAGGGAGCAAGACGGTGCGAGTGTTGGATGAGTATACTCTCAAAGCGCTACAGTAATTACGGATAATCAGGATAAGGACCAGTAAAGAAGAAAATTTGCAGAAGCTAATTTTTATTAATTTGGTACAAATTAATACATTTCTAGAGACTTACATAATATGAGAAGAAGCACCGTGAAAGGGATCATATTTAAGTGCAATCCAGTGGGAAAATTCAATTTTTAAAAACATTTCGTAAGCACTTGGACATCGATTACATTAACAAACTTACAAATACAAGATATTGCTTAATTTTCAAATTGCTCATTGAAATGGGCAATGAATGTTTGTCCTGCGCACTGCAATGAAGGATTTTTTGCTCAGCTGCTCTCACGCTGGCTGCAGAAGGATAATTTTTCAACATTGAAAATTCCCTGAAGAGATCATCGTTTAGAAAATTCTAACCTTTGAAATTAATCTTTGTGTTCAAATATTTGTAAATTAACAGCCGGGATAAACTTATCTATGTTGTGTAACTGCATTTCCTTTCTGAATAATTAACTTTTCAGAAACTGCACTGATGCTTTATTCCTTGCCTATTAAGAAGTTCATCTCCTCACTTTTGATTCAAAATAGCGAACTCTGTGTCTCATTGAACTACAGTGTATATCATTTCCCTCAAAGGAAAAAGAGTCTTATTTTAAGTATCAATCTCACCACTCGTTCGTTATATTGGTACTAGGATGATGAGTCCGTGACTCGACAATGACCAGCGCAATGGACAGAAGAAAACTACAGCGACAAACTTCCCTCGTTATAAGTCCTCTTCATCGAGCACCTGCTCATCACTGTTGATCATCGCTTCAGAGTCATCAACTTGATTAATGCATGTCCCGTAAGTGAATGCATGATTACCAGGAGCCGCTGTGTTAATCGTCAGGTGGCTGGTCTTGTTATTTTGCCCACAGAAACCAGGCGTCTCCTCTTTATATTCCCCCTCGCTTTACTTGTTCTCAAGACTGCCCTGGTGGGACATGCTCCGCACGATCATGTCTTGATACAGGCTGTGTTAAACTAATTTTGTCACGAGCAGGTATACCAGTAAAGGCTTATTAGAAATCATTTTTAAATTTAAACCATATGTTAAAAAATTCACGTGTTTTTCAATTTATTTTTTCTTTCATTTACCAGTCAACACCGCCTTTCCGAAGGAGTGCCCATGTCAAAGTGGAAGAAGGTTAAGTAATAACAAAGAAGTACGTAGTTTATAATAATCCGGCACCTTCAATATCCACAATACTATGCTTAAAATATTTGTATGCCCGTTCAATTGAGAAGTCAATACTTAGTCTAAGATGAACATATCATTTCAGTTACTTAGTCAAATTCCTTAACCCGTTTTAAATTAATTCCCCCTGTCCAATTAAACCATGAGGGAGAAAAAAATATTCATACGTAAGTTAATGAATACGCAACTGTTTTCGTTCTATTATACAGATTATCAACAAAAAGTTTAGGCTTTGTAAAGTGGCACCTCTAAGATATTTTGAGATAGATAATTAAATAGTAACATACCGTAGAAGTTACCTCATCAATAAAAATTAAGAAATTCATGCAAAATCAAATTGATTTTGCCACACTCACATAAATGGTTGATCGGTTTTCGTATGATCATTGGCTGAATTCCTTCAGCAGACGTCCAAATTTGAAAATGCGATTGTATGTTTCTTGGACCTTGATGCCTTCCGTTGTTGTGCAGGCGAACAAGTATTCATCCCAATGATGAAATATATTATCTCTTACTTCGATTTAATGTTTTTGAAATAAAAATAAATGAGAGCACAAATTATTACGAGATGAACAAATCAACGAAATGACCACAGTGTCTTGTGGACCAGCGATGCATGAGTGAGTTATGCTTCACGTTCTAAGACATGAGAGACGTAGTCCTCGAAAATAACTGAGTCACAAAACAATCACCAGCAGAATAATATCTTTAAAAGTCCCGTAATTTTAAAATACTTTACTTTAGTTGTAAATTATTTAAAAGAACATTCTTTAAGGTGTAAACAAATAAATTTATTCATAGACCATTACAATAAACTGGAGCTGTATTTGGCAGTATCTAGTTGGTAAAGTTTCAATAAAGATCACAGTTTTCTCTGTTTGAACTTCAAGGTTGTGTAATGCAGCAGGTTAATCATTACTTTTTATTTTAGAACACCTTGATACTCTAATAAAAAAGAGAAACACTAGTTAAGAAGTGTTGGAGTTGTTGTGTTTATTATAAAGGTTCACGTACCAGAGAAAGACAGCAAATATTCTATGTTATGTGTTGCGTATGAATTATCTCTCAGGCTTTAAATAACTTAACTAGTACGAGAGAATACATCGCAGAACTGTTGAAGTAGTGATGAAATTAACCCGTATTTTTATAACTTTTTTTGTCGACGAATATGGTGTTCCCATGCATAGGTCATTTTCTGAGGACCGAAAAGCCTTTACAGTAAAAATTTCTCATAAATGACAATATCCGATGATACATGCGAGTAAAATGCTAGTAAATGTTATGCTGTAGATTTATTCGAAAATAATGATCACAATTTATGCGCCGTAAATTCAAATACTGACTTTGAATTTTGTAATTTACTTCAATAGAATGTTCTGCGGCAGATGTGCCTGCCTACGCTCGGTTCATGTACTTAACAACCTCCAGCGAGCGCAAGAAGCTTTACCTCAGCAGAGTCACTGAAGTAAAGGTCAAGATGCTGAAAAACCTTGTGATTGTGTCACGTGCATTTTAATTATGGTGCCTGCATACTTCATACCCGTATACTATCATTGCCTGTTTGAATTACTGAGTTCCCTGTGATTGCGTCGTGCGTATATTACATGAGTAATAGACGCCTGTAGGATGCTCCCACGTAGAATGCGTAGTGAGCATTCTTCCTACGAATGTGTTATCAGAATTAATAAAGAAATCATCAATGGTCAATAGTTAGGGACAGATGTTATCAGTACGTTCTTTGTTTTTGTACAGCGAGTCCAGCTCTACGACGTTCACAAATGCCAGAGTTCAGCACTCTGTCGTTCAAGTCGACAGATGATGTCTATGTCCATTTTGTCTGACAAATTTAGTACGTTCGATAGCTAAAGATAATTTGCGTTCTAATTGTGGCTGCAGGACTCTGTTTGTGAAGGGACGTTAAGCTCTGTGCGACGGTCTCGAGTAAGTCTATTATTTTTTATAATATGTCGTTATGAACTCACTTAGCAATTGCAGTTATTTCCATTAAACACGCTCTGGAACTCCTTGCAACCTCTAGCGGGTTTTTGGAATTGCTATTTAAGCAAATGATATTTTTCACGTTACGTAGAGAACCTTAGTAAGTAAAACATAAAAAACAGATAAGTAAGACCAGCTTTCATTGTAGAGTCATTGAAGAAGCATACAAGACAATCTTATGTTATTGGTTTAGTGATGAAAACGTTTCAATGTTCGGAGCTTGAATATTCGATGCGGTCTAACATGCACTCTTTTAAAACTGATCCAGCGTCCAGTGACGCATCTGTTGCTCCTCTCCAGCACTGTCCCATCACTGTCTATGTATATATATAAATATACATTAATTTATATTGACTAAAGTTTGTGCAACCACACATCCAGAATTTTCTCCTAACCATAGAATAGTGAGTCCAAATTAAACGATAGTGTTTGTGATGTATTTCTTCAGTCATTCTTCTTTATACATAGTGAATTGAGGCCTGACTTTAAAGAATTGAATCATAAGAATTGAACTTTCAAGCTTGTTCTATTTTATTATATATGGGGGACAGAATTTCAGAATAGTTTCTACGCTATATTTGATTTTTACAAGATTAGAGCGTTTGTGCGGACATGACGCACCGTAGCGTAGCCTGAGAGCGTCCATCTGCGATCGTCCAAGCGAGCTAAGCTCGAGGCTGAAAGCACGGCCTCACAGGAAGGCTTAGCCGTCGCACATCTCAATATACAGCAGCAAACCACCTCACAATTTCTCGATGTCTTCAGCGGCTTAGCGGGCGTCGCTTTAGTGCTCCTCGAACGCGAATTTGTGCTGCTCCCAAGAAGCCTCAAGGCTTTGAATTCTGTAATGCAAACAAACTTAGTTCGAAGCCGTAATGTTTTTAAAATGTAATAGATGAAAAAACCTTGACCATTTCAAATTCCCGACGTACGCTGTGGATGTGTATGGCTAGTAGTTAGCATGACTTAACCTATTTCCATTAATGGAAAAACTATAAATGTCGTTACTCTTTCCTCCTAAATAACATTAAGGGATTATGGGTGCGAAAAATTAATCCTCTCTCATTTTTTGGAAGCTCAATCCTTGTACGGCGTGACAGCACCAGGAATGCACATGTTGCAATCAAAAGGTAGAGATGCTGATGAGCGAGACTGGCGAAAAAAACGGAAGAAACTATTCGCTGTCACTTCGCCAGAGCATACCTCAATTTTTTAATGGCATTTGAAAAAACGTGTTTCATTCGAGAAAAACGTGTAGTCAGCTTAAACATCTAATAGCTCGGATATGAATAATGTGAATATCTTTTTACAGGTCAATGTTTGACGTAGATAAAGTGTCACATTGTGTAACACACACTAATATCCATGTGTTTAACAACATCCCCGGAGTGGGCAGAGGAAGAGCCCCGCAGAGGTAACGGCGTCCAGCTGCGGGATGCTACCGAGCTGTCAGTGATGCTGAGTGCGGTTGACGGAGCGAGAAATGATTCTATTGTGGGTGCCAGCCGCACGCAGAGGAGACATGCTCCGCCTACTGGACAACCGCAGCGTAGTCCCGGTGTAGGTAAGAGGTAAGCATTCTATTTATTCTACTCGCACTCGCACCCATACCTTACGCCCACTGTTTATAAGCGGTTAAATATTATTTTTTACGTCAGTTGATGAGTTAAATGATATTTTATTAATTGGAACATTCAATACTCTCAAAATGTTAATTTTTCTCTCATTATGGAACTAGCCTCTCACCCAGCAACTTTTGAGTAGTCATACGCTGCACGGCTAATTGATGACGTAATTACCGTTTACTTGTCCTCGTCCACTTAATTGAAATTAATGTTTTTCTCTTTTATATCTATATGTTCTATCTAGGAAACATAACCCACATTAGCTATCGCCACCTATGGCCATGTTCTCAATGTTACCTGTAGCGAGAGTAGTGTACTTGCACTTACATAAAATACCATTCCTTTCAATTAGGGGATTCGTATGTCTATTACTGACCTCTGGATCAGTTTATTTATTTTTTGAACTAACTTCTTTCCTAATTTCTCTTGAATGGAATAGTTATTACATCTCATATAATGAAAGTTTTTAATAACATGCTCACATTACAAGCTTCCATTTTAAGCCTCATGCATCATCATACTCAGAGCTAATTTATTTATACCTCTAACTTCGGCTCAGCACTCAAAGTTTCTTCAATTATTCCTGACTAAATAGTTCCCGTGGAAATTGCACGATAAAGATTTGATTAATCTGAAAGTATTATAAAGATGAATGAATTAAAGACTTACGACGTATCATTGTGTTTTAAATGACTATTTTTTATGAATACATACAGATCTTCCATTTGCTATTTTATCTACCGATAACATGGCCGCGTAGGAGAAGAAGGCTACTAACGGAAAAATGGTGTATTTATAGTAAACTAGCACCTTTGATATCCACAATACAATGCTTGTAATGCATGTATACCCGTTCTGATTTCAGTTCAATAATTTTCATTCAGTAATAGATTAGAAAAAATGGGACGGACACACACAGAAATCGTAACTCCTTGTTAAAAAATTGACTGCGGTGTACCCGTTCATCAAAATTTTTGGTTTAATCTCACTGATAAACTCATAAAAAATGTACTCCTATTCCAATTGTGCTCTAATAACCTGACTAATTTTTACCGTCTAGGCAAAGCATCATTTTTACATACCATTCCCTGCAATAAGTAGAGGCCTGCGCATGTTCAAGATGAAAGAGAACAACGCACAGATGACATAAAAACGGCACTAGGTTCAGATATTTTCACCGTAGTCGTAAATGCGTCTGTTTACCGACTATTTACCGTATCTAGTACGATGTTTCAAAAATCTATCTGTATCAAAGCTACGATCTTAAGTCCAGGTCGGTAATCCAGCATTCGGTCATGATTTCAAGTCGAATATTTGAATTGGAATGAAATTTCTGAAGTAGGAACGAAAGCTAAAAATTTTTACAAAAAGACAACAAAGAAAGATTATTAATAGTTATGATTGCACTCAATTCACTAATTTAGTCCCAATAAAGTTTAGTGTTTGCATAAAACCACAAAACAACCATAAAATATTCGACGATTCGTGAGTAAACAGCATATCAACGTAGGTTGCGTGTGTGAATCAATCAACATTTTCGTGTTTATTGATATTCAACTAATATTTTTCTCGGCCATACTGCACGTATTGTCTAGATTCAATTCACAAGGTGACTAGGTTGTACACTGCGATGGCTTGTTTAATATTATTATATAGAGCTCGAGAAGCTCATTTACCGCAATAATGACAGAGCAAACACATGTATTTCTTGAATAAATATTCAATAGGTGTCAAAAGCATTGAAGATGTGCTGTAGAATTATAATATGTTCCATAATGTATCAACATATGATGAATAGAGTCAAGGTTGTTTTAAATTTTTCTGTGTGATTTTGTCATTTTAATTTATTGTTTACTTAATTCTTTGACCTTGTCCATACCCAGCGTATTTGCATTAATGAAAGACTTCTCCAAATTCGAATTTAATTACAAGAGCTTCCTGTACTCATCTAAATCTCATCATCTCAACCTTCAGCCAAGCCTAAATTTTATTCTCAAGACTTGAAGCTTAATGAGATCAATCGCTAAATTCGAAATGAATTACTGAACTGTGAAGTCCTCCATGAAATCCATTCCAATGCAACTATCTGCAAGCGCTGCAGAACCCACATGGATTAATTATTGTTTCACGATTCCCATCTGAAAACTAATTTTCCTAATCATCAATAGGTTAATAATTTTCCTCCCATTGTTGAACCAGTAATAAATGTACAAGTTGGATGTATCATAATAAATTTCCATAGTGTAGGAACTGCAATCAAGTCTTTATGCAAACTGAAGGCTAGCAGGTCTTGAAATCATTTAACTTCGTATACTTATTGCCTATAGAAACTCATAACCAAGAAAGATACGCTGTGCAAAATGTCATTTTTTTGAAAAGGTGAAGGGATGTCATATTTTTTTGGAAAAATAAAAAAAATACATACTGTTTAATGTGTCTGTTTATTTTTTATTTCTACGAGTGCTTTGGTTGATATCTGTGTATGCTGGTACGCACGTAAATGAAACAACTCCTGGCCTCACAAAATGCTTTCATGGTATTGTGATAGGTGCTTAAAATTGTCATATGGTCTTTTTCGAATTGAGTAGGAAATAAAAATATTCGTAATGTTTATTTCTAGTTCTGTTGAAAAGCTTGGCGAAGTCACTTTAATTGATTGTTACTCCACAGGTATGTAGTAAACATAACACATCAAAAATCTGCTATGCTTTCAATCATTAAGGCAAAGACATTATTAAGAAACATACTTTCCTTCGGAAGCAAAGGGCTCCATTCACGGGCTGGAAACTCATTTTTGATAACTCCAAGCAGCGCAGACAAACTCCCGAAGAAAACTCATTTGGAAAGTTTTCGTAAAAAGGATTTAGAACCATTTCATCATGGTAAAAATAATTCTGAAAAACCATTTGACTATTGCTTGCGATATTTTTGAAATCGTTCGAATATTTTGAAAATAAAATGTGCGGAAACGAGTTTAGGTAACTAAGATGCTGTACACAATGACTTAGTGTGGAAAAAAATATTCTATGTTAGAAAATAACCTGTCTTGTAATGGTACTATATTATATGATATAATAATCTATTCTTTCCATTTTTTATGGTCATTCTTTCTTCCATGTAGAAAAAAGTGGGAATGGCACATAATGGGAATAATTAAGTTTTCAAATAAGCGATGCCTAACGCTCGTATCGTAACTAGAGATATTTTTAAAAACTTTTATGTGAAGATTTAGTCCTCATATAAATTTATGATGCAACGCTGAGCATATTTTTTTATCGATTGCCATTATTGCTGCGTGAAAAATATATTTTGAACGATTTATTTTTCTAAATTAAAAATGAAGCAGCCAAAGAAAATAGAGTTTTCAATTCTTCAAAATAGCTGATGAGTCTCAAGTATAAAACTTCCCTTTGAGGTTCTTTATAATAAAAAAAACAGGATCTCGTTGCTGCAAGGAACGAAGACTAACAAAATTTTACAAATTTTCTACATTTGATGCCCGTTTCTTGACTTCTGCCCTCCAGCTCCTACACAACGTAAGTGCAAATGGCATAGTTGGCTGACAAGCATTTAGTGCTAGATGGCAGTGAACATGGATGTAACGTGTACTTTTGTAGCTAATATTTTAATGTTTCTTAACGTGTATTTTTGCAATTACTTCTAATATTTTATTTTGAGATTGCTTGTTTTGCAAATATCCTAGCTATGATACTTTTTAGTTATAAGAAAGTTCGACAAGCTGCTCAAATTGTTTGTCTATCTCAAGGCAGTTATTATCAAATTTCGAATGTTGTTCTTCATAGGGAAGAAAAGGCGTTAAATAGAGTAAAATTTTAATAACACATTATAGCAGTACATTGTGCATGTGTGTTTGGAGTATGTTTGCGTGGCTGAAGTGCTTGTAATTGATTAAGGTGTATGCACGTGATTGAAATATCTATTTATGTTGAGGTGCATGTGCGTGATTGATACCTATACGCCAGACGAGATGGGACTTAGGTAGCAGCCCAAGAATGGACCGAATGCTGTTGCCACATTCGTTTCTATTATACTCTAATACAAGACAATTGTGTAACACTTGTAAAAAAGAATTACACAAATTTCACGAAGAATGGTTCTCAAGTTAAAAATGAGGAAGTTAAGAGTGTATCAGTTTTGGTCTGTTAGTATCAGTTTTTTATCAGAAAACATATATTCTTCGTCGAAGTGTGTTGGAACATAATTTGACTGAATGAAAAGTATTTCAACTCTTCTTTTAATTTTCATTTAATACACAATTCGGGAGCAGGGATAAAATTCTTTAAGCACATTGTGCTCTCACAATTACGAGAGGAAGCAGGCATGGGTGATCTTCAAGGCTCTGTGCTAGGACTGGGCTCTGGAACCCGCTCACGACTGACCCTTTCTTGTACCGGCTTTCTCTTGAGTCATCCTGTTCTCTGCACGTGTTAGCGGTGCCGCTTTTTGGAAACGTCTAAAGCATTTCACGCTCGAGACGTTTCTTCGTCTCCTCAATATTCCAGCGCGCTGCATCCATTTTATTCCCGCGAACACCTGCCGAGCTCCAAAATCCTGAAATACTTCACAAATTTTCGTCTTCAGAATTGTAAAATGTCAAAAAATTCCCTCAACGATTTCAAGTAAACCTGAGATGCACATTTCAATTAGTTTGCTCAAGTTGCACTAAATATGCATTAAATTTCATTTTTAAATTTTGGCCCTGTGAATCGTGCAACTCAAATTTGTAACATCTCTTGCACCGAATCTGTAATTATAATTTAAAGAATTCTGACGTAAGAACAAAACAAATCTGACTCACATGTGCAAAAATTGTTACTTTTTGATTAGGGAACAGCATAAGTATGATAATAATGACTAATGTCCTTCAATTTTATGAAAAGTTTACTCAGAATTTTTAAAATTGCTGAAAACATCAATAAGAACAAATATTATCGTCGACATTTTTGACGAAACCCTCACACAAAAATGGGCCATCGCCTGCTTGAAATCTTGCAATTTTTTTCCTGTTGGTTTGAAATAAACATTGTAAAGGAAGTTGTATTATCATTTGATTTTGAAGATCTGAATCCACAGCTCATGTGTAGAATTTAAGATGAAACCTAAGTAATAGTTAAGTGTAACGTGATTTACTGAAATATCTTCAGCAATAAATTCAGCATTGCTCAGCACTCAAGTCTTTAGACTGATTTGTATTCATTTCTGATTAGTAAGCTGAACGATCAGGCTTATAATCCTTGTCTATGTTCAGTTATTTTATTTATTTAGCTGCTTGACATAGATTGATGTTAGAAAAGAATGTTAGATTCCTTATCAATAGGACGCTGGAGCCTCCAGCTATTTCTGGCATCCGTCATAGGAGGCTACTGGAGAGTGTCGGCGGCGTCCATTACGATGTCCAGAACTCTGACTTACGACGCGGTTGTCGTATCGTGATAAATGTAACCTCGCGACAACCAGCCAAAATATGGCCAACTTTTTACGATCATGAAGGAAAGACATCCACTAGTGCCGTCGAGGTGCCAAGAACGATCTAAGAATTTGATTGAGCGGATTTTTTGAGCGTAATACAACCCATCTACAAAAGAGAAAGGGATTTATGTGTGGTATAGCGTATTCGGAAATATTTTTCAAAGTCCATAAATGACTTGAAATTTTCAGAAGCTTGAGGAACTTCAACGAAGCACTCCAACTGGAGTTTTTGTTAAACAAAAGTACTCAAAATATCTAACAGTTTTTCGTAAAAAAATAAACTATCAGTTTGTTATCCGAGTGAACAACTTTCAGAAAACTGTTTCATTGACGAGGATATGGGTTTGTGCTTTACTTGATTCGTAAAATACTAAAATATTTCAAAACAAAGCAAGAGCAACAAAACTAAGCACATTGGTTTTTGTGCCTTGCCAGGTAAATCGAAATAGAAGCTGAAATGATACGCTACCTATCCATGTAGGAAATACTATACGTACTACCGTTCAATGAATGAAATACTACCCCAACTCACTATTTAAGAAAGACTGGGCTATGTCTCGTAACACTACGCTACCTCTCCATGTAGGAAATACCACGCTACTTCTTCATGTAGGAAATGCTACGCTACGTTTTCATGTAGGAAATACTACTTCACCTCTACGTGTAAGAAAGACTACCGCCTCTGTGGATGCAGGATGCGTGTCTGGGAACTGCACATCAATCCGTCCAGAATTTTGATGTTGCTGGTGCTCGATGCTAGAAGTTTTTTGTTGACTGTCTATCTCGACTGTACGAGTATTATATTGTTGATATTTATCTACAGGGTACCAAGTGAATAGCTTTACCAGCATTTACTCCAGCTAGCACTTGAATGATGATGCTGCAATTATAAACAAATTCTAAACTTCATTTCATTAATTTATACAAACACATGATGATAATTTGATCAAAAATTATAACATTGAGTTCAATTTAGCTATACTGTACTGTACTGTACATATATTTAAGTATGAGTGGAAATTAGGATTTAAAAATCAACTAGCAGAAAACCAAGTTATTGAGCAAGTAACTTTTACAACATGGGGACGACATCATTGATCAATAACATACGTGTAAACATTTAGCATAACTACCTGACGTTTGAAATTGCAAATTTATTCTCACTTTCTGTTGTTTACTTTAATTTAGCAGGATGTTACCAGTACAATAAGCTGCAGCAATTGATGAAGACAGTCAAACCACGTTCAAGGCTGCGAACAAAGATACCAACAATGTGATCATACAAATCAGTACAGTGAACTTAAATATGAACATTGTGGATATTGATACCAGCAGAACGCAATGATAATGAAATTGAATCATATCGGATTTCTAGATTGACAATCATAATTCAATGTCTTAAAATATAGAATTATTTTCTTCATGCAACATAAACACATTCTACAACCAACTGAAGCAGATGCTCATCACGCAAAGAAGTATAATCATTCAAACATTTCCTGCACGCAGAAGAGTATTTTTGTTTTTTGAGGTGCATAGCATGATCTCAATATCGAATACGATTCGTTCGAGTAACATTATATGAGTACTTTTCTTTACAGTTGCGACTAGCTTCGTGATGAATGTATAGAATTTTGGACTCGTCTTCCTGAAGTTTCTTACCACAATCGTGTTACTGGATGTGCACTTTTGATCGTGTTAGCGACTGTTAACTCACAAGGAAATTCACAAGTCCATACAGGACCAGGGGTTAGCTATCAATACACCATTTTACTTTCTTATAGAAGGAAAATGTTAAGCGGACTAAGGGTTTTCGCTGGTGAGTGTTGAGCAGAAGTGCGTCTTGCACAAGCGAATTTTTCAGGTTCATTATGAGTTTGTAGGGAAAAAGACACTTTTTTTTAAATTTCCGTGGTTTATCATTCATGCTTACGCTCATTGTGAGACCGTCAACAGCGGTCTATTACAAGACGAGAGAGTGGCAGTGTCAGGATTAGCTGTGAGCAGAGGAGGATCGATGTGTCGAGCATAGAACTGGAGGAGCAGGATAATTCAACCTTCAGTCCGTCGTTAACCTGTCATTGAGATCTACAAGTCGTCTGGTTCCTGTACGATCAATATTGGAGAGAAGTGTGCTACTCATTGTCTCTGCAAGCTCTGTAGGTTCACGATGCTGTGGTCCTCATTAGGAATCATGACCCTCACATGGAAACAATGCTAGTTGTTTTTCGACGGCATCGACAGTGGTCGAAAAAAGTTGTTCTTGGAGAATGAGTCGTGCTTTAGTAAAGCTTTGATTGCTGGTAAATTTGAGAAATTTTCACCAAATAATTCGTAGTAACGTAAATTGTTGTTAGACTGTCATTATAGTCCTGCCGATGTTCTCACACAACTTGTACGCTGAGTACACTTGGCTCTACTCAAAGACTTCGCTCTGGCGTACGCTCTTCTCACGTCCTCGCGATTTTCCCTCAGGTCTTTTGTCTTGCATCTCGACTAACTCATCTGCTCAAACTTCATGTTCACTTGAAGAGACTGCTCAACTCTCAACCAGAATGCTCTTCTTTTTACTCATTGTTCAGGGCATGGAAGTGCAGCAAGTACCCTAATACCAGCGCCTCATTTCGCTCTCAGCTCGTGAACAAGGGCTTCTCTGTATTGTGTTCTTTATCTACAGGAGGATACAACTTATATAGATGATCTGGAGATAGTTAGCGATGTGCAAAACTAACATTTTACAATCACTGTATCATAATCAGCCGTAAACTATTACGAACAGAAATTTCCTCTTGTTGCTATCGAGAATAGCTAGAAGGAAGCAGGAATAAAGGCTATTTGAAGAGATCATGACAATAGAGTTCAGGTAAATAGAGAAGGTGTTGATGTATTTCCACACGAGTTTTGTCAAGACAAGCTTATTCATAAGAAAAAATTGGTTTCCAGGAATTTTGTACCCTCAATGTGTGACTTTTCTTGTGTCAAAAAGAATCTCAAGATTCACTGTTTAGAATTTAAGTTTTAACTGATAAACACAATTTATCAGTTCTGCACCTGGAAAGTTATATGCCCTTATGAACAATTGGAACACTGTCTTATCCATGAAGATATTCATAGGAATATTGTGTTGTATCAGTCGCACAAATATTGTGTAAAACGGATGGTGTAATTATTGTGCAACAAGAGTCTGCCAATTATTATGTGTCTCGGGCAATACAATTATTGGGCACCTGGTGATTGGGAAATTGGCTGTTATCCTTCCTTTTTTCATCTGACTTTACTCTTACTCTGATGCCTGTGTATGATTGAAGTCCCTGGGCGAGATGGATGGCTAACGACATGGAACTCGAGTTATTGTTCAGAAATGATCAACTCAACTCAGTCCTGGTTCTATCTAATGATATCGATATTAGAAATTCCTTATTAATCATTCTGTCAATACTATAATGCTAATATATATATATATATATATATATATATATATATATATATATATATATATATATATATATATATATCCTGTAGATAAAGAACACAATACAGAGAAACCCTTGTTTACGAGCTGAGAGCGAAATACCAGTAAACCCAGCCGTCAAAAATGACGGCAGAGATTTCGTGATAATACTTCAGTGGTGCTCGTCAATAAACAACAATTCTAACAATTTCAATTCTTCTCCTTTCGTGCAAGTCTTCTTGCGACATGTTAGCTGTCCTTTCCACAAATCTTTCTCTTTCAAGTTTTCTTTATTCGTTCAAGTCCTCTTGCGACATGGTGGCTGTCCTTTCCGCTATTCTTTCCCTTTCTAATATTCTCCTTTCTTTTATTTCTTTCTGTGACATCGCAGCGCATACTTCAACTTTTCATGCACTATCCATCTTTCCTTTTTCTTCACTGCTTACTTTCGACAAAGTTGGCTTCTTTAGACGCTTGCTTTTACGATCACGGTTCATCCTTGCTTCGCGTTCTTGGTAAGTTTTTTGAGAAATAGCTCTCCTCTTGAGCTTAGCATCCATGGCTCGAACATTGGCCGTATCACTGCTACTTTGCTGAGATCTTTGCCTTCTTTTCCTCTCGCGTGCTAGTCTGCGTTTCCTTCCTTCTGGTGTTTCTTTCATTGTTCTAATGAATTTTTCAGATTCAATTTGTATCCAAAATCATACTTGTAGATTATACGGCATATCTCCGTTCTACGATATTAAAGCCTTTCAGGAGCATTTTGCCGTTAAGAAAAGTTTTATTAAAAAATTATTATTACTATATTAGTTGATGACGTCTCGATGAAAAAAGCCTTCTTCCTGCAAATTGCTATGGCAGAAGGGCAAGCGGAGCTCCTGGCGCTTCCTGGCAAAAAAATGCGAAATAGCTTATGCACAACAGGATCAAAAACTCAAAGATACAGCAATTCATGTATCGCGCTCAAAAGAAGCATATTATCAAATTAAATAGTACAGAGCTACTTTTCAAAGCGAAGCGATTTTTTAGAGACTTGGTGTGTCCGTTGGACGAGGAGGTCGATGTAAAAGTGTTGGTCCAACAGCATAGTTTGAAGTAGAAACATGCAATCATGAAGTAGAAGAAGACTGTATCTATGCTACATTATAAACGAATATTTCCCCCATCTTGCAAGGGAACAAAAAATTGTAATGACCCAGCACTGGGTTCCGTATCGTGACTACCTGCAGTGACCCAACCAGGGGCCTCTACTCGGAATATTTGGCCTAATATTATACATGTTCCTATATATTTTTTCTATTAAATATTTGTGGGTTTTAGATATATTATCAACCTTTTTATATTATTGTTTATACATAGTGCAATTTTCGCAATTGTACGTGGTCTATAAATGTGCAATCTGGCGATTTAATCGTGTTGTATCATATTAATTTGCCCCCTACTGTGTGTATATATATATATATATATATATTCATAAAAAGTTAAAGTTAAAACTATATTCATGGTTTTGTGATGGTATTTCTATAAAGGTACGGGTTGTCCAGATTCACCTCATGAAATAATTATGCATATTTGAGCATATTTGGTACTGATTCTGTATATATTAATGAAAAGGATTAATTTAAAACACAATAATTCGTCGTAAATCTTTAATGCATTTATCTTTATAATTTCAAATTAGTCAAATCTAAATCGCGGAATTTTCACAGGAACTGGCTAGTTCATAATAAAATGTAAAATTTATTCTCAACTCCCCATAAAACCGAGAATGGCCAAGCCCCCCCGAAATTAAATACAGTGCGTCGACATGCGAATGAAAGAACTAAATTGGCTAAAAAACGCATGAATTATTTTACATGGAGGTGTACACTTCTTGATGAAATTCCGCAATTTGCTTCGAAGAGAAAGAATTAAATTTTATATTTAATTATGAAACTGGCATAATCTCTCACGCAGCCTAAACTTATCTTTATCCGTACACGGGTAAATCCATTTTTTTCGTATCTAAAAATCGAAATCTTAGCTTTACAATTTCATACGTAAGAAGAACCATATATTAGCTAATTGTTGATGCTATTTTAATTCTGCTAATCGATTTTGTACACATTAAAAGTTCATGGTATACCCTTTATGAATTAAAAACATATTGAACATCAATGAATTAACACACGCAGACAGAGATGACACTTACAAATCCTTCGTTAGCACCTATACTCTAAAATAAAAGTTAGTTCCGACAACGCACACGTGTGTTAAGAGAAACATCGTACATTTTTAAAAGATTGTAGTTTGATTATTATTTGTGCTAGAAGGCTGGGACAAATCTCTTTCGAAAGAGCAAGATCTAAAGTTTCATTTTGTATCTAGAATACGTTGTTACCCACCTTATTTACACCTTATGAATACCCAGCAGTATTCAAACTACAGCCTGTTAAAAATGTATAGATTTTTGTGGACGCCCTGTACTCTGAACACTGCATAACTTCTGGCTGGTTCGTTGGGTCATGTTTACTCACACATGAGTAAATATATTTGAGAATTTTCACCAAAGAATGTTAACAACTCATATGATATTGAGTTGTGCTAGCGTCCACGACTGTACTACAGGCAGCACATCAATAGTGTTATTTGAGATGATGATACTGTGTGTGCTCCTTCATATGACAGTAAAGCCTGGACAGTTGTTCATGAAGTGCAGATAAGATGAAATGCATCTGATGCAGTACATTCGAGCATGTAAAATAAGAAATTTTCACAATATTCTGGTTCTCTTACATTGAAGAACTTATTGAATGAGAGTACTTATTTTATTTTGGATAGTTCTCCTTACGTTAAACTTACTACGTCCATATTGAAAACACTTGATAAATTGCTCTTACATAGAACGAGTATTTTTTCTGAATGAGCCATCATAACCAAAAAGTAATTAATCGCACAACAAGAGTATAACACGACAATTTTCTACGAGTACTTGAAATAAATTAAGTCTCTTTTGTATGCATCCTTTTCGTGGTGCTCGCACATCATTCAATCAATGCTTTAAGGCCCACAGCATCCATCAAATACAAAGTAACAGCACATTGCTGATGACGTCAGAAGTCATGTGAACATAAGTAGTGTAACTAAGTTGTAATGACTTATTAGCTACAATATATTTCGTGTGTTCATGATGACTGAGAAGCCACAACAAGTTTAGCATGTCAATACAATCCCACCTGCCAGCACCTGCGTGTGAAGTGAACTTGCTATGCTGGCATGCTAGACTAGTTATTGTTTCTATGTCTGCATCTGCTTTACTCGCACCAGTAGACCTAAATATAGAAGCAGAGACTGAAATTAACATCACATGTGGTGCTATCAAGAGTGCAGGTCCAAGGGAAATTAAATGGCAAATTTGTAGTTTTGGTTCACTTTGTCAAGTCAATAAGGGACCCCGAGTACAATCGTAAAAAATGTAAATGCTATCGTGTTCCTCGAGGAAATAACTCGGAAATGTTTTCAATGAGCCTATGATAAATAAAGTTTTTTGTAAATTTCCCTACGTTAAATAACTGTGAAAATATATAATGAATCTCTCTTTTGTTATTAACTGAGTTCAATTATTCTTTGAGAAACTTTCAAATTCAGCCGATACTTTGAACTGATTTTTGCCAGCGAAAAATAAGAAATTTATTTGAAGTACATTTGGTAATTTAGCTGTCAATATTTTATGAAAAGTAAAATTTACCAATTACTGTAAGGTGTTAACACTGCAGTGTCCTGAGACCAGTTTTAATCTACACCACATATGTATCGTTTAACTCTGACCGACCCTACAACTAATGCTATCGATGTCTGGCACGCAAATAATGGTTGTACGTGTGGTAAATTCCTCCACACCACACGGCTGTTAGACCTGCCTTTCTTTGCCATGGCCTCGACACGCTAGTGAACGCTCCAGAGACCGCGTAATTCTCGTCAATTCTCGCCCTCTCTCTCCCTCACGCAGCCAAGTTTTTATCCAGGCAGCCCTGCACGCGCGCGTCGCAGCCCCTCTGACGCTTCCGTCTCACTGGCTCCCCCACACAGGGGCTCTTCTACGGTCCTCTCCTGTAGAGGCTCTCTTCTTCATCCTCGTCTTTTCTTGTTTTGTGAGTCTCTTCATCTCAACCCTCTTCTTTTCCGGCCATCTTCTGCTCTTCAACTTGACCCTTTTCCTGTTTTCTCAGTCTCTTCGTCTCAACCTTTCTCTATAATCTCCCATTATTATCTCTTTCTTCTACCGTTTCTGTTATACTCAGTTTCAATACCTTATCCTGTTTTTCCCCTCTCATTTCCTCAGTTTTGTTTCTTTCTTATCCCGTGACGCTTCGCTATCCCAATTCTCCTTTTCTTTTAATTTCTTCTTTTGGTGTTCTTAGTGAATGCCAGTGTCTGCCATCGCTGTTTTACCAGCATTTTTTGCCGTTCGTGCGTTCTCTTTACTCTAGTTTTTAATTTACGTTTTTTTAAGTCAATTTCATTGTACTCTACTCTGCAGGAATTCAAAACTGAAGTTTACCACATGTATTGTTGAAATGTTAATCAGCACTCATCCTAATATTGCTGAGCTTTTCATATTCAGAATTTCAAGCGTTTCTTAACTTATTTATAATCATTGATATATACACTTGTACTATCTGTTCTCTGTTCTCGTGTCAGTCAATTTATTTTCCAATTACCTTATTCTCATTCATTATTTTTACGATCATTCCTTTGTAAATACAGACGGTCAGCAGTAGCATTGTATTAATGTTGCGCTTCCACGCTTACATGATTCCTTAAAGTATTGTTAGTAGTTTACAAACAGCAGGTTCCTCTGCTAGATGATATTGCACAACGCTATGCAAAAATGAGCCAAAAAATTAACGATACGCAGTTAAATTGATTAGCTTTTTCATTAACATTTTGTCAGTTTACATTATGTATGACATCGATCCATGCGTAAATATTAGAAATACGAGTAGATTTTAGTGTTATAAGCATCCACGAAAACGAAGCGCCTCTCAGATTAAGGAATAAGAATAACTAATTAGCTAGGTATCATCAACTCCGAAGTTGCAAACTAATACATTTTTTCTGACGGAGAAAACTAAAAAAATGCTGAAATTTTTTATGATACTGTCTGGCTCAGTACATTTAGTTTTCACAGACTCAGTCTTCTTTAAGTCTACTGGGAGAAACACAGTCCGTAGTTTGGATGAGGAGAAAGCTCACAAGTTACTTCTTTTCTTCCGAGACCTGCCAATATTTTCCCACGACCGGGAAAACTGGCCCTCAGGAGAAGCAATTTTTGACAATAATTGCGACGAAGCTATGAGGAAATGTGTTGTGAAGTTGTACTCTGCTAATTTGAATCCCATTTGGAAAATGCAACTGCGTTACGGCAGCCAAATAACATTTATGAACAGAGACAAGGGCATGAGTGTTCTTGTTTAGCATCATTCACTACCAAATCATTGTAATAATCAACGACACTAACAACATCGCAGATTTGTAAACAAAACAAAGTGCTGAAATTGGAGAACTTTGTACCATTATCAATATTAAAATAAGATCTTTCAGCTACCGACTAGATCGTCTTTGGATGAGAAGCACGATGATAATGATCAGTTTCATGATGGTGTCTCAAAGACTTATTAGTGGTCATATTTTATTCATGATCTTAATTTGCGGCTGCCTCACAGCAGATCCAGTCAGTGTCTTCACGAGAGACGTTCCACAACATCAGCGTGATTTCAAAAAGCTTTACAAAATTCCAGCAGCTTCAAAAACTAATTCCAGTAACTAAATTCCAACTTTCCCCATAGCATTATTCCAGTAATTCCCGCGACATAATTCCAGTAACTCGCATAATATAAACCTAGCGTTGTGTTAGGTGAGCTGCAATTCCAGTAACTTGATAAACATATGTAATTCCAATTACTCTAACAGCTCAATATCATTGAATTCCATAAAAATCATTCCAGTAGCTTTCACAACTTGATTACAGCATCACATATTATAATTATACACAATTCTACTTACTCCTTCAATATACAGTAATACCTGTAATTTCTATTACATAATTACACGCCTGCGTTAAGGTAAGATTTTTATTTTTGTGCCAGCATCTGAATGGAGCTGTCAAAAGATCTTGCTCATAAGATGACTGTGAAATATCGCTCGTTTGAGGGCAGTGCACCGTTGGTGAATACCTTGCTGATGAGCTCTTTAATATTAATTACAGTGTACAATATGCTACATTTCATGATCATCAGTAAACTTTCTTTCAGTTATTATAATGGTGCCTTAGTACATTTTTTTGTACACACATTTTATATTTGTTTGCACTCATATTTTCATAACATCTTATTACCACCGAGTGATGTTCAAATGCTCATAAGAATATTTTTGACCACCTCCTTAAGACTGCTATATTTCATATATTCAATAACATTTTCACAAGTCAATACTTAAGGCAAAAAGCGTACTTTGTCGTTTACATGTCAACTCTAGGAAAAGTAGGGAAATACACACGAGTATTACCGCTAGTTATTATGGCCCTTGTTCTGTCATACAAATAGGAATGCACGCACTTGAGAGATGCTGGTGTTCAGATACTGACGAGGGTCAACACTAGCACTAATGTGCGTCCCACAACACTCGTTATCACAGCACATCGTGTCGATATTACACTGCAATCACCACGGCAACAGAAGGCATGTCATTAGTTGCCTATGTGTCGCTCGCTAGTCACACTCGCCCGCCACACTTTCGTCCTGCACATTACACTTTGATCAAGAACACATCGCACTTTGATCAAAAGCAACACGCTTTCATCGAACACATCAAGGCAAGAATCTGACGGTGGTGCGAAGGCTTCACACGCGCCTGCTGCCTCTGAAAGCATTCCTCAAGAGCCAGAGATGCCTCCGCTCGCCCTGACTGTGATGCCACGTTCAAATTTTGTTACAATTCTACGGCTCGATTTTAAATCACAATTCAGCGAAATAACTGTGTTAAATAACGGTTCCTTCTCATTGCTTAGGATTATAACCTTGCTACGTTGGAATCATTGTTTAACTTTCCTTTAGGGTCAAAAATTTTAGCTTTGTAGAAATGTTCTGAATTTATTATCCAGCACTAGTGAAATCCCTTCATTAGGATACAATTTTTGATTCATAGATTACTGCTTCTTAACTTATCTTTGATTTCTAGCCATTGTTGAAAACTTTTACACAAACTACAAGCTGTTCGATGCTCTCTCACTTTCTTTGCAAGATATACAGCAATATGATTCATCTTCTTATTTTTCAAACAGGTTCATCATTTTTTTTCCTTGTAGTGCATAATACCCCGAAGAGCTAAGAGAAATAGAATTTGTATTCATTATATAATTGAACTTTTTAAGCAAATGCAGCAGACGGATTATTTTCTATTAAAATGATCCCAGGTTTTATGACTAAAATTTACCTGTTATTTTGCACGTGCATAAAAATCCCCTCTCCGTCCTTGCCCTCATTAAATCTCATAAAGCAATGAAGGAGCAAGGGGATGGAGAGGGGAAGAAGGGCAGAGAAAATCTCCCCTTTTACAAGCTTATTTGCATGTGACGAGAAAGCAATTATCTGTGATTGAAAAAATCGTCGTTTGATGAAATTATATGCAGGAACTGACATTAAAAACACTGAGCATCTAATTAAATCTTGAATTGTGTTTTCTATTCATTATCAATACTTGCCTACAACGATGTGTTGAATAAGTGGCCGTGTAAACAATTGATTCATTGCACACAGCGCTTTTCTAGAGACAAATGGTGTCGTAAATTTTGTCTTTGTCTGTTATTATCCTTCGAAGAATTGTTTGAATCAACATGTGCATAATAACTCAACTTCAAATGAGCATGATAAAATATGTTTTAGTGCAGCTCGTTAGATAAATATCTCATACAGAATAAAACAGAATATGGTAACAGGAATGAGCCGTTTTGTTTATTCTTGGGCAGTAAACAAAATCCCATGCCGTCTAACGTAAAGGCGTCAATACATGTACCTCAATTATTTATAGATATCTACATACAAGCGTGACATGATCCTCTTTTTCATTTTGAAATATTAAATAAATCTTCACATAGAAGTAGCATGATGTAGCAGACCATCTAATTATAGGTCAGATTTTAGTTGATGGCAGCCATGCTCGGATGAAGCCGCTCACCTGATCAGCTGAGTAGAAAAAAGTTTCGTTGATCACACTCACTTATGATCATGGCGATCATGTATGTACATGCACGTATTTAAAAAGTACATAGATTAAATAGTAGACCCTCTGGCAAACATTGTTGAAAAAATTCACGTCCAGTCCAACATCATGTGTTCTGCTGGAGGCTCACGTGGTCAGCGGACGTGAGTGTTTGTGACTTCGATCTTGAGGAGTGCGTGAAGAGCACAGTTTGTGTACCACAACTTCCTACGACCCTGCAGGACCTGGAAAATTCAATCACTGAAGCAGTTGGCAGGATCACTCCAGATATCCTACAGCCTGGGCCGAACTGAACTGTTGCCTCTATGGTTGCCCAGTAAACTGGGGAAGCGTGTTCAGTGACTTCAACTTATACCACATGATACTAGGTGAAATTTTACACCTGAACCTAGTAATTGTTGATTATCAAAATAAAGTTAAATGTTACGCCTGCTTTAAAGCAAGGAGTGTTTTCCACCACACAGTGTTTAATCAATTTTGATCAGTACAAATGTTCTTCGTTGAGGGACATACATGCTTAATAATTTAAACCAATTTGCTGAAGGAAATACCTTATAAGCCTTTGGTTTTCAATAGGTAGCAACGATAACTCTTTTTATAACTCATAATATTGTAAGTGTATTGTAATACAGGGTGTGGCAACATAACTTCCCTTTTTCCAAGCGCTTTGCTTTGAAAAAAGAATGTTATTTTGCCGAACATTGTACTCTATGGGTCTTTCCTTCACTAAATGTCTAAACGTCTGTTAAGAAAACATTCACTACGAAATAATATAACAGATTTCTATGTTTTTTTTTAAATATTGTAAATATTTTCATTATTTGAGCAAGTCCAAAAAATGATTAGGTTTGAATAAAATTAAAATCTTTCGGTACCGTAATTTTTAGGTCGTTTTTAATGTTAAAAGCACGTGCACAACACGGGCAGGCAGCCTATATAACACGGGCAGGCAGCCTACACAACACGGGCAGGCAGCCTACATAACACGTGCAGGCAGCCTACACAACACGGGCAGGCAGCCTACACAACACGGGCAGGCAGCCTACACAACACGGGCAGGCAGCCTACACAACACGGGCAGGCAGCCTACACAGAAACTTTGAACATCACAGTGTCGGGTTTATACTGAGCCTGTTCATCACAGTGAAAGTAACAGAGACTGAACAAATATGATCACTCTCACATAAGACGCGGGTGGCAGTCTTGCATCCCAGCGTTCCTGAACGGTGCTGGGGGTGTGGAGGGTCCTGAACGGTGCTGGGGGTGTGGAGGGTCCTGAACGGTGCTGGGGGTGTGGAGGGTTGGACGTGTCATCGTAGTTTTCAATCATCACTTTCTTCATAATTCAAAATCTAATTTTTTGTTTATTTTCAGGTTTGGTGGTTACTAATAATACAAAAACTTACACATGAAAACACGGGAGAATGAAAACATTTATGGATGCAAAACTCACGTGCATGTTTCTTAAGTGAAGGAATTGACGTAGCTGCAGGGACTACGGAACACGAAAATTAAATATTTTTTACGTTTTTATTCTACCTTCATCCATACTTGATTACTTTGAGGCCAAAAATGAAATAAAGAATACATAGCAGCGCCCTACGCTAATTTGTCTGTCAAGGCCTGCCACGAGCAAGGGTTTTGATCTCAGCATTAAGTCTAAAGAGCCTGAAGCTGAACTCGAGCTCAGTAGGCTCATTGATTTTAAATTACAAATAATATGGAAGTAAGAAATTTCCTAACATAAAAATGTAGGTTTTTAGTGACCCACTATCAACTATCGCTCGTGGACACGCAACTGAGATGGGCATTTTTTCGCCAACACCCCAATAATCGTGGCAACTGTGTACACCGCAGACAGAAATAGAGAGAAAATGCATTATTTACCTCCTATGTTGCCGTGACTTCTACTAGTATATTGAGGGTCTGATTGCCTTGTATAAGCGATGTAACAAAAACAGACTTCGTGTAATCATTATACTTTTGAGAGCGTCCTGCAACCCTTATACACTCTTACAGTGCGTACATACTAAGTGCGAAACTAAAATTGAAACGCATACAAGTTTTAATTTTTCAAAAATTTTCAATGAATGAAGGAAAGAGGAACAAAGCTGTAACGTGTAGCACTTTTCAGATGGAAACGAAAAGCTATAAAAAGTTACATCCATGATCCCTCTTAACGTATTTGAGGAGAAAATTCGAAATAAAATCACATAAAGTTACCTAACACAAAATAAAAGGAAATCAAATATCAGAAAATTAAACGAACAATGAAACATAACTCCTTACACTTTAGACATTTAATATTCTCATAAAATTCGTTTGAACATGAGCAAATTAACTATTTTTGATCTAAAACTTGTCTTTCTGAACCACAATCCAAGCCAAACATTGCAGTAAGCGTCAGTACTACGTTGACGTATCAACTCTACGTTAAAGTAAATACCAATGTTACGTCGACGTAAGTAACAATGCTACGTTGATGTAAATGTCAATGCTACATAGTCATACATATCAGTGCTACGACCGAAGTAGAATACGTTCGTACTTTAAAATGAAAGCTAAATGAAGAAGCTCCTACTCGAAGAATATTTTAAACGACTTATGGTAGCTGGATGCAGCCTTCAGAACGCATTAATAATACATCGAGTATTGAATAAAGAATACTGAAGAGTGATTGTGTCTACTAAAAAATACGTACGTGTGATTAAGTATTGAATAAGGAATACTTAAATGTGATTCTAACACTCAACCTCATGACACAGCATGAGCAGCGTGATGCTCAGCCCAGCATGCAGACTTGCCAAGAGCTGTGCTGGCGGAGCCTTACTGTCGCTTGCCAGCCAGCCAAGCAATCTTGACAAACGACATCGCTTGGCTTGCGGAGCACTTGATGTCGCCGCCTGATTAAGCTCAGATTACGCGCGGATTACTTCAGTAATACTGCGTCTTAATACAGGATTACTGCCGCAATTCCACTGACCGAGTGGCTTGTTAGTGCGTCGGCCTCATGTAAATGTTTGTGCAGCACACTGAGCGACGCGTGCATAACATCGTGCCCGGACACACTTTTGCCCGCCACTCAACTTGATCATTCTTTAATCATTCTTTGCGAGGATTGCACCAGGAAATGAAATGCCGGCTGATTAATGATGGTGATTAATGAATGATGCACTTGCGAGTGAGATGTATCCGTAATGACCTGCACATTCTCGGAAATTTAAGCGGGGGAAGATCTTGAAGAGAATCCAGAGAAGTCTGTTCCTTTTGAAGTATTTTTGAAAGATTTTCTCTTAGAGCTTTAAAATATGTTTGCCGGCTTACATGGACTTGTAAGATGTGTTTGCCGGATTACATGGAGTTGTAAGATGTGTTTGCCGGCTTACATGGAGTTGTAAGATGTGTTTGCCGGCTTACATGGAGTTGTAAGATGTGTTTGCCGGCTTACATGGACTTGTAAGATGTGTTTGCCGGGTTACATGGAGTTGTAAGATGTGTTTGCCGGCTTACATGGAGTTGTAAGATGTGTTTGTCAGTTCATAAGATTTAAAAATGCGTTACAGTAACCCGCTTGCATGAGCACAAGTTTGGGTGTCACAGCTGCTGGGAGCAACTAACAAGAAATGTAATTCAACAAATCCGTTTTGAAGCTCAAGTAATCCTTGTGTCAATAGAAAATAAGTTAAGATATCTATCGTTTTTTATCATTACACTGCAGAGAACATGTTTCTCTAAGGTACAGTACTAGGTGACTGCATTGAAAAAAATAGCATAGAATTGTTAGTATGTATATATCACGAAGGTTTTGGTTTTTTATACAATTAAATAGTTACAGTAATGATAAATTAAATTAAAATAAATTAGTGAAGTTGCACTAGCTCCTGCTCATCAACTGTCTTCAGTTTTTCCTCGAGCCAAAGTTCACGGCAGCACAAAGTTCTTTTTCTGAAATCTAAAACGCACTGATTGCAACGACTGAATTTTGTCTTAAAATAAACACCGTGCAAATTCATTTCGTATCTATAACGACAGTACATATAATTAAATTTTTGACTTTCTGAAGAGGTATAATAATTGCATCTACATGTTAAACATGCATTATTTTCCTGAATGATTAAGCGGTCATACAACAAATTGTAGTGTATCATTCTATAGCTTGTGGAAAATATTTATGCCTTCCATCATAATTATGCGTTCACATGAGCCACTATCCTCCCACCTGCTGCACCTCGAGATGTAACTCACACAGCAGCACTGCACACGTGGAGGCTTTAGTATAAACTCACTACGAAACTAGCAAATAATTTCTTATATTTTGCTACCGTAAGACAATCCTCGACGATAGAGGCGACCGAATTGCCAGTCGGTTTGTTTTGTTTCAAAAGGAAATATTTCTTCTCTCTTGGAAGTTTGAACGGGAAAAGACTGACAAAAATGACTTTCTTTAAATTTAATGAAAAAACTACACCATCACAAACTTTTCCTCTTTTTCTTCCCTTGATTGTAAAGTAATCAACATTGTTCATTCACACGAACTTAGTATTGAATTCATTGTAAGTGAGCCCAGACGTGGTGTTGTTGGCTTGGTACCTACGAGAGTTTTGGAACTTTAGAGGATAATGAATAAAAGTCTTGCAATGAAAAACAATGTATACCTGACTCGAAGTGGCCAAAAGCAACCTTCAGCGACAGATGAGTTAACGAGAATATTCTACACAATCGAACAATTAATTTGAAGTACAAGGAAAAAATACTCACAGTCCAGTATGAAAAACTCGACAGTCCCGAATGCAGGTGCAGCTGCTAAACTGAACATTATACTAGGGGAGAATTTTTCCAGGCTCTGGTCTGTAGACCTGTTCAAATTGATTCATTTTTAGAAAAGTTGCATACGAAAATGATGGGTAAAGCGATGTGGACAAGCATGCGGAATTCGGGATTTGTTCTTTTTAACTTCCTTTTTTTAAAAAGAATGTCCTACGAAAAAGGAAGTTATGTTGCTGCACCCTCGTAAAATGTGTTACATTATAGCGTTAGTTTTACTGCACAGACGATAATTCCTAAATCGCCATCATTGAAACTATGATACTTATGATAAAACTGATTTTCCTACAAATAAAACCAGCTCGATTGTTAGTGGAGTCATATTTATGATAAGCACTAATTTGCGATGCAGGGGGAGATGAACTACATAAAACTTTTATTGAACACATATGATCTTCAGTTATACTCCACTCCTCATTAATCTTTTCCTATTTACTTTTCTATACGAAAAAATGCTTTATATGATAACTGTTGGTGCAGTAGGAGGTAGCAGTTGAAGCGAACTGTGTCTCCATTGTCACAAAATGTGCAATTCTCACTAAAATATAAGAATGAATATCTTTAGTCTATTTCATAATATGATTTTTCGACATTTTCTTAATAAGATTTTTTTATTTATCAATCAAATGAAGATTGTTTTAGCTCTTACTGTCCAAGTCATTGTAAGTTATAGAAAATGATAACCCTAATAATAAAAATGTAAGAATCTTACCCATAGAGTTTGTTAAATGTTAAAGAGGAATTGACGAAAATATATGCTACAGCAGGCTACGCACTTTTCTCCGCAGTTTTCTAGTTGCTCTACATAATTATGCTGGGTATTAAATGTGAATGCAATCACCTGAAGACTCAGGTATCTCCCTTTACACGATGAGGCGCGTTCTTGTCTGCGAGTGACACTTAATGGATATCAGTCAATACTACTGCAATTTCTAGCATTTAATAGAGAAGAAGGCACCTGTTGAAGGTGTAGGACGCAGAGTTTGATGTTGTCCGTGACCAGGAAGCGCTGATTTCAAGCACCACCGCTGATCCCATGTTGTTGAGGACGCGTTGAAATTCGTCGATTCATTTAAGATTATTATGCAGCGGTAGCAGCGGTCTGTCCCAGGACAAAGGCAGCGCCTGCTTAAGACTCTGAAGGTCTTTGTAAGGACCTTAGCACCGAGCCTGAGACTCTACAGACCGAGACTTACGTGTCGATATCCCCGCATACAATGGAGCAAGTCTCGGCCCAAACACACAATGCTTCACGGCGCTTCACTGCAGACGCTGCACAATGGAGGCTTCTGGAACACAATACCGCTGACAATAGAGAACATGAGTGTTCACAATGCCAGAACCTATAGGTTACATTAGGTTCTCAGTATCCATATACTCGCATATTCTGTAAGAAATATAAGCGGGTATAATAGAGATGATGCGTGCCAGCTACAGTAAATTTGTCCATTCCTCAACTCATTGAAATTAAACTCTGAGTCTCTGAACGCAAACTGGAACGCCTCTTCGTTTTTCCTTGTGTTATCTAAGGTTGTTATTTTCCTGACTGATTTTACATTTAATTGGTTTGATGTGGTGTTAGCAAATAATTATGGAGCATATTTACTGAGTGATGACGTTTACTGTACGATAAAATAAAATTGTAATTATAACACCATTTAAAATTATAAGATTATAGTTAATGTCAAGCAAACATGGAGTAAACTTTATTCCCAAGACATTAAAGAAGTTAGCATAGTTTAATGAAACAAATTAAGAGGCCTTGCTAAAGCGATAAAGTCTGATCTCAAAACTCTGTTTTGCACTACACGAGCAGTGCAATCCAATGACGAATGACAGTGCAAACCACTGGAAAATTGTCAGCAGGCTATAATGTCTCCACGGCCTCACATGATGACATTAAACATGAAATACCCACATGGGATTAAAAACGTTAGTTTTACTTGTATTGTAAACGTTCTAAATCACGTTTTCGTATTTATAATAGAAAAAACACTTAACACCACAAGACTAGGATGCTCACCCGCTGTAACAATAACATCTGGCAGCTGTGCTAGCTTTTAAATCAGAAATTTCGACTATTTGCTTCTCTACAAGTAGTTTTAGCCCTTGCTGATTATTTTCCCTTCGCAGACATTGAACTTGCGTCGATCAAAGTGAGTAGACATGATGGTTCTAGAGGTAGAAGTCAGTAGACATGATGGTTCTAGAGGTAGAAGTCAGTAGACATGATGGTTCTAGAGGTAGAAGTCAGTATACATGATGGTTCTAGAGGTAGAAGTCAGTAGACATGATGGTTCTAGAAGTAGAAGTCAGTAGACATGATGGTTCTAGCAGTAGAAGTGCTAAAACAAGCAGTAAACGCCTTCGAAATTCGTTCTTCATCAGGATGGAGGAAATGTATCGCTACTCCTTGTGATTTCGGTAAATACTGGTACGAACGTGAGCAATAAATTATCAATATGCTTTTGAATGAAATCATTATTGAAACTTATGAAAAAACGATTCATATACGATGCAGCACTGATGCCGCCTTAGAACTTAACCTAAGTCAGTTACTAAAGAGACTCAAATGACATTTAAACGATTGTTACAAATTTCTAAATCTAGCAGCACAGTTTTTTTCCTACTGGTGTACAAAACTAAGCTATGACATCTTTAACTGAATAATTTGAAGTGAATGAGGCAATTTCCATTGCTGGCTTTTATTTTTTAGGCGCATTCATCTATAAATTTAGGGAAAACTAAACCACTTATGTGACATGAGCTCGTGCAACCCACAGCTGTTCCTATAACCTACTTACAAACCTATACCATGTACTACACGGTCCGGTAGCGAAACTTCCTTTTTTCAGAGAAAGTTCCTTTCAAAAAATAAGTTGTGTTGTTGCGCCCTGTATAACCCACTGCATCTTAAGCAACCATGTCCGTAATCTGAAAAGACCTACACAGCACACACAGCACATATTACGCAATTCACAGGGTCACCCACTAAATAATGAGATGATTTGATACAGTTTATTTATTTGTAGGAAACAGGAAACAGTTGTTGAAATAAAACATGGGTAAATTGATATTTAGTTATCGATTAAACAACTCTATCAAATTTTCTTTAAAGTTCTTCCAGTCTCCACGTTGGATGGTTTTTAAGAACAATTACCTTGCGTTGAATATTTGAATACCACGGCATCCTACAACTAAAGAAAAAGAAATTAGAAAATTTATACTTTAGTTAACATCTCTGTGTAGTTGGTGAAGTAAAAATTTGTAAACTAAATGGTTAAATACGTGTGTGGAATATATAACGTAAATTTGATTTTTCGTTTGGACCTTGTATGACCACTTAGCTATTGAAATCCATACATTCTCTACCGAGGCGAGTTAAACCTACAGCGATGAACTACTCAAACTCACACAAACTACAACTTCCTCTGCAACTTATCAAAGCATCTCTTTCAACGAGCAGCGTAGCTCGCTCTAGCACAGTTTTCTTGCTGTTCTGTTGCCAGCATCAAGAAAAGAAAACTGTCGAGCTGGAGATCAGTATTTCAGTGGGATAAAAAATGACCATAGAAGCGGCTCAGGGTGAGAGAGAGAGGAGAGTTTTGGGTGCAGTGGGGCTTTGATGCAGGGAGTGCAGAAAGCAAGTAGCTCGCTTTCTGAGGGTGAAACCGAGTTTAATTTGTCATAACTCAAAAATATGAGGCAAATCCCATTACAAACACGAATACACTTCGAAATAATGGACTAAAATACGACATGTGGCTATGTGTCATATATGTATTGGTACAGTCTCTGCCTGGAGAATGCAGGTTTAAAGTTAAACTTAACTGGGCACAGAAATAATACTAATCAGCTAGTATTGGAGCAGTCATGGCTGAAGCCGTATTACAACACGGTAGACGATTTAAAGCATAATACCGAAACATGGCAAATCGATTCATAGGTTTAGTTTTCTTTGGAAATTTGAGTGTTGATTTTATTAAATCAATTTTTCCCCATTAAGGAAGTACTTATTTATTTAGCTGAGGGATCAGTGCATTTTCTGCTTATGATTACGTTTTACTGAGCAATTAAGAAACAACACAACAAACAGAATCGGATGTACTTGATTGGAAGTTCATAAGAATATCAGAGCCTGCATTTGATTCTGCAGCAGCAGTGAACTACTGTGTACTGACGGAACTGCATAGATGACACATCTATGCAGTGCCGTCCCAGCATTAGGATGTTTGTATCAGTTGACTTGATCAATACTACAACATTTGGTGGTTCAGTTTTGCACTCACATATTACAAGTCAATCATAAGTTCAGCTTAGGTATTTTAGAATCGAGGGAGCTCATGATCGAATTTCCCAAATTTTGTTGGTGTATCAACACAAAATAGTGGACAGTCGCAGTCATGTTACTATACCAAGAACTAGTTTACATTATCCTGCCCACAACAATAACAACAATAACAACACAACACGTGTCGCAATAAATACCAGCACACCGTGAAGAACACATATCAATCAGGTCTCAAATATGGAGTTCGATTACGAGACTAGAATTTAATGTATATATCAGTAATAACATTATATTAAAAGTTAGCAATTCAAAAATATCATCGATGAGCGTCCAAAATTATTCCCGATACCCTTGGATTACTGTAAGAAATTTTTATTTTTCAATGTCCAACCTTATACTTTATTGAAAAGCGGCGGTACATAGAATTGACAGCAAGCTCGATCAACGTATTCAATGCCCTCTAACTCAATTTAAACTCAGTCCTGTCTACCAGATGAGACACTGTCTAGATGTGACAGCCCGTCAAAGAGTGATGGAAGAGACAGAGTGGGTAACTGTTCTCAGTCATCACCCACCACACTGACGGTCTATCATGGAAGCCATGGCCGCTTAACGGAAGTAATTACCACTTTGTTCCTGTTGCTGCTGAGTGGGTGGTCAAATTTTGCTCTTCTCAAGGCAAGTTTCAAAATTTTGGTGATCGACGCTAATTGGTTCAGAGAGATGACCATGAAGCCCATGGCTAATTTCGTAGGCTTAGGGTACGTTCAAGTAATATGTTTACAAATTAAAAATATTTTTCGAAATAAATAATTCCAATACTCATCAAATCTGTCATTTAACTCTCGTATTTGTGAATCTAACGTTCACAAATTTTCAGAAGATTTCAGGCAACTGAATAAAACTATTACGCGTTAGTATTACTGATATTTCGCTCCGACAGTACGAACATCGCTCTTCAAGTTCCAAATTATTTTTTCCAATTTTGTGTTTCTCTAGTTTGGCTCATTTTGTTAGCATTAAAACTTATACGAGATTACAAATGGAACAACGATCTCGAATCTATTGGCAGGTAAACCGAAATTAATCACTAGTTTTCATGCTCTCAAATTTGACCGTTAATATATTTTTCAGATTTGTGTGCATTTTAGAGAATTAAACGCTTGTGTCGATGTCAGGAGCTCCGAATTCGAAGTTTTCTTTTCATTTAGTAGACATAAATAAGCTCATGTTGTTCACCAACTGAAGAGTAAGTTAATTTTTGTAACCCAAACCCATATTTTTGATCAGTTTTTTATCCGATAATTTGTGTTATCTCAGGAAAACAGAGATGCGAGTTTCTCTTCATTGATATGACATTGTGATCGCTGCTTGGCGGGACAATTATTGCATTGAGTAAACTGTTATTTTATTTACATGCTTATTTAACAAACGAAAGTTTTACCGCACGCAGGAAATTGTTTGACTGGATTGGATGAAATGGCTGCATGATTCTATAATATAATATGATGGTATTTATTGTTAAATTGGCCCCGAATTTTGAACCTATAAAGAAACTGGCATGGGTATGCAGCAATGTTATTTTTAACAAATTTCTATTATAATTGCACACCGAAATGATTCAGTTATGTGTATGTTGAAATAGAATGAATTGAATGAAATGTTATAAAAAAGCTTCTATGTCTTAAATACTTCGAGCAGTGTATGGCGGCATACGTGATAGAAGAAAGAATAATTAAGTAACAATATGCCAGAGAGTTTGTAGAAGGGCCTTCAAGCTTTCACACGAATGGAAAAAGTTTTAGTTGAAGTAATATTAAAGAAGTTATAGAAGTTACACAATGTTACATACTACAGGGTAGCGTGAACTGTATAATGTTAGTGATTGAAAGGTTTTATTTATGACTAATGTACCCAGCCGTGATAATACCCGTACCATCAAAAATGATGGCAAATACTGTTGGAAAGATATTAAATGAAATTACATATAAGAACGCAATGCAATATATTTAGTTTTATATATATATTTACAATGGATAAACGTTTTAATTGAGTATTTCTTTAATGACAACATTCCTAGTGAAAACTAAGACACTTAGTTTTCTACTGCTGCAATTGACTCTGCAATTCGTGTCATATTCGGGTACAATGTACCCGAATCATAGGGCAATACCCCGCCGAACTCGGTATCTACGATACGGACTCGAGTATATGAGGCTCTGGATCTCTGTAATTTTGTTAAATGTGACACGAAACATAAATAAATGAATAAATATATAAAAACACGACGGTCATTCTTAGTATTAGATATATTAGATGACATGGCTTAATGAGACAGAAAAGAGGAAGTGCGATGTGCATGTGTCCGGGAATGAGTCTTGTGCGATGTAGAAAGAAGAGGATGGCGTCTGGTTAAAATGTCCCACATAGAAGTGAGCTGAGCGTATCTTAGCAATTAACAGCTGACTACATAAAATGAATGAAGCTAGCCTTAGTTGATGGTTGATATAGATACATTTTTAGGAAGAAGGCGAACATAAATAATAATGAATGAAGAGTGCACGTGGACCACCAACCATTAAACAAGCCTGATCTCACTCTTCGTCTTGCGTGAAAGGAATACGTGTGCGTGAGAAAGGAATACGTGTGCGTGAGAAAGGAATACGTGTGCGTGAGAAAGGAATACGTGTGCGTGAGAAAGGAATACGTATGTGTGAGAAAGGAATACGTGTGCGTGAGAAAGGAATACGTGTGCGTGAGAAAGGAATACGTGTGCGTGAGAAAGGAATACGTGTGCGTGAGAAAGGAATACGTGTGCGTGAGAAAGGAATACGTGTGCGTGAGAAAGGAATACGTGTGCGTGAGAAAGGAAGATCTGGAGGATTAGACGACGGAAGACTGCAAGGAGCTTCTATTCCGGCAGTCATGAGGAGCTTCTGACCTAACAAGCCATACAGCTTTTTGATCTTCGTTTTGTGTCCCAAATCACTGCTTTGTTTTTACAGCCAACTGCAACTTTCATTGGGAAAATCAACTGATTTAAAATTAATTACTGTGATAAAATTCAGGTTAGTGTCTGCATAGTTGTAATTTAAAAAGGCAATCTAGGAAAGCGATAAGCCTCTCTGAACTTGCTATAATTAAACATCTCTGCTAACATTTCTATTCACACTCAATGTGAACGCTGTGTTCAACGAGAACACAATACACTCTAAGACTATGAGAAAAAATCAGCTGTAAGAACTGATGAAATAGTTAATGAACCGGACTCTACGTTTTATTGATGTTCACTAATGCAAATTTATACATATAAAACAAATTTCGATTTTTATATGGTACATATACTACAGCAGTAGGAGCAGTAACGACAGTAATCGTAACAGCAGCAGGCAGTAATAGCAGTAATGGCAGCAGCATTAAAAGTAACAGCAACAGCATTAACAGCAACAGCAACTGCAGCAGCATTAACAGCAATTGCAGCAGCATTAACAGCAACAGCAGCAGTAATAGCAGTAACAGCTGCAGCATTCGAGCAAAACAGCAACAGCAGCAGCATTAACAGCAGCAGCAATAACAGCAACAGCAGCAGCATTAACAGCAACAGCAGCAGCATTAACAGCAACAGCAGCAGTAATAGTAGTAACAGCTGCAGCATTCGAGCAAAACAGCGACAGCAGCAGCCGTGGCAACAGCTGCAGTGAACTGCTGTTGCCTCTCTGCCGATGAGGACAATTGAGGCCAGTGCCCGCGCTTCAATGATCGACTTAGGCCCGAAGTTGGGCCCAAGAATTGGTCCCCAGTGACCCTTAATAACTTAATTAAGATAAAGCTCCTGATACGCCGGATCAGTGCTGGCTTCTCAGCCGCGTGCTCCGGCAAACTGATGATCCACGGATTTTCCCTGCTCACTTTTTGTCCTCGAAAGCGAAACTCAAAATCCCGGAAAGTTATTGTTGCAGCTTCGGTGGCTGCGCATCATAGGCTTCCAGAGGCTTGGTTGTGATGTTAGAAAGTGCTTTACTTCATTGTTGAAAAAACATGGCCTAACTTAACGGTATATAGTCAAAATACATTCACAAAGATGTGAATGATACCAATTTACTAACTAAGCTTAATAGCTCGCACGCACTTTGTCATGAGACCTAGCTTCATCAAAACCCCTACAGGGTGCGGCAACATAATTTCCTTTTTTTAAAGCGGTTTGCTTCGTAAAAAAAGGAAGTTATGTTGCCGCACCCTGTACAAGGTTCACCTGACCTATTCTTATCAAACTCAGCTCAACTATGCATACAGAGCACACCTGGAGTAGGTTTATTTCGTCTCTTGTTCACGAGGTGTGGAGGAATACAAAATGAAAAGAATAGAAATAGATCATTAGAAATAAGTTAGGCCTACACTACCTCCAGCTTGCAGCACTGGCAACACAGTCAAGATGAATTAAAACAAACTTCACATCTAGACTTGACCTGCAAGAACACGCCACGCTCAACAACATACCATAACTCCACCTGAACAATTAACTCACCTAGTACTGACATGAATCACTGTGGGATGTTTTCATTCCTAATACATTGATTTAATACTTGCGTTCACTTATTTTATTTCATTTTTGGCATCATGATGCCCAGCTCCAGCACCTCTGAGGCCACACAACCAGCGTTCGCCTCTGACCAAAGATTTTGTCTCATTTACTATTCATGATTGATGTTCTAGCATCCTAAGTCCATCTGAGCGCGTTGTAGCTTTCCAAGTCCACCAGCTGAACGACAGAAAAAACACAAATGTTTGTTTGTTATGCATCACGTGTCTGTAGTTTGCCAGCTATTGAAAGCCTCCTGCAAACTTCCACAAACTGTGCGAGTGAATTTCGAACTGATCCGAAATTTGTAAATTCGAAAAAATTGACCCAAGTTCTTTTTAAATAAAATTTATTGCTAGTACACTTATGGAATCAAGTCTTTGAAGAAGTTTATTGCCAATCATAAACAATGTGAGCACAAAGTATAGAGACAAAAGCTTTTCCAATGACAAAGCAAACAGAATTACTAAATTCGTTTTTTACAAGAATTCTGTTGAAAAAATCAAGCTGTAATACGATTGAGCTTTCCCAAGACTTTAAGATTATGTCCAAACTTCTTTATATTTCCATGGTACTAAGTGTTTAAGTTCTGTATCATCGGTTCTTCTAATGAATTATCAGAAGTAGAGCGATGTGTTTTCGTACAGTCATTTATTTTCTAAGTTTGTGCTTTAAATGCAGCGTTTGTGGTTGTATTCGCTTCCTTCACGTTTTATTATTTATTTACCCAAGGCCCAATCCTCAGAGACTCCTAAGATTGTTCAGTTTACGTCACTTTATTTGTACATATTACTATTTAATTTAGGCTTACTTATTTGACTACCAAGGTTCAAATGAAAGCCGACTATAAAATATAGACTGGCATAATTTACAGCGAGCTCAGCGATTTATGTCAGCAAGACTCAAGCTCTAAAACAGTCATTAAACGAGTCCCTCTGTGATAAAACCCATTGAGCTATGTAATATTTATTATTGAATAACATTCATAATGAAGTAAGTAAATTATTTTAAGCCCTATAGAGTCCTTTTCAAATGCATGAATACATACAACAGTTAGAATTACCTGAGAAAGTATCCATTAAGATTTGCATGAGTAGAAGATGAGGGTGAGCCCTGCAATTCACTGTATCAAGGCACATACTGTAAACCATTAAGAATTAGAGGAGTAAAATATGCGGCAGCGGCGGCTACTAATCAGATAAGCAGGACCTGCCTGGCTGTCACGACAATTTTTCACATGGATGGCTGGAGACACCACCGTCCTCTGCCTTCTTTGTGTGAGCCTAAACCTGCGACCTGCTGCTACTGTTTTCCCTGAATTATTAATAAGTGCACTTATCCCTTAGCTTTTCCTTTAGTGTTTTTCCAAAGTTTACCATATGTTTCATCTAATCTTGAAAAGCGTGAGAAATAATTTTGTACAATATTGACGTGCAAGATTAACATCAGAACATTTCATTATGTCAGAGTAACCCTAATCTCCTAATGTTTTTTACAGCAAATATGCATTGTGCAGCAACAGTTAGCACTCTTTGCATCACCTTACTGCCTTTCGTACGTGTTCCTTGTGATAATCTCTATTTTCTGCTAGAAATTCTTCAGGAAAAAATTGTTTGTTTCTTTTTTCATGAATGGACGTCTTTCAGACACTTTTGAACATTTAATGTTATTTCAAAATAATAATCTCATTCACATTTAGTATTTTTGATTTTTTACATACATTGAAAAGATGTAAGAATGAAGATCGGCCGATGCAGAAAATATCAAAAGATTTTTTGTGTTTCTTTGAGTCCATAAACATTTTATGCTTTTGATCCCGATAATATTGTTACGAATGCTGAAGAAGAATAAACTATTTTTTGAATCGTTTACTAATAAATAACGATCAGTGAATTTATTTAAATTTTACTTTGAAAACATTGAATCCTCTCGCTAAGGGAATGATGACCTTGGATCAGGACGTAGGAATAAAGCATGGACTCTGTTATTCTTCGAAATAAACAAGCACTTGTAGCTCTGTTCTTAGAAATGCAGGCACCCGCACGCCTGACAGGAAAGAATATTTTGCGTCTTCTTCAAACCAATCTTTTCCGTGCCTCGTTCGAACGAGTAATCCAGTAATTGTTTATTTCTTAGCCGTCATGTGGGAGTGCTTTAAGGAAAGCAAAAACGAAGGTCAGAAAATATTTATTCTGGAGCACAAAAGTTGTAAATTTCTGGACATTCACAAGCATGATAAGTGGTTACTCGGGTTCTCAACAATTAGGCTCAGGCCTTTCGACTAATGATGCAATTCAATGAAAACATTGAAGTTACAATTACTAGTTTCACGGTAGTTAACTGGGTAGAAAGCAGTTAGTGAGGTCTGAGTTAGTTTGCTATAATTATCATACAGATAAAGTGTGCATTGAAGAGTTAATCTTACATTTTAAAGAGCTGATTTGCTGCGAGCGTATTTCATCATAAAAACTGAAAAACAATATTTACCACTCCAAGAATTACAGGACAAAATAATTCTATAGTTTACTGTGCGTTCCCACTGGGAAATAGATTTGATTTGCTGTGAAGGGTCCTACCGTGAGTTACATTTCTAAATTGGAAAATGATATTTCCTCTACTCTATTTCACTTCCGTGTGTGTATTGGGAACAATATTTTCTCTACTCTATTTCACTTCCACGTCTGTATTGGGAACAATATTTCCTCTACTCTATTTCACTTCCGTGTGTGTATTGGGAACGATATTTCCTCTAATCTACATATTTCACTTGTAGGTAAGTGTAATCACACTTGGTAGATCCTGCGTCAACATGTGATTGGGCTACTCAAGTGCGTGTGAACCTGAGATGATCTTTCCATCCATGAGGTAAGTTATGCCATCAGAATCTACGCTCTCTGAGGCGGTCAGGCAGTTGCAACCTACTCTTATTGATTGTCAGAAGCACGTTTCACATTTATGAATGATCGGCCCGCCAGGGATTCGTGGCGGTTAGGATTATTCCTCGGAATGGGATTATCTATGACGATCAGGAGAGCATGGATCATCCTCGGTAATGCGGATCACCAAGTTATGATCCGCGTCACTGTGGCCTGGACGATGGCAGCGATCGTCAGCCCCGGCAGCGCGGCGCATTGTTTAACTTCTCGAACCAGAAGTAGAGCGACGTGGAACCCTCATCTTTACTAGCGGTTGTCATCCAAACAATGAAATATTCAAACATTTAACAATTATAAAACTGTATAAAGTGGATACGATTAACAGTAAAAGATTGAAATTATGATATTGCTGACAATACTAATTTTATACCTCAAATATAGAAACACACCGTAACTTCTTCCGCACTGAATATTTTTTCCAGTTTTCCAGGTTGCTATTAATGATCACAAAATAAACGTGACTGCCACAGTCCAGCAATAAGATATGTTTCGTTTATTAGTTATGTAACTTATAACTATATTTCACAATTGAAACTTTCGCTGTTTCATGTTAGTGCGTTCGAGCACGTTTGAGGAATAACATAGAATAGAATAAAGTGAGAGGAATGAGCCGTTTGGTTCATTCTTTAATTGCTACTCAAGTCCCATGCCGTGTAAAGTAAAGGCATCAAACATTCATATACACTTCAAACACGCGAGCAATTTCAGTCATGCACATGCACTGCAGCCTTATATGTATGTGCCCCATTTGTTAAAGATACCGAGTCAGTACTTAATAATACTAGGGAGTCCCTTATCCAATATTTGTTGAGAAGATTTTTGCATGTGTTCACAGTGCCAACAGAAACAATAATGGGTTTTCAGGCAGCTGGTTTCAAGTTTCGGCAATTTTAACTGGAAAGAAGTTTAGAGCTTGGGATGTCTTTGAGTTTCTATTAGTTTTGGCCTTTATTTCTGGTTCGTACGTTATCGTCTCTGTCGAAAAGTCCTTTCAGAGTAATATCATTAAGGCCGTTGACATATTTATAGATCTTAGTGAGTTGTCCTTGGAGTCTTCTTTGTTTTAGGGAGATGAGTCCAAGGTGCTACAGACGCCTTTCGTGGTCAAAATTACGTAGTTCAGGAATCATTTTCAAAACTTTTAGCTGAATTCTAATTAGTATGACACAGCATTACTTGGTATTTTTGTTCTTCAATAGATCTTTTTGCCAAAACATGAGAGGTCCTGTTCGAGTAGCGTGAAGTTGGCCCGTGTGTTGTCTAGAATGTTGTTTCGTTGTGTACCAACATTAGGGACATGAACATTATGTCAGAAGTCGATCATATGGTGACCTCCCATCGTACCTATAACTTTTTGACCGTTTATTTTGAGGTCAAGAGACAGTATGTCGAAGTGTAGTTATTTTTCTTGCCTATGTTTGTAAGTGAATACAAAGAAACAGTTAGCAAAAAAGAGAGGCAGTAATATACAATTATGTAAATTCGATCATCGTTACATAATAGTTGTAGATAGTTAATAGTTCACACCATTGAAATTAACGCTGAGGAAACAATTTTGAAAGTGGTAATAGTAATCACGTTTCAATCATATTTAGAGCAATTTTTATGTTCATTCAGTTCAAACGCACAACGCCGTTGAGACTGCGACAGAGGGTCGGTTTCTAACTAATATGGACCAGCGGCGCAAGCGTGCTGAGAAACTTTGTATTGGAGCACACCTAGAAAACGAAGCATTATAATTTACCGCTGATCTGAACATAAGGGATCTCTCGCTGTTCAGTTAAAAGAAGGTTGACTCTCTGGAAGTAGACCAAGAACCAAAGTCTACTGGAAGAGACAACCTCAGGGCAGTCATTAATTCTGACCAGCCGTAACCGTGTAGAAAACATCCAGCTGCACAACAGGCAAAGAAAAATTTATAAAAATTCAGACGATATAAACCTATTTTGACTGGCAACTCAAATGATGTGCAATGGAAAAGAGAACATGTACAAATTAAACTCGAGCTTAGATCCCGTTTCTTGGCAAGCGTCTCTGACGAGCAGGAACAACGACGCAAGAGAAGCAAAAACGAAGAAGAAAGTCATCTGAAGTTGGCACTCAAGACCACTACCGCAAGTATACTGAAAGAATACCACCATGAGGCACAATGAAATGCCCGATTCAAAGTTCATATAGCCAGAACAGTTTACATCTCTGTATCAAGACAGTTACAATTTAATACCACCAATTACCCGACTGAGTAATACCGTCAGTGTGGTAATGACTTAGAATCGTGAAGTGTGGTTAGAGAAGTTAGCAAAAATCAGAAAAACTGTTTAATAATTTCAGCGCCAGTAAAACTGAGTAATATCCAATGTGTTTTAACCGGAGAAGATTTAATTTGTAAGGAACAGTTAGAAGGAAAACACTTAAAGTATTTGCAAATTATGAAAATGAAAAGGATTCAAACTCATAAAATTAAAAAAAATAGGAAAAGGCTTAGCAAGAATGTAGAGTTCACGATGAGACAGCCTCTGTTCGGTCTCCAAGTTACAGAAGGACTGCAGTCACAGTACAGTCTTTACTGTACTGTGACTGCAGATTTCTGAATCATGGAGTCACTTGTCCGGTACTACACCTCACAAACTTTCGAGAACCGGAAGCTGAAGTTCTATTCCCTTCAAATCAACTGACTAAAAACTTCAACCAATGTCACTTTCTAGCATCAAGATACACATTAAGGTCACAACCGAGCTGTCAAACAGAGACTGGCGAGACAAGGTGTTGCTTCCATGAGAAACGCATACTATTACACAAATGATGTTCACGGATCGCGTGTATGTATCTTTGGCATGTGACAAAATGGCAATCTAGAAGTTATGGCATTTCCAGTATTACAATTAAATAAATTTTCTTTCTTGCTAGTTGTGAGGGAAAACGATAGCTTCAATAAATCAATATATAATATTGACAAACTCTCCGTGCCTATTTCAGTATGACAAGGGTTTCCTCTAATGCAAGAAGTGAGTTCTCTCTCAAACTTTTCTAACATTTTTCAGTTTGAACACGAGCACTTGCATTACTGTGTATTTCATATCTCATGCCTGTCTTCCTCACTTACATATCTTTTCAGTGAAGATTTGATCTAAACACCTGTCAGTAGCGACAGATTTAGTATTTACTCCTGTCACCAGCGGAAGAATTCTATGAACTTCCGGCCCTTATTCGCGGAATAGAGTGGATGAAGATGTTGATCTGCAATACGAAGTATGAGTAAGGGTGTCTAAATGTCTGTAGATTTACAAAATTGAACAAAAATTTCTAGAAATACTGTAAACAGTTCCAGAGAATTAACCCGAGGAGTAAAAAACAAATAATTTCATGACATAATTTTATCCATATTCTCACCAATTTTCTTTTTGAGCCTCAAATATAATTGATAATCCATTTTATGGCCGGTTCATAACTTGAAGATCAAGAAATTTGTTTATTTTTCTTGAAACAGAATCTTGATTGATCTGCTGAATTGCAGAAAGTAGTAATTAGTAAGACTAGGAATGAAGAGAAAGTAGCAAATGTACTGCCAATAATAGGAAGACTATGTACAGCAAATCATAAATAGCCTACATCTGTATTCTGCTCTTGAATTCTTTAAAAAAATAATCTTTAAGGTATTTTTATCATTTATGAAAGCGTATAGACAGGCTGTCGCTCTCAGATATATAGATGCATAGCATTTTTAGCAGGTAGCTAAATACTTAATTCAATCAATGATATTATTGTCATAGACTGGTAAAAAAACTACTTAACATTTACTTGTAGTTGAAGTGCATTTCTTCCTCATGCATGAAAAGGATTTTGCTCGCACGAACAGGTAAACGTTTTTCCTAAATTGTTACATCAACAAATCAATTCTTTGTTTAAATTTTGTTTTCATTTCAGAGCCAGTATAACAGCTGGCTCACGTGAGCTCTTGATAATCCAATACAAATTACAATAACCAAAAAATTAAAATCAATGGCAGAGATCTATGTATAAAGTAACACTAATTCTGCCTGCATCTTAATTCGTTGCCGTTTCAACGTTTTTTTCTTACGACTTGGAGCGACCAGCTGTCTTTTCCACACCGTCAGCATGAGCGATGTGTACTTTGACTCAAGTTTGCAAGTTTGGAGTGAGAAACTCATTTACTTTGTTACGGATTCCACCGTCTAATTTCAACACCGTATCTATGATTATTTTATTGACAACATAATAGTTATGGCTTTCATGGCAACTTATAGTTGTTTAATTTCGATGCATTGCCAACTTACCGAATGGAAAACTCACATCCTGCAAGCACCCCACCACTGCGCTACTGCCTTGCCAAGATCCAATAAAGAGACGCACGCTTTTCGCAACTAAATTCACAAACAAATATGAAAGGCGAATAATTAATCCTCTCGACGCACGCGATCTACTCCATAATCACCAATTCGATCCTCAAGTTGAAGATTTTAATCCCACCCTGAGACGCGTTGGCACGCGCTGGTTTCAGAAGTGAGAACAACGTGGAGCTGGAAGCTGGGAATTGTGAGGGCAGGAGGTAAAGCTAGAGATGTGAGGGCTAGAGGGGAAGTAGGGATTGTGAAGGAAATGGAGAGGAAATTGGGGAGTACCTAATGGAGGGTTCATAGGAACTGAAAGAGGTAGAAGGAAATGAGAATTGTATGCATGGGCAGAAAGTAGCAATTGGTAGGACAAGGAATAAAGAGGAAGTAGTAATTGAGAAAAGTAGAAATAAAGAGGAAATCACAAAATTAGAAACAGAGTTTGAATAGCAAGGAATAGGTAGAACTGGGAATTGTAGAGGACGGAAGGAAAGTAGGAATGGATGGGATGGGGACAATATTTGAGTGTGAGGGCTAGAAGGTACGCAAGGATTGTGAGAACTGCAAGAATTAAAATAATTTTTTGATTTAATGGACTAGGAAACGTGAGAGATGTAAGAAAAGTGTGAGAAAACATGAACTACAGGAAGAAGTGCTGAGGTGGACGTAGGAATAGAGGAATTGCACATCAAAAGAAGAGAATTCAACGAGACGGTGAACATCTCTCATTACTCACAACTCGTTCAGATGGTGTACCTTCTGAACGAAACCGTAAATTTGTTAACACTTATTTAAAAGTATTAGAATTTATTCTTATTCAAGCCAGTCCTATTCTCTGAATAAGCTTATAAACTTAATGGTATTTTTGCCATGAATTAATTTTAAAAACTCGAATTTACGATGGTATCTATAATTAGGCATCTGGTATTTGAAGGTTATTGCTCGTGCTTATGGACAATAAGCGAACCAATGACCGGTTACGAACCAATAACAGGTTACGAACAATACCCAATAACAATAAATGCAACTTTTACATTCGAAAATTTGAAGGGAATTTGTCATTCACTGCAGAGAGAAGTGAACTAACATTTTAATTTTTCAGTTAATATTTTCTTTCCGCTGCTCGCAAATTTTAACGAAAGTTAGAAAAAATTGAAGTACAATATTTAGTCAAAATTGTGAACACAAGTTCTAATTTTTCTGAGAAATTTTAACCAATAATTATTGAGAAATCTGGCTTATTTTATCGAGGTTTTAAAACGAATCTACGTACAGTACTTCTAAACAAAATTCTACTCCGTAGAAACACCTAGAGCAGTGCACCTAGAGCAGTGCACCTAGAGCAGTGCACCTAGAGCAGTGCACCTAGACCAGTGCACCTAGAGCAGTGCACCTAGACCAGTGCACCTAGAGCAGTGCACCTAGAGCACTGCACCTAGAGCACTGCACCTAGAGCAGTGCACCTAGAGCACTGCACCTAGAGCACTGCACCTAGAGCACTGCACCTAGACCAGTGCACCTAGACCAGTGCACCTAGAGCAGTGCACCTAGACCAGTGCACCTAGAGCAGTGCACCTAGACCAGTGCACCTAGAGCAGTGCACCTAGAGCAGTGCACCTAGAGCACTGCACCTAGAGCAGTGCACCTAGAGCACTGCACCTAGAGCACTGCACCTAGAGCACTGCACCTAGAGCAGTGCACCTAGAGCAGTGCACCTAGAGCACTGCACCTAGAGCACTGCACCTAGAGCACTGCACCTAGAACAGTGCTACTCGAGTGGTGGTCCGTGGACCGGTGCCAGCACGCCATCCAGTAAGCGGCATCAGCTGCTTGTATTTTTTCCGGTATAAATTAATACTACTAAGAAACATCACTGGTCCACGGCAAATTAAAAGAAACTGTCTGTCCGCCACATCCAATAGTTAAAAATACACTTACCTGTTGTGTTTGTTCGTAGCTTGGAATCTGCAACGAGACAACTTTGTCTCTAATCTTGAAGTTATACAGATCAGAAGAACTCAAACAACACTTCTCTTTTCAGCGTTACTTGGTCAGTATGTACTCTGACGTCCAACGCAAAGTACGCATATGGACTAAGCAATGCAAAGAATTTATTGACGACGAACGATCAATGAAAATTATGAGCAACGATCTCAAGTTAATTGATCTTTTTTTACATTTAAATTTTTGTAAAGAGAACGTTTATTGTGTTTGTACGGTTTTCCATGCAATTGTGTTTCTTCGTGGAATTTTTTCATCCATATTCTGTCGATAGTCCATGTTCCTTGATTGTCTAAACAGTGAGTAATTGTGGTGCCTTTAATGCATTCACACTTAGTAAGCAGCTGAGTTTTACATTGCACTATGAGAGAAATGCAGTCATTTTCCGATTATTACTGGCTACAAAACAGTCATTAATGCCTTCCGAGGGAAAACCCTTTAATGCTCACAGCCCCCTGATCTGGTGGATAACCCTGTGAAGTAACAGCAGAGGCGCGTGTCTGGACAGTGAGGGAGTTGCACATCAGAGGGAAAACCACAACTCAAGGGTACACCTCGTGAGAAACCCTTCAGTTACGCCTCTGATCCTTCCCTCATGTTGTCAGAATAATCCTCCTGACTCCTTTAAAAGAGAGAGGAAAACTGACTTAGAGGCTCAAAACATAAGTTAAAAAGGTAATTCCCACCAACGAGCTAACAATAGCTTGGTTTGAAAGATTTTCGACTAAAATTATCAGGCCAACGCTGCTACTCTACAGCATACTGTAAATAACGCTACATTATTACTAAAATGGAGATATTATACATAAAAAACTTTGCCTACATAACAGAAAATCATTGGAGACACTAAGTCGTCAAGTCGTTCATATCAGGCTTGGGGCAAAATTTAGTATTTATTTGTAGAGGATCGGCGTCGTAACACACGTGGATTTTAATTTTTTTAATAATCTATGTACAGCTAATAATTTGGTCAGCTTTTAGTGGATTTTACGTAACATAAAATAGAGCATGAAGGCAAAAAAAACATTTTTAATATCAAAAGTCTCAGACTACAAAATCTCATCCTTTGTATGTGAGCAGGGAGGATGAGATCTCTGTATCACCAAACTGTTTGCTATTAAAAACATTCTCTTTGTCTTTAATTCTTGGTGATATCTTCTAAGTAACAGTTAAATTTTTGAATAGAAATAAATAATAGTGTATATGAGAACAATATAATTATTTTACTAATGATACATTATTTATAAGTAGCTATTTTGAGGGAAACATTGCAAGGATAGGCCACAGAGTTTCACAATCTTCGATTAAAAGAAATTTGATACTACGAGTATCATAGAAAATTATTAAGTTTTGAATATTCAAAAATACTACAAATTGAGGAATTGAAGGAAAATTAAATCATAAAGTTGATAAAGGATGGCAGGTCTAAAGAGTTGTAAGGAGAATTTCAAGTGTTGGTGGCCGAGCATGAATGCCTAAGCAAGTTTGCATTAGACAGTGAACGCTTTTTACAGGGTGTGGCAACATAGCTCGCCTTTTTCACAGCAAAGTGATTTGAAAAAAGTAAGTTATGTTGCCACACCCAGTCTTAGGATGGACACCTGATTTCTGAGTGTAGAAGTGGAAATAATGTCTGGTCATGCATAAGCTGTCTGATTTTGAACAGAACATTAATTTTACATAATCTCAAACAAAAAACAGTGTACAATAGTTGAATCAAAGAATGCACTTACTTTATGAACAGATTCTCTCCATCTTATTGGTAAGTTATTTGTGCTGACAGCAAAGAATGCTAGAGAGAAAGAAGTGATGGTCGTAGTCTACCACAGGGCAGATTTTCAGGAGTCAAATCACCAGATCGAAACTTCTCAAAGCATCGACGTAGAGCGCGCACTCCCCACGTCGTTGCTAAAAACCTCATTAATGTTTCGAGCTGTCTGTGGTGCTTTCACGTAACTCGTATTCATAAACAATACAAAATTTTATCTATCCATGGGTTCATCAAAATTTATTTACAAGCAGATATCACAAAATCATCTGACATCAGGAAGTGGATCCAGAGAAGTATTGATGTTCAGTGCTGCTTAAAACCATTTCAATACGGAACATCCACGTCAAAAAACGCCAAATTCGGTGCAGAAGAAAATCCAACACGTTATTTTTGGCGATCTAGTAATAAATTATAATAATGACTTATTTCGAAAAGACGGTTGGAATAACTCCGTTTGGTTGAGGGAGAAATGACACAAGAAAAAGGACAGGTACTGTGGAAAAGTTGTTGGATAAGGTATATTAGTGATTCCAATTTTTGTTACCATTCCCCCTGCACTCAATTCAACCATTCAGATTTCCTCCTTCATAAGGAGGAAAGAGTAGTCAAAACACAGTGTGACTATTTACTAATTTATTTTTAAAATGCAAAAATATACTTATAAAGATATAGTTACATAATCAAGCGGAGAGAGCGGTTAGTAACGGATAGAGAGCGGTTAGATTTTTTATTTCTATTAGGCAGTGTAATTATTTCCTACCTGGTAGCTTCAAATTTTCCCCCAGGAGAAATTTCCCCCAGTTTGGGACTCACTGGAGTAGATGGTAAGTAATAGAGGTGCTTGGTACCAACCAAGAGAAGGAATAAATTGATGCCATAGAGGATGAAAGTTGAAACCATTCTCATGATTCATAACTTGAATCGCAGGTGAAAAGGAAAATCTTTCCTGAGTGAAGGTTGAAGTCTGGATGAGTGGGTGGATAATCGTAAGGAACGTGAACGTTACAGAGGAAATGTTACAGAGAAAATATGTGTACCAAGGTACCATAGAAACAGCTAATGTCAAGGATCTAATGCGAGAATGCGTGTACTTTCGTGAATCCTTAAAGCTTCGTGATAGAGCGCTTGTAATGCAGCTTACCTTTTTATTTAAGGAGTCTTTGTACGATACAGGTAACCTTCACTGTATTGTGTCAGGGAAAAACCAACAAAACCATCCGTGCAGAGCTAGGTAGGTCACAATGCATTAAATGCTGTAATGAACAGACGGCTTTAACGGATGCTCTAAAGTGCCTTTTATGTTTGCTACGTCAAATCATTCTGTCTAATTGAAATTCCATTTTGAAATTTGCGGTCGTACACGCGCTGAGGTTGCGACCTCAGTTGTGTGGGAGTTTGTGCATCGTCGAGGGTTCACTCTGCCGATGATGAGGAATACCCAAATATATTTTCATTATTAATACTATTATCTTTAAAACTGCTGTAATGTAATAATTGCATTAATATTATTACCATTATTATCTAGAATTTCTATATTCCTTATTATCATCAGGTTCTCACACTTTAGCTCATTTTCGCGGAATTATTATTTTATTTTATTACGGAAAATGATTCTTACAACTGCCAACACACACATGATTGAATACAGAAGAATGAACACAGTGATAATAATTTTTAAACAAGATAACTTAGTTACTTAAAAAAATACTCGCTAAATGTTAACGGAATTTGACATCTTAGTATATCACGCCATGCTATCAATACTGAAGCATATTATACTGGTGAATGAAACTAAGAGAAACGTTTATTGTAATTAGATTTCCTTCTATATTGTCTGAAATTACAATTTACACCCACAATTTTTTTTAAATAACGTCGGAAGAGAATATTTTAACAGACGCTCTGTCAGATCCTCTTGTAACGTAAATTTACTTCAAAATTCTATAAAGACTGCACATATCAACTAAAAAGACGTTTCGTAAGGTACGGTGAAGAGGCTTGTGTTCATTTGAGGATATAATTCATAGAACGTGTGTGTAATGGAGGCATCAGAGAAAACAAGTCTAGTAAAAGCAACCGATTGTTCATAACTTACAATCAGTATTCATGAGATCGCAATGGTTGACTTGATCTCCATTGCATCATGAGCCATATTGTAACTCAAGTGCTCAAAAGAGCCCATTATGCGGACCCGGAAGCCAGAGCACTCATCCACCGGACGTGAATCAAAGACGTCCGTGCTTCATTCATAGCCAATCTTCACGACCCAGCCACGGTAGGTAGAAGTGAAGTCCATAACGGATTCGTGTTCAGGTGCAGTACTCTGCATGCGATGCTTGATGGCATGGAGTAGTTTTTCTCCGGATGCGATTTCTTGAAAACTAACTCCCAAAATGGAGGCAATGATGACTAGCTGTCAAAATTGTGATTGTATAGCGACATTTATTTTTCGTACAATCAATCCAATACGCTTTATACATCGGATATTTTACGTATTTGATACACATAGGACACGTTTCTTTGATTATTGTATGATAGTTAGCATCATGCAAATACGCTCTTCATTTACGTACAATTACAAACGAAACAGTCACTCTTCAATAAATTAACAATAACCATTGAAGTTTTTACAATTCTCACATTATACATACGGGGCAGAGCTAACTTGGCCAATCGTCTGCAAGTGCAGGCAAATTAAGATAATTCTGTTCGACCGTCAGAGCCCAACATAAGTGTCGAGTAAACACAAAGCTTTCATGGAGCTCTGAAAAGCTCAGCTTTGATCTCAAAGGAAGTGTAAATGAACTTGTTAACGCTGCTAATGCTGCTGGTGAGGTAGGCTGTGCTCTCAAGTGCCTCTACAAGCAGGGCAGGAAGGTAGCTGCAGGTGTTGTCTACGTGCAGAACATGGAACAGTTTTGAGACGAGTACCTGGTTGCTCAGAATGAAAGCCTCATCGAACAGCGTCTATTTTAAGTTGAAAAAATTTCAGTTTTAAACTTACCTAATAGTTTCGAGCAATATTTATGATTAAAAACCGTTCGTTACTTGTCACACTATCGCTGTGCAGTAATTACTGTCATCTTAAATAGGAAACATAGGGAATAAAATCCGTGAGAAATAGGTGTCTCTCTGCTGCTATTTCGCATCGTAGTTCAGTGGGCTCAACATTTTATTGTTATTCCTGCAATGCACCGTAAAAAATAACAGACAAATTATGCTTCAGAACTTCGATAGTAGGTCTGACCATTGAAAACTTTAAACACGACTATAAGCTTTATTATAAGAGTTTAATGTTGCAAGACTGGACAAAAGACATTCAAATTTTATCCCAAAAATGAGACTAATAAAGTAGCGACTTTCTGGGGAATTACTCTAATTAAAAAGTTAGGATCACTCATAAAGGGCTTCACAATCTGAAGTTACGTTCGTTAAACGCAAATTCTAGTTTCAGTTAATTTTATATGTAATTGACGCATGCCAATTTCTATACGGATACATTAAGCTTATGGCAAATAACTTATTAAAACTTGCAATTTTGTGATCTTGAAAAATTATATGCACAGTTGAAGGTTTCAACGCGAAAATTGTTTTAGTATCCTAAAAATGCACAAAATGAATGATTTCGCATTCCTTCAGCAATTACTCTGAATTACTTTGTAACATTGTTATTGTCTAAATACTGATGGTAAGAAAGGTGACGTGTGAACCTCATCAGAAGTCCAGTGAAAGTTTTAATCAACGTGCGACTAAATCATCTTGCTTTTTCGACGTAAAACAGTCCATTATCATAAGTTTTCCAGTCGTTATTGTCCTGCAATTTGCTTGTTGATTTGAATCTCATTTAAGAAAAATATTAAATTTCATTCAATCAGCCTGGCGACGCTGAACTCAAGTAATGCAGCTCACAATTTATTGTTGTGACTACATGAAGTGCCTCGCACAAGCTTAGGTGACATCATGAAAAACTTAAATTTCACCAGGTTTGTGCGATGCAGCGAAGCAACATAAAGGAATTATGCAAAAAAAGGCAGGAAATCAGCCAAACTTCTGCGGTAAGCTTATAGAAGACTGCACAGAACGCGTTGAAGCAGTTATTAACAACAAGAGTCATGCTACATAATACCAACAAGGTGTTTACTAAATACATCTTTAACTTTTACTATGCACTCTCTTTCTTTTTTTTTCTTTATTTGAACCCAGGATATGAGAATTCTGATTGTTAAATGAAATTTATTATTTCATACTTTATAAGGAGAGTAAAAATTCGTTAGCCTGCATCACGTGAAGCTATTTCACTTTGTGTTTGTCAGGATGTTTAGTAAACTCTAGCGGTGTGCATTCGTATATGTACAGAATTTATACACTCGAGTACTCTCTCAGTTCAACAACCTCCTAGCAAATGCCCACGTACATAAGTCAGTGTTGTATTATCAAAAGAATCTTCCGAAAAAGGAAACAAACAGTGTAGCCTTTCGTGTGAAATAATGAACCTTGATATGCTACCTAACATTATGTACAGCAGAATTGCAATAAGTCCATTAAGCTCAAGTTTCAAGCGAATAAAATGCAACATTTCAGATAAAACATGAAGTGCATGTGAGTTTGACCCACGCACGCATCTGGCTGAGTTGTGCCACGTGATTGAGGTTGAATTTACTCTTCGTTCAAGAGATCGATCTCTGTTAAAAACTCATCTCTTCTGTCACTCAATCGAAGAAGTGCTCTCAAGCCTCGGCTTTCTTCCGGTACTGACAGAGATCTTGAACACGCAGCAGCTCAATGAGAGACAACAATCTACGCAAATGTTCACCCAATCGTGCTGACAACTCGTCCGTTCGTATTATTCATAAATACGAGGCTTCCAGCTTCAGGAATTATTTCCTGAAAAGCTGGAGCAGCTGCCTCGTGTACGCCTCATTGGCTGCATTCAACACTGGCCAACGTGCACCCCTTCCACCTTCCCATTTTTCAATTCTAATTTGCGTGCCTTATCTTCGTAGCTCTGATTTTGGCAACCAAAATGAAATTGAAGTAATCGATTTTAATATCCAAGCCATGCAAACATTGATAATTTTCGTTTGCTTGCATGCCATTTATTTCTTTGGGAATTGCGTTGTAGTTTTCCTAGCAAATTTAAAGGTGAACTAAACGTAAAAAATATGATCCATGAAACTTCTTTCGTCCTACACGGTTGTCCGGAAGTGTTTAATGATGTTTCACGTGTTAACTAACATGATATTTTATAACTTATCGCTGGAGTAATTTTTTACCTACTCTTTAGCAGGAATGTCTTGTTTATAACAAAATAATTGTTTCTGATTTTTTTGGCTGTTTTGGTTAATTTGTCTAGTTGTGAAAATGGAAAAATGGAAAATACGCAATCGGCATCTCGCTAAGCCACCGGTATCTTCTAAAGCTCATATCCGTCGATTTCTGTTGAACCTGAGCTTCATGCCTTCAGTTACCTTTATGCCTTCAGTTACCTTTATGCCTTCAGTTACCTCTATGCCTTCAGTCACCTTTTTGCCTTCAGTTACCTTTATGCCTTCAGTTACCTTTATGCCTTCAGTTACCTCTATGCCTTCAGTCACCTTTATGCCTTCAGTTACCTTTATGCCTTCAGTTACCTTTATGCCTTCAGTTACCTTCATGCCTTCAGTCGCCTTTCCATTTTTTAAAAGTTTTCGCCTGCAGCCGCAAACTGTATCAGTGTTGCAGACTTTGAGAACTTCTTTCTTTAAGACGACATGAAACTCAGTCAAGTCTCTGCAACGGGCCAGTCACTTCTGCTACTTGGATCGAAAAAAGTCATAAAACTATCTGTAATTCATTGACCGATCTTTTCATACCATAAAACGTCCATTTAATAAGTTATAAATCAATAAATATTTTTGCGATCGTGTTTACAGCTGCCGTAAGTTGTTCATAAATCAATAAGCATTGCATTCGAATTTGTATGTCTGACGTCTATGTTTTGACAGTGAATCTGAAATACAATAAATTCAACCACTATCTCCGTTTAAGCTTCGATTGCTCGTTGTTTGTTACATTGCATTCATAATTATCTACTTCACTACATGGCAACATGTAAGTTTCAACAATCATCATGTCTTCACAAAATCAGTTTGAAATACGCATACCGGGAATTTTTATGATATAAAGTTTGGTGAGTTTCACGATTTTTATGTCAAAAACTCCATTGCGCCTTGAATACTAGTTTCTCATTGTTATTCCATAATTGTTTTTTTAATTCTGGTGATGTAATTATCCCAACAGTTATTACAGACATTCAAAACCAATGTAAAGTTTTCTATTTTACGTCAAACTAAACTTGTGTGACAAAGCTATTTTAATCCCAAATGGGGCAACCTCAATCATCCCAAAATCAATAATAAACTAATTAAAGCTGTGACTGGAACAAGGATGATTGCATCAGAGAGACCTCAACCAAATTTAGGTTCAAGAGTTGAGATAATATCTTTTTGTTTTTTTCACGTGCAAGTTGCGTCGGATCAGCTACTAACACCTGTTGAAATCTCCGTCCTCACGGAGGTTTCATCAGCCAATTATAGTTAACTTTTTCAGGAGGGGCTCGAGCATCTACTTTTTATTTCTATAAAGACCAGAAATTTTTACGATAGCGCTGTGCGAACACGAGTGACGAGAATGAAGGAGTTGGTGAACATTATGGGAATTGGTGAACATTATGTCCTGGAACGTATTGGGCTGAAGACCCAGCTAGTAAAAGTGTCCTGAAAAGTCAAAACGTTTCAGTCTCATGAGGGCACTGTGGAATATTATACGAGTATACTAATCTGGTCAACATAGGGCAAACATGATATTTTATTCTTGCCTCAATGAAAGGCAAAGTCAGAATATTCGACACTGACCAAATGACACGGCTTATAGGAGACAATATAGACTCAAAAATATCAGAAACTGTGTGAGTAGTCTATGATTACAATCTTATGTTTCCGTATCTTTTCATTGTAATATGGAGCTATAAAATACAATTACAGGAATAGAACATCAAAAATGGAAATGCTTGATGTGGATGAAGCTCGCCTTATCATGAATTTTTCCCAACCTTTTTGAAAGCACGAACATTCATTACCAAAAACAAACGAGATGACTGCTACCTGCATGTCATGCATAGCCCATAGTCGAGGATGTCATTGCGCTTAAAAATGCCTTGTATTTTCAAGATCCTTCAAATTTGGCGTTTTAAGGTACGATAAAGTTCAGAGTCAGAAAATATACGAACTGGTCTACCACCAGTCATAATATACGTGGTTCGATATCGAAAGTGAAATATTATTTTATGTGAAAACATCGCTTCTGAAATATTTGTTGGTGCTATACTTTTTCTTATCCTGTCAGTTTTTAAATATTTTTCTCTCGTCATTCTTTCGTTGGCCATTGATTTACTTCCTTTCTTTCCCCTTTTCTCCCTCTCTTGACACTCCAACTAGAACTGACTACGCCACTCTCACGACCATTGTCTGCAGCCGCACACTCGGTAGCTGGGATACGAAGATGCCTCGTGGGTTGGCCTCTTCAGCTTGATGTGCAGGGCCCTCCCAGGAAGCACAAAATTGAGACGGGGGCCACATGGGGCCAACTCGAACACCTCATGGGCCACCTATGCTAACACAATGTCCCGCTTAGCTTCGATATTAATGTCATGTGATGTAATATATGTGTGTTAAAAATTCCTCTTTGATGATCGATGAAACTTGGCAACAAGATAAATCAAACAATGAATTCGAAGTCATTCCCACGCCTCAGTTGTTATTTCCCTTCAAGTATTCGATGGTCTGAATATATCATACTAAAATTAAGACTTTCATAGTTCATGTTCACCACATCACACAATTACAAGTTGCACAGGATTTTTTCATATCCCTGGTAAATAATAAGGGTTTCAAGTTTGTCAACTGATGGTCTAGTGGTGGACCAAACGTGTTCTGCCTGTCTCAATTAAGACTGGCTATGGATCTAGAGGCTGGTAACTGAGGGAAGCTTTTTACACAGATGTCACAAGCGACAGATTAAACATAATCAAAGGAAAATAAAAGAGTTCGTGCTTCGTTATGTATCTTATTCTCCAATTCCGAAATTACTAATAGAATTAACATTGGCGTCAAAAAAATATTCATTACCTGCTATTAACACTACCCAGCATTCTCTATTAATGTTGATAGGCAGAGATTTTCGTAGTACAACATGTTCGTACTAATCGATATAATTAACGTGAGCTTGGCATTTTGATCAGGTATATACGTCGAAAATTAAAGTATCAAAAACTTCCATTCAATTTTATTAACGAAATCACACCATTTTTTTCGTATGGTTATCTTTTACACGCAAGCAGACTCAGCTAAATGTTGTGAATGCATTGGTTGAATGATTTTTAAGTTTTAAATTAGAGCTACTTTACTATTAAAAAGATTTAAATCACTTTAAATTAGTGGATATTTTCGGGGATACAAACGAAGTACAGAAGCAGCTGGACTCGGGAGTGTGTACATGCCTTCAAAGTTGAGTTTCCAAGCTAAGAGAAAGGCCTCACAAATGCATCTTCATCAATTTAGTGTTTTATGAATCTTCTCAGAATATATATATATATATATATCATTATATAACTATGATTTATTAACATCTTAATTTCGTAACAGGTATTACATTCAAAACAGTTCTCATTCTATTCCTGTTGGTGTGCTCGTTTAGTTGACCCAACTTTTGTTATTCTTTACGTCGATTTCCTCCACAGGAGCTGCAGAGTGTGAAAAATTTTGTGGAAATCTACCTCTTTTTCAGGGAAAATAACAAATGACATGTTTGGACATTCTGCAATACCTTCTACTTCAATATTTTGAGTCCGAATTTTACATCGATTTCTTTTATACACTTATATTTTTTTAACACGGAAACAGTTCGACCTTCCCCAAGCCTCAACTGGCTCTGCCACTGTCTTTTGTTCTGAACGTGTTCACGCGAGGTTAAAATACACCACAGGGTTAAGTAACACTGAGTCCATGGAACACTGCTTCTCTGCGTGGTTCCAGGTGACGTGTATAGATCTTACTGGAAAATCTCGAGCCTTCAGAAAGATCACTTAAACAACGCATCAAGCTGAATGATAAGAAGCTAACACGACAAGGGCTCCTTAACAAATGTTCTCTCCTAGAGAAACTAGCGGTTCAGCATGAGCTCAGATAGTTGCATGAGCCTCCTAGGGTCGTTGAGGGCTCTTTCTATACAGCAGCAGCAGGTGATGGATTCCTTCTAAACAGATATAAACAATACTCTACTCTCCAAAGCCTTTATGTTCATTGCTTCAGGAAATACTAAAGAGATATGTAATTCATTGTGTATTTGGCTCTTCCAAATTTAATGCTTTATTGGAGATTTGATGAACAAAGATTGAAATCCAGTAATCAGTGAGGGTTAAGCTCCTCACTTTAATTCTTCCCCAGCACCTCACTCCAGTTCTTCCCCAGCACCTCACTCCAGTTCTTCCCAAGCACCTCACTCCAGTTCTTCCCCAACACCTCACTCCAGTTCTTCCCAAGCACCTCACTCCAGTTCTTCCTCAGCACCTCACTTTAGTTCTTCCCCAACACCTCACTCCAGTTCTTCCCCAGCACCTCACTCCAGTTCTTCCCACGTACTCGTATGCTAAACATGGGTGTAGTAAACATGGGACGTGCTGCAATCATACGACATTTTTCTTTTATAATAGTTCCTCTGAAGTGCCTAAACAAAAACAGCGAGCAGTAAATTTCTGTGATGTTCTGTAGATTTAAAGTTACTACAGGGCATTTTAATACAAATATTCTGTAACACAGTTTCATTCTTTTGGTTTCAATGTTGAATTTTTGCATTCTATTTCAAGAAATAAATCGCTACGACCAATTTTAAAGTGATTGACTTCTTCTAATTTCTAGTATACATAAGACCGTATTATTTTACACAGAAAAGACAGGTTGAAAGTAAATGCTCATAACTCAAATAATAATTCACGAATAGAAGTGAACCAAAACTTCTCGAAAGGAAATATTTTCAATTTATATTACTCATATTAAATAACCCAATTTTTAAATACACATACTGCCTATATTTTCAAGATGGGTCAACTCACTAGAGAGCAGCTTGTTTTCATTGTTGGACAGCACTACGAAAATAAATCTCTAACCAAAATGAAAATAGCATTTGTCAATAAATTCAACCTGAGTATGAGCATTACGACTGTTAACAATGTGACCAGTCAATAGAGAACAAATGACACCATAGATAATATAAACAACGGCCATTCAGGAGCCTCAAAACGTGTAAGAAATTATTCAAGAAATCTTAAAGGAATCAGTCGTGAGTCTGACTAGAGCGTCCTGAAAGTTAATTTTAACATAAAATCTTACGTAATACAGATATCAAAGCAGCTCCCAAGCAATAACAATGAAAGAAAATTACGGATTAGATACCGGAATAATGGATTACCTGAAGAACTACGATTAGATGCAAACACCATAATTTTTTGTGATGGGAGTCATATATATTTCAGTAAATTCATTAATAAAGAAGACTTCTGTAATTAGTACGTTGAAAAACCAGTACAGGTGTTTGTGAAGCCTTTTCAGTCACCAAAGAGGACAGTTTAATGGGACTTAAGTAGCCTTCTAGTATTAAATTTGGGCCATACTTTTTTGATGACACTGATACGGGTAACGTTCGCACTATGACCACCGAAGCATGCATTGAAATGTTAGATAATGCAAAAGGTTGGTTTCAGCAAGACGGTCCAACTTCACACACATCTTTGTATACAAGGGACTGGTCAAGAAACCTCTTCAAAAACAATATCCTTTCACACTGAGCTGACTTACTGTGGTCAGTTAAATCCCTCCACAGGTTGATTTTCTCGGGGGATATATACGAGAGAGGATCTTCAAAGCGAAACCAAACACTACTAATGCCTTAGGCAAGTTATTCAGGAAGTCATCTTCTACATTGACCAGGAGATTCTGGTTGCAGTATTCTCAAATCTACAAAAACGAATAAACCTCTGCACTGAGTGTCAGAGTTTTCATTTCGTTTACTTGTTGTACATCGAATAAAACCTTAAGCTATGCCTTTTCGTGCGGTTTTATATTTTACCTTTCAATGTCAAGTTTATTTTTGGATATAAGTCTTTACTTTCGACAAGTTTATCGTGTGTTACTTTGTACTTTTATTTCAATCGGAAAATCATGCAACTACACTACCAAACCTCGTCACTCCTCACATACCCATTCATGTAAACAGAACCAAGGCTTGGCATTTCATTGCGTTAATTATCAGAAACAGAAAATATTTTTTTCCTGTTCTTGAATTCATTCCAATAATTCGCAGTCTCGCTCCCCTTTACTATCTAGAGCACCGACCGCTTTTGTGGAGAGAGGACAAAAATCTTGGTAATGGCAGCATTGTTTTGAGAGAATGAGACTCGTCTTTCCGTTGTGTTGAGGAATGCTTGTTCATGCTCGGGTCGTTCTTTTCGATTGTCTGCATCAGGCACGGTCTCTTCTGCCACATGCTTCACTTTTTATTTGCTTCTTTGTTCTATTCCCCTGGGTGAGTTCAAGTGCGATGAGCGTCCCTAGAAATGGAAAATCTAAATTCAAAAGCTAAATAGTTTAATTAGATTTAAGAATGTATCAACTTTTTCATACATAAGGTCTTGAACTTAAATTTTTTTTCCTTTAATTGCTGAGTTCGAAAGGTGATGTTATTTTCTACGTTATATTACACATTATTTACAGATTTACTTGCCTCTCTATTATATGAATGTACTCATTTAGCATATCTTGAATTTATAGGCACTGCAGAAAATGATACAAATAATATAACTAAAAATGAACCTAGGTGAAAGGGGTATTTTTTGTTCTATGATGATGTTTTCTTTAAGTACTTGCGAATATGAGCGTTTAATCTAGTTCTTAAGTGACGACTGAACGACTTGGAGAGTAGTCTTCATAAAACACATTTGAAATAAAATATTCACCATTGAAAACCACCTATTGAAGTTCAGGAAGTGCTTAAGGAAAATTTGAACCATCACTCACCTTCAGTTGCGACGATGTTTATAACTAGTGAAACTTTTTCAAACCGATACATACAAAGTTTTACACGCACAAGAACAACTTTTCTGGACCAATGATACACTAAGTTTCAAAATGTGTTTCTGTGCAAATATGAACATAAAAAACACAATGAATAACATTGAAGAAAAGTTGACACACCTCAGTTACCACTCTCCAACATCCGTTGATAAGATCGTGACGAGGCGTTTGACAACCAGCATTTGTGTGTATGTGTGGAGAGGTTATTTTATTTGATGTAGAATTATTTATAGAAATTTAAGTTATGCTGAGGCAAAACATAAGTAGGAAATTATTATGATGCATTACTGGTATAGACTTAGACTTAGATTTGAGGGCCAGGACTGGCTGGGATCTTCGTAACGGCCTTTAATTTCCTTTAATACAGACACATGCAACAGGGTGGCATCCCAGATTTTTTCTCTTGTGAGCCAGGATCATCTAAAATAATTTCTCATGGGCCACCCTGAGTAATTCCATGCAAAAGAATCAGCCAAGTGAGGGCATCACTGGGAGATCCAGCTTGTCATAAACAACCCCTAATGCCTGGCAGGTAGTCACATTCTAGTCCAGGCAACTGACTATTCAATATCAATATCTCCTATTCCATGCATGCACCAAGAAATTTTTCACTACATCCACAACAGTCATGTCACATTCCTCATCCAGCCCTACGAGATATCTCATACCAGAGTCCTCTTCAACACACATGGCATTCCATTGGTTCTCTCCATACTGCTCACGAACCACTTCTATGAAACTCTCTCGCTCATGCTCATATATACTACATTCTGGGACTAGATATTCAACTGTTTCATCTACTCATCTGTTACACTGCAGACATAACCTTCTATTCCCCTCATTCCTCCTCCATGTATGTACGTCTATTCACACTTAATGCCTTACATCTGACGGCAAACAAGAGTTGGCTGCCAAAACTTCCATCATAAAACATTTTAAACCTTGGTACATTCTTACTGGCATACCAAATTAAAGTAGTTTTCCCATTCATACTGCACCTCCATTTGTTCAGGCCGTAGTCTTTTGTCAGTTTTTCAATTTCTTTCTTCCACTTATTGCAATCCCACTCCAGTCCTTTACCTCCATGATTCCTCAATAACCAATAGGTCTTCCAGTTTTAACACGAACAATCTTCTGAACCTTTAGTTTTCTTGCATGCCCCCAACAAATTTTCTCCCGTAGACTTTCACTCAGATTCTATTCAAAAATTTGTCTAGCCCACATTTTATTTTTCATTCGCTGAATTATCACCTTATAGTACAAATCAGCCTTTACCATTCTTTCAGATAACAGACTCCACCTTAGATCCCGTCTAATAGCTTCTATAGCCGTACATTTTGGGGCACCTGAAGCCAAACGCCCTTGTGGCTTGATTTACCTCCCCATATATCATGAATTTAACAATACTAAAATTAACTATAATAACTGTTTGAAAATTAAAACCGGTGTATTATGCTTATATTATTGTAATAATTTTGATATTGATGACAATGGCCATTGCGTATTCTTAACTATAGCATATTGCTATGGCAACATTTTCACTCAGATTATTGAAGTGGGTCTCTCTTCAGGTGGAGAGCCTCACTCTCCAACCCAAACATGTGACGTGTTATATAGAATTCACTGAAGTTGGGGTCAACTACCACCTACTTGCTGTGAGCTTTCACTGTGTGTTCTCGCTGTAAACCAACTGTAAGCTGCAGTCGCTCTGAGCTGTCGCTGTAGCTCTGGACTGGCCTAATTTACTTTTGGAAGCTCTGGACTGACTCAATCAGCTCACGAAGATCTCAAGTCATTTCTCGCACCAACATTTACCAAACACAAAGCTGAGTCCCTGTCAAGAGTTCTTTGATTCTCCTCGAGTCAGGTCACACATGCAGATAGAAACAGAAAAATAATCGTTGAAGTTGGCTGGATAATCCCCTAGCAGTACCCAAAACTTCACACCTTACCCTATTTTGCAGCCCCTCCAAATTTTCAAGGTCTCCTTCATTTCATGCCGTAACATTCATGCCAAACATTACGCTAGATACCACGATCTACTTTCAAATTCCTCTGACACAATCATACTTATTTGTTCTATATCTGGCCACACTGCTTAGTCTTCCTCATCACTGCATAACTTTTGCCACTTTCTCATATTTTGCTCTTACACATCCATCTTCACTCTGTATGCGCATACGTAGAGGCTGTGGCCATCTCAGCACTATGCGGTATAACTCATTTCTTTGTCAAATTTTCAAGGAAATCTCGTCGTGTATCAGGTTAGGCCAAGAAGCGACAGTAGAAGAATGAGATTAGACGAGACTGTAATGGAATTTAGTTGGCACATCCATGAAAATTAGAGCGTGCTCGATATGCAATTTTGATTTTTTTTTCAAAATATTTTGATATAGCAAAATGAACTTCTGAAATTATGACCACTTTTTACAAAATATTTCTATTTTGTCAATTACGTAAAGGTTTCTATATTTCTTCTCAGAAATAGCATGTCTTCCTTCTTCAGAATTATTAAATTTGTACGCACTACCTGGCCGAGGGAACAGGCAGACCGGGACGCATGGCCGTCCGCAAAATTGTCCGACAACATGAGGAAGCAAAACGGTTGTATTGTTTATGCTGTACCGTGATATGGAACAGCCCCCAGTAATCTCTCGAAGTTGAACAGTTTCGAGAACCAATACCTGCGCATTGCAACTGGATGCCGTAAGACTACTCCTCTCATTTCCCTTTAAATAGAAACCGATATCCTACCTTTGGATCTACACCGAGAAGAAATAGCATGCAGATACTACTGTCGACTGCTCCAGCTGCCTCTCAGTGTAGCCACTTCTGAGCTTGTTCAAAGGCTAAATACTGCTCTCAGGGGTTCTCTTTTCTAATTGCTCACCTTCATATTGTGCCTAAGAGCTATTTTTCCCAAAGTTGGCCTCCCAACTCCTTTTAAAAATGCAGCTCCAATAATCTTGCCACTCCCTCCTTGGTTCGGGATGGATGATTGTGCATGGAATGACTCAGGGTAACCCTTGAGAGTTTAGACAATCTTGGCACTCAGGAGAAAAACTCGGGGAGACCACCCTGTTGTATGTGTGTTTATTAGAGGGAATTGAAGGCCCCAACCAGCTCTGGCCCTTAAATCCAAGTCTAAGCATTCTGACTGAATTTTTACTTTCTTATGTGTTTTCATTAACTTCCCAATCAGTTATCCAAACCTATATTGAACTAATGGATATAAAATTTTTAGATTTCATAGCTATATTTACAGATAGTTTGTAAGTTACCAAGCCTACTTGCTCTTTCTCAGCTGCAGTTATGTTCCACTCAAAAGGAGTCAATCTAAACTGAAAACTTTACCCACAAAGACAGGTAATAGAGTGTGAAGTATATGCCATCAGTGAAGCCATGATCTGGATCTTGGAGAATTCTGGCCTCTGATAAATATGTCATTTTCACAGACTCATTGAGCTCCCTATATTTGATTTGTAGCATAAAATCTTAAAACTAACTTCCTGTGGTCTACAATATACAAAACAAGTTGATTAACATTATTTTCTCTCATTGCATTAGAATGCTGTTTATTCCAGGCCATAGAGGTGTGCTGCGTCATGAGGCTGCAGACAGCGCTGCTAAAGTGGTGCATTTACTGCAATACTGCACACTGATGCCTTACTCTAAGGAGGAAACTGTAAGTCTTGCATGTAAAGCATTCAGGACACATTGGAACTCAACATGGCTTCAACAAGTAAGGGTAACCAGGAAAGGTCACCACCTTGTGCAAATTGGAGACTGTTCAGAACAGGTTGACAGCCCTGTGCCTCCCATAAGAACTGTTGTGTAGAAAATGCCTTGGCTGGTCTTCAGGTTGGGCATACAGATTTTAGGTCCCAATTGTTCTATTTCAATCAAATAGACAATCTTCATTGGCTGTGTGGTTGAGTAGAAACTATAGAACATGTGCTCTTTACTTGTATAAACTATTCTGATCAATGCACCAACCCAACTAACACTCTAATGTCTCTAAAAGTTCCTGCTACCTTGAAAAACATATTAGGAGGTGGTCCCTTTTCTGAAAATGTTCACAAATTGATAGTGGGGGCTCCTTTCCAATACCTGAAAAAATTCTCAAATTGGAAAATATATTGGGCCAAATAAATGAGTATGAACAAAAATTAAAAAAATGAGAACCTGGTATTTATATCTGGTGACATAATTTTACTCATACTTCAATAAACCTTTTCTCTTGTGTCATTGGTTTGTCTCCAGTTGTTAAATTGCTGAGCGGCTCTAATCTTTGTGGTTTTTATCTGGTGAGGATGAGGGCTTTTTTGAGAAGTGATCAACAAAAATTAAATTACAATTCCTCAGATTTCTCCTGACAGTACATAGTGAAATTTTTGATTCCTTACTTAATAAAATACCAAAAGAAATCAGGTTGTGTTATTCTGAGTTTTGTAAGAAACTTCTTACTTCAGTTTTTTAGATTGGTAATTTTGTGGGAGGTTTGAGTTGTTACAAAATCTAAAAGATTGAGTAGAATATGGTAGAGCAGAGACTTCTTATGGGCTTATGAATGTTGACAAGGGCTTTTGCAAAATGGGTAAAGTACATATTCTTCTGTGTAGAGCAGAACTTTTGGCCACTGTCTTCCTATTTGACAGGGAACACTGCAGACATGACGTCAGTGAAGGCCTGAGAAGGAAACATTGTACAATGTTACTTTGAATCTGTACATCTTTTGCAATAACTGTTTAGGATGATCTGCAGGCTGACAATAAAAATTTTTCTCTTTCAGGACAGTTAAAAATGTTTTTCCTGAGAAATCATTCTCTTCTTCTTGCAAGCCCAAAATGTGTACCAGAGGCATGCAAGACTCTGCAGAGCCACATGGTGAGATTTGAAACTTTTAGTTAGTAACGATGCTTTTGCTCTTCTTTTATTTACTGCTTTCTTAGCTTTGGTAGCTTTAATCACAAACGTAGAATCTCAAGGGTTATTTATATGTTACAGTATTCCCTTATTTATCGCGGGTGATATGCTCCGGGACCAACCACAGTAAGCGAAAATTCGCGATGTAGGGACGCTATATTTATTTGAATATCACTTCATCAGGTGGTGCAGTATCTGTATCTTCGGCATGAGACGTAGTAACTTCTTCAGGTACAGGTACCTCCCCTAAAGGCATTGGCGTCACAAACATCTTCATGCGAGTTATGAACATGGTTATGGAGAGTTACTGGCGTTACTTGTTTGCCTGGGTTAGCATGGTTCCGTACGCTGACATGCAGCTGTCAATGGAATTCCTGAACTACAACGAACGAACCATATTCGTGTCCCTATCTTCAGTCAGTTGCTGAAGTTCTTGAGCCTCTCTGTGCAAGGTTGCGAGACGTTCAATAGTTAGGACAACCTTCTCCTCTTCCACAGACCGTTGTTCTTCCCCTTCTTCACTTGCTAACTTGGTCAGTTCATTCAGGTCTTCTTCCGTCAATGGTTGACCATGCACGTCAAGCAGATCATTCACGTATTTGGCAGTCATATCACTAAAACCCTGTCCATTCGGTATTTTTACCAGCTTTACAGCTTTATCGACAGCCGAATGATGAATTTTTTCGGGAGAGAATCCCTTGTAATCGTGCACCAATCGTGTGTTGTTTAAAATCTCACGTAGGCAAGTAGCGTCTCAAGCGGCTGCTTTACAAAACCTAGTGTTTGTTTTTGATATATTTTTCCGTTGATTAAACGTGCTATTTGCGGTAAATCATTATTTTTTTATTCATAATATTTGTTTAGTGTTTGAAATAATATTTTTATACATTTTGTAATATTTTATTGCAAAATTCATCAAATACTTACAATACTGTGCAACACGTACTACATATGAGCAGAACGAGTACCGCAAAAACCCGCGTAACAGCGAAAATACCGTGATAAATATTTAACATTGATGATTTTTGAAAACCTGCAATATACAAACTGCGAAGTAGCAAGGAAACACTATACTCGTATTGCTGCGTCTTTATAACAGAAACTAGTAAACTGGTTCTTTTCAAGAGATACTTACTAAGTCAGTCATAAATTGCTCATGTAAGTTAGCATGAAGATTTGTATGCTTCAATTATGGAATATCTTGTGATTCGGGTGATTGAAATCATGATTGCACATTTTATAGTTTAGCTAAATTTCTTTTTAAAAGTACACTGTCAATTTGTCCTCTCAGGGAGGTAGCTAACCAATAGAAAGTTTTGTCAGAGCATGTGCATCTCTGACCTTTATGCCTCACAGTGCATTTCTCAAACTAACCATGTACATAATCTGTGACAGAGAATGCTATCTGTTGGTGGTATTTGAGAAAGTAACATTGCACTACTGGAACTCAGTCTGCATCTTGTACTTGCCACAACTTGAAATTCAAGCATTAGTTGCAAATTCTGGACCCTTGTGTGTGAGGATCTTTTGATATAATATGTTCTTTGAGCAGTTTACTCTTCTCGTTTTGATTTGAAGCATAGTACCATTCTCTTATACAATGACTACTAAAGTTGAGAGCTGTAAATACAAATTTAAATTTGGCTTTGAAATGTAGGAGTTTGTTGAATTGATATTTGAAAAATATTCATTCTATCAAAGGTGTAGCTTATTAGTTAGTAGAGTTTGTTGCTGATAATGTTAAACTTACTTTAGGTTTGGTTATGGAAATGTAAAATTCAACTTCAGCAAAGGTTGCAAAGTTTGGAGATTATTGTTTAATGCTTTGAGATCAAATTGACTACTAGATATTGAGAGTATGAACAGTAAAAAGCTTATTATTCTGAATGCAATAGGCTTGTATAGTGGCATCACCCACATTTTTTGCAAAGGAAAAATGCTGTGGTATTATTCCTTGCTTATTGTTATAACTAGTGTTTGCATACACTTCAAAGAGATATCTCTGGTAATTTTGTTTTTTTCTTTTTCAGAGTTCTGGGAAGTATGTGTCGGTGCATTTGCTTCCTCCGCTGTCCAAACAAATGATCACCAAGAATTTTAAACATGAACAAATACAGCAAACGGAATATAAACAAAAAGGTATCTACCAACTCATGGAGATGGCCAAGAGTGGTCGGATTCAGGAAGCTGAACGGTTTTTTAAGGTAAATTGTACTTATTTTGTTAGGTCTATTTCAATGTTATTTTTATTGTGTTATTGGTGGGATTTATTGATGGGTGAAATTTTAAGCATGGATAGTAAAAATATCCTTGAAATTTTAGTGGAAGAAAGCATGAAAAGTGTGGTTCATAAATTTAAGTTTATATTACTCAGCTTGCTCCAAGTATTTGAGAGTTAAAACAGGTAACATTGTTACTACATGTAATATGTTCCTAAAATTATTTTCTTTACCGTAACATTTTAATTTCCATTTCGATGCTGAAACTTTCCTAACTTTTCACATTTGAAATCGCTTTGAAAGTAATTCATGCGTGAACTTGTAGTACTGTTAGTATTTGACATAGTATTGTCCTATTTGTGATAAATAAATTGATCCATCTCCATTTCATGCCATATTGAACTCATTGTAACTGAATTTTATTTGTTTATTTGTTACACAACATGTGAGCAATGATGTTAAGTGTCATTTTGCACACCAGAAACTGCAGGAGGTGCCACGGCTAAAGTTTGGAGTAGGGGTGTGCATGGCTCTCTTTGACATGCATGTCAAGGCTGGCAACGTGCTGGAGGCTGTGGATGCTCTGCAGCGACTGCACAGCCTGCACCCTCGCGTCCTTCTCCAGCCCTACAAGGTGCTTGTCTTCGCCAACCTCCTACTTCAGCGTGGCCAAACTCAAAGTGAGTGTGTCAAGTGTTCTTAATTTCTAATACCTTCATACTAAATTGAGATATTTCTTAAATGCTTCTCCTGATGTGTAATTATTTTCCTTGCAGGATCCGTCTTGTTCCTGATGTATCAATTCTAATACCTCTTTATTATTTTTAGTGGTTGTCCTCAAATAATTCTCTTCATATGTAAATATTTTCCTCTCAAAATGCACACTGTTGTCTCCCTTGTGCACTGCTTATATGGAAAATATATGTCCTGGTTTCACAGCACTAAATTTAGACTGCATTGCATTCAGCCAGGTTACTAATGCAATACTCATGAGGATCAATGGTAGAAGGAATTACATTACTGCATGGTTGCTGTAGTGCACCTTTAATTCACTTTGTCATAACTTTTTTTAAGATCTGCTTCTTAGAAGTTGCATTGTTTGTGTTTTTAAACTCAAATTAAATTTTTTCCTTATTCAAGATCTTCACTGGTTGGCTAACATATGTTAAGTCCCATTCAATTGTTAATTGTTTTAATTAACTGAATTGTGTATGTTTTGGGTCAGTTTTTCCTCTAATTTTTAAATAGTGTAACTCATTGCGTTTCTTAGGCTGTAGTACTTATCTGTGTGAAATTTATTTGACTCCCTATTTAAAAAAATTAGCTTAGTTTCTTTTCTTTCCATTACATGTACACAAATTCTAAGTCTGTTATGCTCTGCATTCTGGATGCCTGGTTTCAGCATCTTGACAATTGAAGTTGTAAGACTTTCAAAACCACCATATAATGGATCTCTAGGTAATATAACTTACCTAGATCTGTCCTATGCGAACGAAGATTTTTACACTGCAAACTCGAAGAGGAATACAACTTCTTGCCTCGACCATTAAGAACACCAAGAGCCCACGTCTGTTTCGTTTCATTGGTAGAATGCTAAAAATAATTGGGAACGCTCCGCGTGGACGCTACTCATTTCGACAATGCAATTCATATCTTTGAGGCAGAAGTGTTGACTAGAGAGAGTTTCTTGTCATGTTGCCTTGTAGCTTTTAAACGTTTAGCGTCTGTTCCACTCACTGGTGTTGCGTTCTGATGTGTTTTCTATGCCTTTAAACACAGCTTAGGAGAAAATTACGTCAGTATGCCAAACTTATGTTCTTTGTTTTGCAAGAGCTATCTCGTTTTCTTTTGTATAGAAGAACATACATATACCCCGTTATCATCCAACTTTGTTTATAGTGACTTTATTTCTCAAAATTCGAATGCCAGGATACCAAAAATTGTGATATCCTAAAAATTGAGGTAATTTTCTCTAACCATAACAACGGTAGTAGGTCCAAGTAAGAGTCCACTGTGTGGTGATGTGTGCACAGGTTGTCTACAGTTGCTGCGTGATGAGGCTCCTGACGAAGGTTGTTACTCGCCTGAACAACTAAAGCAGCATCAGTGGGATTCCAACAGCCAATGTAAACGCACGGTGAGCATCATGCCTTCTCATCGCAGCTCTTGTCCTTTTTATTGCTATTCTTGTCCTTTCAATTGTTGTCCTGAGCCTCATTATTGTTGTTTTAGGCCTCTTGATTACTGTTTTTGGCTTCTATGTTTTTGTTTTGGGCTTCGTTATTGCTGTTCTGAGTCATTTTACTGCTGTTTTGGGTCTCTTTATTGCTGTTCTGGGCCTTTTTATTGTTGTTTTATGTCTTTTTATTATTGTTTTAGATCTACTTATTGCTGTTCTGGGGCGTCTAATTGCAGCTCTTGGACTTCTTACCTCTCCTTTTACTTTCCATTTTTATCAACAAACAACCTTTATAAACATTAATATACACTTATAAATACGTTATGAAAAAATTAAATTTTATTTAAATTCTGATGGGAAAAAGAATTTTTGTTATGCTTACTCCTACCAAGCGGTCTCCATAGAGAGGTGCGTCATGATCAATGAAGTCAGTAAAGCAGGCACGTCTGACCAGTCTTCACAAGGTGAAATGTGGGGTTCATTGTGGTGTGTTAAGTATATAAGGACGAAGAGCTTGGGTTGAGGGGTTAGGGTTAAAGAATTGCGGAATGGGGATTGAGTAGAAGGGCTGAAGAGCAGGGTAATCCATCTGTACGAGCGTTTCTACAAGTATGTACCACTTGTTGAAGCGCATGCAATGCCTGGATGCACCGTAATATGGGCTTGTGATGCGCAGGACCGCCTGGGCTTTCAGCTGGTGCTAGCTGCTGCGGAGGAGGGTGACGTGGCGCTGACACAGCGGCTGCTGGACGAGCTGCTCCATCTGGGGTACTGCACCACGTCCCGCCAGTTGCTTGCGCCCCTCGTCAAAGTTCATCTGGTCAGGTGGGCATGTTTCTGACGAGGTGGACACGTTTTTAACAAGATGGCGTGTTTCTTTGATGAAATGGGAGGAGCTTTGGTGAGAAGGGCATGGTTATTGACGAGGCGAGTGCGTTTTTATGTAGTTGAGCCTGTTTATTGGGAAAGTTGGTACGATTTTGATGAGATAGATATGTTTTTGACGAGGTGGATACGTTTCTGACGATATATGGACTTTCTTTGACTAAGTGGGCGCATTTTTGACGAGGAGGGCTAGGTTATGTTGTTTGACGTGTGCTCTGTGGAAGAAACAAGTAATGAGACATTAATGTTAACTTATTGCACAATTTAACTAAAATGAGGAGAGCAGATGAACTCGCTTGCAACTTGAACATTCTATTGACTAGAGTTTGCTACGAAAAAGGATCAAAATTTTTTTAAATGGCTTCGACCTTAAGGTGATTTTTAACACATGGAAAGATCAAATGCATTATACGTAGTCATTAAACTAGGCAAGGAAACATTTCGGTGCATCAAAGAATGAACTTCCTAAACTGTTTGCTGGGGGTAAACGGAATACGTATAATTCAGAATAAGTTTGGTTTGTAAAATAAATGAAAAATAATCTAAAATACTTGAAGCAAAAGAACTAGATGAAGTAGTGATTGCTTCAAAGTATAATTTAAAAGGAAAGTCACTTCTCTGTGTGAGCGCGTAGAACAGAGTGAGATGGGGTAAAAATGGTCTTGCCTTTGTTCTCAGTTTCATTCCTATCTTTGTCAACAAGATGCCTTCTGTGCCTGCATTGAGATGCCTTCGTAAGAGCTCCTGGGGCGCTTTTTCAAAATCAGATTTTGACATTGTAAAGGTTATCAATTTTTTGTAAATATTTTTTCCTATTTCGCAGTGAAAAGTTACTAAAATTTATGAAATATTGATTCATTTTCGTATTGCTATGAACTGAAATTTCATCTCGACGACCACACAACCTACGCCTCACTAAATGCAACGTCCTGTTAAAATAAGTTAACCATTTTTATACAAGCAGTATGTCACTCCATCTCTGAGTACTACAGTCTTATCATTCGAGACTATTGCTTGTGTTGTAATGCTTCCCAATGTTCAGGTCGGACTACAAGGGCGCGTTACAGGCCATGGAAGAGATAGCTAGAAAGTATCGCTGTCTGCCGTACAAGGCGGAGCTGCTTGTGGCACTCCTCACTGAGCAGGAGACAGAGAGGTGATGAGCTCTGTTACCCGCACTGAGGGATGTAGTGGACGCTGCTGGCAGTTCCG
>VCRD01000386.1:191763-263435 GCA_006783055.1 Trinorchestia longiramus
CAAAGAAACTTCAAGAAAGAATTTTTGATTGGGACTCTGATTTCGAGACACAAAGTCGAAATAATGACGCTAGTTCAGGTGAGTTTAGTTGTCTGCTTTGTTTCACCAAAGCTCATTTCTATTCTCAAAGGAATGAGTTATATGTTGCAAATTCTGTAGCTTTGATTTGCACTAATAATAGATAGTGAAATTTTGGAGCTCTTTGACTTTCGGTATTCAGTGGGAACTGAATCCTTGGTAATTTTATTTGTATTCTGATAAAAAGTATGTGTTCATCACCGCCATCCTCCCCAGCCTCACCGCCATCCACCTATCAGTAATTTAGTCAGAGTTTTCGTATAATAGGTGTATGAGCGGACTTCCTAGGACTGGGGCTGATAGTTGGTGTACAGCATGCCAGTAAAAAGTAATAAATTATGTCTTAATTAGAGTATCCTCTTGCATTACAATCCTGTCTTAATTAGAGTATCCTCTTGCATTACAATCCTGTCTTAATTAGAGTATCCTCTTGCATTACAATCCTGTCTTAATTAGAGTATCTTCATGCATTAGAATAGGAAGCTTTGAAGCGAAGCTGTCTCCTGATTCCATGCCTAGACTGTGTTTGTTCTTTTATTGAATATCGTAAATCTGAGGGTAACCGTAGTAAGGAAGTGGTTCCCAAAACGTGTTCTCGCTGCAAACCCTCTTTGTACCACGCTGTAGTGCGCAATTGAGCTGCTCTGTGTCAGCTGATGACTGCCTCTCTTTCTTTTAATTATCCAACAGATGGAGGTGCAGTGGTCGATATTTCTAACTCAAGATGGTTATTTGGTTTCTAATATATACGATGAAGTGCTGGGGGTGGAAGACTATCGTGTCTAGCTTTATTTCTTTTGTCTTTGATGATTATCTGTGGAGAAGGAATGCTCACCCTATAGGAACTGACTACTCGGTCTTCTATAACTGAATGCTCTGCCTCGTACGAAGGATTTACTTCAGGTAGAGAAGTTACCTTCACTTGTCAGTGATCATTTTCCGTGTACACGTATGTGATTGTGATGTATGCTCTTTGTAATTGGCCTTGACAGCTCTTATTCTATAACGGTATTGGGTATGTGAAGTGCGTATCGGTATTGTAACTTCATGGGAGCCTGACTACGTCCCTAATTAATTGTGGCAATTTTTAGCAGGTGGCATTGACGTACGAAGGAGCAGCAGGAGGAATCGGGAGGGCACAGCTTCCTTCAGTGACGTGTGGTGAGGACTTCGCTGCTGGACGCCCTACAAGCAAGAATTATTTCCTAGTCCAGCATAGTTTGAACTCAATTACCCACCAGCTACAGTAATTGTTACGTTCGGTCTGAACTGTGGGCTTTTTCGCTTCCATCTAAAGCATTTGCAATCTTGTGGCCGAATGCGAGTGTGACTCTATGTTTATGAGTGTAACACTGTACCTGTCATCAAGTGTACAAAACAAAATTAGAAGAATAATAAACTTGTGGAAAAACAAAGCACTCATACTGGGGCATAGTATGTGAGCCCCGAATTCAGAAGGGCTTTAAATTGAACGTACACTTTTGACACATTTTCAAATTCTCAGGTTTAAGGATGGCTTCACGAAATTCTTGGATTGTCTGAGATAAAAAAACTGTTAAGGCGGACTAAAATTCATTACTTGAAGGTTTTGCAACCCAATGAAGAGTGCACTGTGATCGTCCCAGCGCTTTCATTGGCTAGTTCAGAGAGAAGGATTTCTTTGTGTATTCGTTCTGACCTGTTCACCGTGTACAGCTACATCTGTGCTGCGCCCCGCACTCCTCTGGGTATGTAAATAGCAACGCTTGACGGGTAGAAAGAACACAAGAACAATTATGATTGAAAACTTAAAATGTCACGTCCATTTAAGAACTTAACGCATGTTGAAATATTTTGGAACTCATCCTTACACCTGATTCACCGTTTTTTTCTATAGACCTAATTCTTCCGTGTGGCGGTTTGCGCAGCCAGATATAGTTTGGCTAAAAAACCATTACATTATCTCCTGCTTGCGATTGTTGGATGAACGGAACTTAGAAATTTGCATGTTGGGGAAGTGAAGTCTTACGTGCCTGTAATGGCTCAAAAAACTTAAGAATAGATATTCATTGAAAGCTTGCATTTTTTGGCGGAATTGCAATAGTATAAAACTGACCAAATTAACTAGTTAGTGGGAGCGACCTGGCTTTTGGCATAGTTCACCTATTCTGTTTTAATTTTCGTAAAATTGTGACTTTTGTTGTATTGTACACTCAATATTGAAGTGGATCTATCCTGTCGTAACGCCGGTAGTAGTTTTTTTGTCTGTTCTGAAGGTGCAAAGTCAAACTTTTGCTTGGTCATAGGAAGTAATGAAGAGGACTAGGTCAAGCAAGTAGTGGTAGACGCTTGCATGGCTTCCTGTCTGGTACATAAAGCCTAGTTGAATGTGTTCTGAGGAAGCACATGAATTGCTAGTGGTTCTGTTATACTATATAAAAGAACGTTAATTTGACTTCTCTTTTACTATTCTTGCATTCCATTCATGAGTAACCTCTCCTCAAGGAGATGCTGATGATGAGCATCAAGGGAATACTACGCTCCCTGGGTTCCTGAGTAGCTCTCAGGTGTTGGTGCTGTGGGTACCATGCCTGGACTCATATTAACTGTCTTGTCGTCACCAAAATAATTCCTGCTATGCAATCTCAAAAAAGTTGGCCAACAAATTAATCCCATTACTAGTACAAAATATAATGTTCCATTCACTTTCTTATGTTGATTTAATACTAGGAAAATGGATTAATTTTGTAAAATTCCATTAAGGACGCTGGAAAAATGAATTCCGTAATAATAATAATAATAATGAAAAAATAATAAAAACAATAATTTGTGCACTTCATGTTTTGGATTATTTATCGGTGCAGTTTTTGCTCCCAAGTTTGACTTTTTCATGGTAAATTGAAGCTTAGCTGCATTATTTCCTTAATTAACAATTATATCCCAGCAGATTAGAAGCAATATACATCATTTAGGCTGTAAAGACCAGAGAGTGGAAGTATAGATATCTTATATTGTCGAGTTTATATGGTGCTTGCCCCAGCAAGTTTATTTGTATACTGCTTTTGTGGACGCAGATTAAGAAAATGTAACAATTTACTTGTTGGATCTTGCTGTCGAATGTATGTTAGATTTGAGGGGTGAGGAATAATATCTAACTCGTGAATATATTTGTTTTACTGCTCGTGGGAGTACTGTTGATCTCTTTAAGGTAAGTAGAACTTGCAGCTTTTCTCAAAGGCATGAGGTTCATGGTAACATCCTCAAGCAAACGGAACACAACGCGTATATTCCTCCTTATTTCCTTGTGGCAGATGAGTAAACGAGACTAACTGATCGCAACATCTGGTCGTGTCCTATGACAAGTGTTGCCATCTTTCATGCCACCGCTCATGATCCTTCCTGATTTTCTAATTCTCGCCATATTCCCTCCTCTCAAACATCTTTAGAGGACGTAGCGCTTTGAGGAAAAGTAAAGCGAACGATGATCACTTTCAATCACCATCACTATTTCGTTGCCGTTTAAATCATTAAGAAATTAGTCAATCTACAAGAACCTCTCTCTGGAGACCAACATGACAGAAGCTCTGCCTGAATCAGCCTCCTCGGCTGTGTACCTTCACCTCGCCGCTGCTCGGATCAAGGAGTTACACCACCTTGACCAGGAACTGGGTCAGTGTTCATAGGTTTAAGGGCTCTTGTAAATACAGGGTGTGGCAACATAACTTCTATTTGTCAAAGCAAAGCGCTTTGCCACACCCTTGGAAATATATAACGTTTGCTTGAACGTGATAACTTTGACAAAGTACGTATTATAGTGAGCTGCTAAGTTGGACTGACCAACCGTAGTCCTTTTTGTTCTACTAAAAAGTATCAGTCTGGTACTGAGAAACATCTGAACGTTAAATTAATTTGTCTGTAGTTGGAAAATCATTGCTCTCATGGCATGAATTCAACTAGCCTCATTTGGTCAAGTGTCTGAGGCATGAAGCCCAAGGGTTGTGTCATTCACAGGATTTTTAGAATAAGACTCATGATGGCGTTACACTAATTCTCTTCCAATTTTATTGATGTTTTGACTCGCAGCAGCTGGTTGCAAGCAAAGCAACCCAGCCCTCATTTGAAATCTTGCTTGACTTGTTTCAGCTGGCTGTAAGTCAGGCAAGGGCGGCCGCTGCTACCAGAAGTTGCCTCGTCACATGCAGCGTAGGGCTCTCTCTTCTAACCCGAAGCGCCTCCCTCACCGACTCCGTCGCCGTCACCTCGCAGAAGGAGAGCCTCCGAGGCTCACCAAACGCCCCGCCTCAAAGCACAGGTATGGAGACGGAGCCATGTGGTGCTGTCAGTAGTCGGTGTCACGCGCGTCAGGTATTGAAACATCATAAACTCATGAATTTGTTATGCTTCAATAAAAGTAAATAGGGATGTAAAATTTCTTTCAATGTTACGTTTTTTATTTTTTATCGTAATTGGTACTTTACCATGTAATATCAGTAAAGGGTTAATGAGATTAATTGAATTTAAATTATAAAAACATAATGTATAATACTAATGTAAAAATTGGGCAAAGTTATATTCCTATTTTAAATTCAGGAGACCTTTTGTACATTAAGAATATAAAATTGAAACATACAAAAGAACTTGATTGAAACGAATACTGTATGTGGTGCACGCCGCAGTTCTATACTATATGAAGTGCGTAATATTTACAAAATATTTGATGAATGCTTTTTGCCCATGCAACCATGATTCAACTAGCGCTTTTGCAACGAAAGTTCATTGCAAAAGAAATGATAAAGACAGTATGAATTAAGGAGATACGAAAAATTCTTAGTTTAACCATACCAATAGATTGCAGCGAGGCCCAAAAACTGTACGATATGTTCTTCAGAAATGTAAAGAAAAATAACCGTGAATAACCTTTCAAGTTCAGGTAGGCCAATGGCAGCATGGGCACGAGATAACATGAACGAAGTCAAATCCCTGCTAGAAGAAGACAATTCATCTCTGAAAACTAGCATCTGTCACTAATCTGAAGAGGACAACTGTAAGAAATATTAACAGAGATCTCCACCTCAAATCTTTCAAATTCACGTTATCTTTTGGCTGTGAACGAATGTTGAGATTGCAACGCGTAACTTTTGTCTGAAGCTTACGTAAGTGGCAAAAAAGGAAGATATTGATTTCAATATGGTGTTCAGTGGTAATGCAGTATTTATTCAAATGGGTATACGAAACAAAATTATCAAAAATTGTCACTAAACAAAGAAAAAGTTCAATGTTAGAAAACCCTTACATTTTCTTAAGATCAATGTGAGGTGGAGCTTCAGCTCTTCGAAAATTTATTGGCCGTCCTCTGTCGAAAATTCCGAAACTGGTTTAAAGTTGTTACAGTTCCGAAAGGTGCTTCGACATTTTATGGGAAGTTTTTAGTCAAAAGTTGTCAGTGTTTTGGTCAGAAGTTGTTAATGATTGGGTGAGAAGTTGTCATTGCTTTGTTGAAAAGTTGTCAGTTGTACTAGGGAGATTGTGCACCAGCACTTACCTAGACGGACAGCATCATTTGCTCACTGCTCGTATTCAAGGTAAATTAATTTTATACAAGAGTGAGTTTCCTTACTCTGCCAGATCACTCGAGTTTTCTCCGCTTGACTTCTTCCTTTGGGGTAACGTGAACAAGTCTTTCATAAGAGCCTAATTTTCTAAATGAAAGTCCCTTAAGATGTGTGCTAGTCATTTCTTCACCTTTGTATTGCTGGAGAGAGCTATCTAGAATTTCAGTAGTCGCGTCGCTAAAACATGCTGTGAATGGCACTGAGGATAGTTTAAGGAATAAATAAATTTGCACATGTAATGAGATCAAATTTTTTGAGTGATCCCTGCTTCAACTTGATACCCGTTAAACAAATAAAGTTATGATATTTTTTAAAATACGCTTTTACGTTTTCCTTACCCTGAACAGGGTGATCTATAAGTACAGTCACGTTTTTTGAATATTGATGTTTACCTTAAAAAATATTTTAATATTCCAATATATCATTAAAGAGCCATTCAACTTCTTTCAGATATTTTTCCCATTCAAAGTAATTTATATAGTTGATAATAATAATAATAGTGACCTTGAACTTGCATCTTCGAAATGCAGAAAAGTTCACAGCCCTAACTATTGCTTTAAAGAAGAAGAGATTTGCCAGAAGTCTTGCACTGCTTGTGTAGTTTGAAACTCATGGCTTGCACAACGTTCTCATCACAGACAAGCTTTTCACTGTGGAAGAAGCTCACAACAGTCAAAATAATAATTCTTTCAAAAATTATCCGTCATATCCAGAGGATACTAGAAATGTCTACCACATGCAAAATTCTTCATCGCTGATGGTCTGAGTTGAAGTGTCTTCAAAGGGAAAACTCCTTGTTCTGGAGTAAAGATGAAGATAGCAAGCTATGAAGAACTTATTCATGAGCCTGTAGTGAAGCACTTGAGCCAAAACTTGGTCAACGATGGCCCACCTCACTTCCAGTCTGCCCGCATTGCCAACAAAACTCGAGGTGGCTTTGTCATTCTATTTTATTTCTTACCCACAAGACTTCCTCCACAGCTTCGAAGAGAGGGGTTTTGGTTTAGGAATTGTGCTTGCATTACTACGTGCATTGTATCTTCTTCTGTGTTGCAGGTCGCGGTCTCGCGCCCGCCCGTCACGCCCTACACCAGATGACCCCGTCACGGCTGCCGGGTCAGTTAGATCGACTGGGTTATTTCAATCACCCTCTATATTGGTTATAAAATTTATTTTGCTTCTTGGTATTCTGCTAATGTAGAAAATAAACAGAGGCCGATGACGAGCCAAGTCCTTTGTGAAGATGACGCAAATCATGTCCACATTCTTGGTTGCGTTTGAAAACCCCGCTAAAGTGGCTAACCTTCTGGTGTGTGGCAGCTCTTGTAGTTTACCACTTTCTCAATCACTAGTTTACCACTCTTGCTAGTTTATCCCTTTTTTTCTCTTGCTAGTTTATCCCTTTTTTTCTCTTGCTAGTTTATCCCTTTTTTTCTCTTGCTAGTTTATGCCTCTTTTTCTCCTGCTGGTTTATACCTCTTTTTCTCTTGTTGGTTTATCCCTCTCTTTCTCCTGCTGTTTTATCCCTCTCTTTCTCCTGCTGGTTTATCCCTCTCTTTCTCCTGCTGGTTTATCCCTCTCTTTCTCCTGCTGGTTTATCCCTCTTTCTCTCTCGCTAGTTTGTTCCTTTTTGTGTCGCTGATTCCCCCAAAAAGGTCATACCGGCCACTCGCACTCTTCATTCATTCGTCTTCGACTTATATTTCAGCCTCTTCTGCAAATAAGTACCTGTCACCCATCTTGCCTATCAATGTTGTTTTAATATTTTATGAGTGTGAGTACTGGATAGAAATTACTTCCCCGTTTCTGTAGGGATTTTGAGCAGGAATGCCATTTTTTCATAAAATCTTCTTGTAGGAGTCGAGTGGCAGACTACCTGCATCGCCAGAGCCAATCAGACAACTCGTGGCTAGAGACGCACGTGTGGCATGCCAAGCGCTTCCACATGGACCGGCGGTGGGGCTACGTGCTGCCACTCAGGCCCACTCAGAAGATGTACCGGCCCACCTTGCGGGCTGTGGGGCAACGCTGCGTCATGCAGGTGGGCTCACGATCGCTTCATTTACGAGGATGTCATGCAGGGTGACCAGGAAAGAAGTTAACCGAAATTGCATTATTATTTACTGCTGTCTAGAATACCAAGGAATTTAAATCATCTATTCATATAATAAACAGTGTACCTCCATCTCTGTCTCTCTCGCTATGTCTCAATCTGTGTGTGTCCATCTCATTTCTCCTATTCTATTACTGAAGAAAAATTATTGAACTGCAATCAGAATCTCAAGTAAATAGCTACTTTGACTTTTGTTCCTGTGGCTCTATTAAATATACATATTTAATTCATTTATATGCAAAAGTGAAAAATGTATTTTATTTCATAGATCCTTAATTTTAACACATTTAAACCGTGAAATTTCCACGGCCATGTTATCGGTAGATAAAATAAAAAACGGAAGTTCTGTATATATTCATGAAAAATATTCATTTAAAACAATTGGTCGTAAATCTTTTATACGTTCGTCTTTATGATGATTTCAAATTAATGAAATCTGAAAAATGTTTTATTTTATAGATCCTTAATTTTATTACTTTTAAACCGTGGAATTATTACATGAACTATCTAGTGTATGCAATAATAAACAGAACGCCTATTCTATGCATGCAGTTGGTATCAACTTGTTTTGGATTGCCCTGTAGTGACCCAGTTACACTGGCTCGCTATCCTGCTACTGGGAGTACATTAATGGAAAATATGTTTTTGTTTCTATTTTATTGATTGTGATATGTGTGTAATTTTTGATGAACTTTCACAGTTAGAAGGATTTTCTCTTGTCGCAGATGATCATATTCATTTGAAATGAGAAACTTTCAATCTGAATACTTTTATTTTGACTTATTCTTCATCTTGAAATTCTGATTGTCTTGAAGTCACCCTACCTTTCCAAGTCCACTTATGCTCTATGTTACTTTTGGGTTTAGCGTCCAATGGATGTTGTGCAACAGTTCTCCTATTCTTGTGGTTTGAGCGTTGAGCGGTGATGGATCAGTATTGTGCACGCATTCAGTGTATTAATAACTTTTTTAAGGCACTGTCACTGACTGATGAGATAAAATTCAGAGACTGCAAATCCCTTCATTATGTTTCACGAGGTAAATTCATTAGCAAAATCTTATACTTCGAATAAAATTGGATTTCATTAGTTGGGGCTACGAGACTCAAATATCTAGCACAATTTCGGGAGCCATTATCACTCCTCTCCACCTCGTTCTTTTGTTTGAAGGTCATCATCTAGCTTTTGCTCTACTATGAATAGTTTAGTAACAGATCACTTGGCCTCAGCTCTGATCAGCTACAGATTACCTGGCATCAGCTGTGATCAGCTACAGATTACCTGGCATCAGCTGTGATCAGCTACAGATTACCTGCCATCAGCTGTGATCAGCTACAGATTACCTGGCATCAGCTCTGATCAGCTACAAATCACTTGGGCTGATTTCCTCTTAACGGCATGGGACTTGAGATGTAACCCCATAATGAACCTAACGGCTTGTTCCTGTTGACGTATTCTATTTTATTTCTTATCTTTAACCGCATCTTTGCCTTAAACATTCACCTTGTACGCTGCTGAGCAGGTCTAGATCAATTGACTCCGGTCCTATTTGCAGGACGTGTCATTCATGTGTTGTGTGGAGGTGCGGGGTCCCGCTCTGTTGCCGGTGTTTCAAGCCTGCACCTCCCAGAGTGCGCATGCGCGGCTTCGAAGCGTTTGGGACGGTGACACGTGGCACAACTTCACCCTCTACCAACCACACAAGTCAGTGGTCATGACGAGCGTCTGTGACGGTTGAACACTTTATTTACTGACCGTACACCTCGGTCCCGCTACTAATGGTCGTGTTGACAAAAAGAAAAGTTGCTTGCTGTGAGAGGCTTTGTTAGTGTTCTTCCTTGATTAAAATGAGATTTTTGAACTTTAAAAGGGCTGACTCATTAGGAAATATGTTTTACTTTTTTCATATAATTTTGTGTGTTCTTGTTACTGATAACGTTTGATGGGATGAAGCCCAATTTGGTGAGCTACTGCTTGAAATATGAATGTGAAGAAAGGGAAATTGAAGTAACGGCTGCCTGTATTCTGTCATTGTTTTATTACCGTACGAAACGGAAGGGAAGTAGCGATCTTTGCCTTTACAAATTAGCGCGGTTGTTATTTCATTGTGGAATTTTATTACAAGTATTACGCTGTTTCTGTAGCACAACTCGCATTCTTCGAAACGATATTCCGGAATGATGTGTTCTAAATGCAGTGCTCAGACGGGAACCCTGCCTTCAGTTTCTTCAACTGATTCTACTACATCTCGCGGATTTTTATTTGTGCTCTTGCTGATGTGAAACTCTAGGAAAGCTCCGTGCACTTGAGAAGCAAATGATTTAAAGAATGTTTTACTTAGTTTTGGAGGGTTGGTAATTTAATAAAATATAAAATAGTTCAACTGTTTCTTACCGTACGAAAAAAATGTTTTCAATGTTCCTTGAGAAAAAAAAATATACATCAGTGATGTTGAACACATTGTTGGAAAATTTCACTGTTTCCGAGGTGTCTACGAAAGATAAAATTTGACAAATTAATTACCTTTAGTATTTACGGAATGAAATTTAGACTTTGTGCTGCCGAAAAAGAGAAAAACCAATATTAATGTGGGTTTATCACTTGCGTCGCCGGAAAAATATATACATGTTTTTCGCTCCCGTTATATCATTGATTATTGATTAATGTACAAACCCTTTTCGAGTAAAATAGGCACAGAATCGTTCAATATGTTATCTGCTTTTTATAACGAGAATCTTCTTTCATTATCTTGCACATGTGTTCCTGTAAGTTATTTCATTTAAACTATTGTTCGCTGTGTCCCGACACTTTCCTTACGAGACCAGGAAGGCAAATTCGTAATATAGAATTGTCTCATGCTGGGACTGAGCTGTACCAATGAAGGTGTACTTGCTTCACCAGGTCAGAGCAGGCAGCTGTGTGTGGAGTGGAGCTACAGAGGCTGCCTCACCTACTCGCGCACGACGGAAGTGAAGGTCAGAGCTCATACATCACTCAACTCTTAATATAATATACTTTGCATTGTGTTAAAAAATTTCCAATTGGTCTCTCGTAAATGTAGCTAGGGTGTGGTTCATCTCAGGGTACTTGGTTCTGTTCCTGCGCGTCTTGTTTAGTAAGGTTATCGGGAAGAAGAATTATTACAATTTTCTATAGCCCCACCTTTGTAAATTTTTATTACTGTAAAACGTCTTGTACAAGCATCTTGATATTTCACTCAACTTTTTTACTCTTTTTTTATCAGACTCGATGAACTTGATTTAATGTTGCAGCATGATCAATACAACTCCTAAATTCCACTAAGTAAAGATACTGTACATTACCTGTGAAAATACACATTTTTTATCGTTTAGCTTACTTTTCTAATTGCGTTTTCTAAGAATTTGGGTGCTCGAAGGTAGTACCAGTGACATGGTTCTAATATTCACTGTAACTCTTGTCAAATTTGGCCCTTGTAATCTGTGCGTGATGTAAGCGTCAAGCCAAAGGAACTGAGGCCATGGTGAATATTAGAGGGAACACGAATTTCAAAATGATGTTGCACTTGGGTGGCTCGGGCTTAGTTTTGTACGCTATATACGTATACTATAAGCTAATATTCTCATAGACTAGAAATAGAATCTATTGAAACAAGTTATTTTGAAAATGATATTGTCTTTTTTAGTAACTAACAGCTGTGAAATATGTATACATCGTCAGCAAGTGTGCTCTAATTCAAGTTCCTAGTTCTCATGAGAATCTTAATCAAAAGTAAGGACTCATTAGCAATGCTGGTTCATTTCGCCTGGTGAAGTTGTAGAAGTTGGACTTGTGGTCACAAAGTTAGATGTAAGTGTAAACTAGATAACACGAGGTATTGTGTAAAGTAAGGCGGCATTGAGTCCGTTTGATTTGTCCGTGAAGATTAGGAGGGTGTGCGGCTGCGAATACCTGTGAGCAACAAATAGCGCTGAAGCAGCCTGATGTCACTCCGTCTTCTCTCTTGAGTCAGAGTATAGCACTGAATATTGTTTCCATGGTGTACTGAGGATAAACCAGTCAGAATTTCTTGGTTCTGCTGGTAAATTCACTTGGCAGATCTCTTACCCAAAATTTGAGAGATGTGTGGCTACAACCCTGGATTGTTTGTCTAAAATTTAGACAAACAATCCAGGGTTGTAGCCACAACCTGAAACCTGACGCACACTGAATCATTTAGACTCTAAATGATTCAGTGTGCTTCAGGTTTCACTCAAGTGCACTGATTTGAGTGAAATGTGTCAAGCTGTATTATTATAGTCCTCAACTTCTTTATTACGAGTGATTGAGTATTTTGTTATTAATGCTCAACTGTTCGGCAGGGCAAGGAGAAGAAGAGAGCCGCGTGTGGCTGTGGGTCCATCCAGCCTCGTACAAGGACTTGCTGGATCTGCTGGGCGAAATGTTTGCTCTGCAGGGCGTCGCTCAGAGTGACTGTATTAACACGGCTGAGGAAGATGCCGGCACTGCTTATGAGGAGGAAAAGGAGAACTGCGAGGTTATGGACGTAGATGATGAGGCTCGTAACAATAATGAGGCTAAAAGTGTAAACTTGACCGATGCAAATGTCCTGTTTTCCAGTAGAGGTGCTGACTGCGCAGTGGAGGGCCAAAATTCGATTCCAAAATCAAAAGTGAAGCGTAAGCATCATCTCCTGCAAGCACGTATGGCCCGTGCTTGTGTTCCTGATTATGTTAGTAAAGATAAGAAGGTCTCGGTCTTCTGCCTGAAAGATACTTTGAATCGCTTCCATTTGAGAGGTCCTGAAGCGTATGAAATACTGAAGAGCATCTTGGTTCCTTCGTCAGTAATTCCTGAGCCTCTTGAAAAGGAATCAGAATCTAGATTAAATGAGCTCCCCGTAGGGAAACCAAAGGACTCTTCCACTGAATATTCCAGTCAAACGTCTGGAAAAGATCCAAACCAAGCGATGAAATCCAATAACACTTCTCTTGCTTCTGATCAAAATCATTCAATTGATGGGAACAATGGCAACATCACTGAGGACCAGCGCGACTCGAGCTCGTGGTGGCAAAACTACTACGCGTTCCCCCAGCAGCAGGCGGAGCAGCGCACAAACGCCCTCAGCTGGGCAGAGGCGCTCTGTGTGCAGGAAAACTCTGTTCTGCCACTCGTCGTGCGGGATCCTCGTGTGTTGCTGCCCTGCAAGCGCGCCAAAATAGACCAGTCACGAGGTCAGTCCTGGCTTAATTTAATACACCAGCCACGAGGTCAGGATTAGAACTTAATAGACCAGCCACGAGGTCTACTCTAAATAGCTTAATAGACCAGCCAAGAGGTCAGTGTGGATGTAATTTAATCGACCAATTATGTGTCAATCTTAACGTAACTTGACACTTGGTTGAATTTATGTTCCACTGTCTAACAATGAATGTTAGTGTTTACATGTGACATGTTAATCTGGCCACTGGACTCCTGGGTGAGTAACTTGATCAGAAATATGTGTGGAGTCTTCCTGCCTTGTTATAATCAGGTTGCTCTGTGATAGCGGATGTTTCTTCTTATTGCCTGGTGATCTCTGCCCAGTGCAGTAGAGTCTAAAAACCTATCGTTACAAACTCATACTTCGGGTTTCTCAGTGCTTTGGATAGCTGTACTCTTACTTAAAATGAGATACACAGTTTTATGTTCAGTAAAAAAGTACTGTGTTCATTCTTTACACGTCCAGCTTTGTTGCTGTGGGCAAAACATGCAACTGACGGGCGTGCGTGTCTTGAATACGAAATAGTTCACCTTTGCTTACATTTCTTCATCTGTTCGAGATGCTCACCGGTGTCACTATTGAAGCTCTTATTAAGTAGGTACAGTGAGAAGGCCTTGTGTTATATTTCCTGTGAAAAATGTGTTTGATATTCAACCACTCATTGAAATTCAATAAGAATGTTTGTGTGTGCTCAACAGAAGTTTATACGTAATTACTTTCATAAAGATGGGCCTGATTCTCTAAAATATTGTGTTAGGTTATTGTCAAAACAGTTTTTATAGAATAATTTTCCTCACCCCATTTGTGAGTTTTTTTGTTCATAATAATTAGACCATCCTAACCCTTTGCTTCCCTTGATATGACATCAAGTATTGCACAGTCCTGGCTCTAGTTTCCCTTGATGTTACATCAAATATTGCACAGTTATGACTAGCATTTCTCAGACTTTATAATCTGTAGGAACTTCCAGTATTCGTGTCTCTATTAACATTACTATAAATATGTTTCTGATATTGTTCAATTATTTAATATTCAGCTCGCCCAGCGCGACGGCCACTCAACATGAAGAATGTGTGCCCCCACAGCCCCCTCTACGACCCTGCCGTCCGCCGGCTCCTGTTCAAGCAACGCCGTGCTGACCATGAAATAAACAGGTCGGTATCCTGGTGGGGGTTGTGTTCCACTACCAGCACATGCACGGTGTGTTACACGACCTTGTTCATTATTGACCTCTTTATGTGACTGATTTTTTACATCCTGATTAATTGTATTTTAATGCTTAGGTAAATTAGGTTAAGAAGTAAATTTTTAATTTGCCTGCCTTAGAATGCCTTTGAATTTTTAGTGTATTCTTGAAAGATTTTGTGACATGTGACACGGCTTCAGTAACAAATTGTGCATTGTGCCATCTCGTGAAGAATTTTCTTTTTATATTAACTCACAGAAACATCTTGCGATTTTGGCAGAATATAAAGCCTTATTACATCTGGCTCGGTAATAATCTCTCCTAATGTTATTAATATTGACGTTTCAAAAGGCTTGACTTCGATGTCATCGATGTAATGATTGCTATTTATTTTCAGTCTCCGTCAACACTCAGGCGTCCCGGGCGCTGTGCTTCCCCTGAGCAGTGAGGAAGCGAGGCTGCCTGTTGTGCTGCTCCTGAGGCACCTTCGTCAGAGTCTGGGTACTCCACTTCCACACGGTGGGTGGCTCTGTTGTGGTGTTGTTCTGCAGCAGCTTTATCTGCTGTAGTGCTGATTTGTTGTTAAATTTATTTATCCTGTGACTGGGTGTTTTCGATTCCTTCCACAATTTTTTTGCACTGTGTGAGCAGTTCTGTGTTTCACGTACTGTTTGGTTAACACAAAGTTTCACCTTTTGAAGCACGTTTTGCGTTGCTGTGAGAGTCTTCTTTCATGTTGCAGAAGGAAGTGTGGGGCGATTATCTGTAAGCCTTGCTTCTTCGTTTCGGTTAGAGGTCGTTTGAAATTAGGCCTCAACGCAATATTTAAGAATACATTTATAAAATATTCTTAAATCTGGCATGCTCTAAAGCAGTGGTTCCCTAACTTTTTGTGATCAAGTACCACTTAGAGGTCCCGTACAGTCGCCGCGTACCACCTGGTTCCAGAGAAACTAAATTCGATCAGATATCACTTTATTTCCATAATTGTACAAGTAGAACACGCAAATCAACTAAGATTTACTAACTACAAATTGTTGCCAGATTATCCTATGTTAGGCAGTAAATATTTTGTGAAGTAAAATATAACAAAATAAAAATTGTTCATGACCTCGAAAGTGTTCGCGTCCCACCTGGAAGGCCCTCGCGTACCACTAGTGGTACGCGTACCACAGATTGGAAACCACTGCTCTAAAGGATTAACCTCTTTAAACAGAAGTATATTCAAATATTTGAAACATGTATCACATCCCTAGACTTCAGAAATGATGGGTACCATCGAATGTACCGAAACTAGATAGTTCTCGTGGAAATTCCACAGTTTAGATTTGACTCATTTGAAATTATTATAAAGACGAATTTTTGAAAGATTTAAGACGAATTATTGTGTTTCAAATGAATATTTTTCATGAATGTATACAGAACATCCATTCTGTATCTTATCTACCGATAACATGGCCACATAGGAGAAGAAGACTAATAACGGGGGAAAATGGAGTATTTTTATAGTAATCCGGCATAAAACAAATCTTATAATACATGTATACCCGTTCTGATTTCAGTTCAATCATTTTTCTTCAGTAATAGATAAGAAGAAATGGGACGGACACGCGCAGATAGAGAGAGAAAGAGATAAAGGTAAAGAGAGATAGAGATACACTGTGGATTATACATAAAAGTAGATCAGTATAATATCACCGTAATCAAGAGGTTCCCTAGGCTTAATCAAATTAGCATCATTTAAGATTGCAAATTCCGAGCATCATTGATTTTGAGTTATGCTTGACAGTGAATGGAAGCATTGTACACGTAAGTTTACAACATTCACTACCCTGGACGTCAGAGTTATTCAAGGAAGAGTACATTGCACTGCTCCTCCAGCATGCCTTACTTGGAGGTCGCTTGTGCGAGAATTGCCGAATTCCAAGTGAAGAGATGCTGGTGCTTGGATACTCAACTGTACTTGCTTTCTGGAGAACTGTCAATGCATTTCAGAGACACCTTCAGGTTTGAAACTCGCCTGTTAGTCAATTTATTGATTATAGCAATATGAATGGTTCTACGGAAAAAACAACTGGAAAAAACTGTGTACAATTTTCCTTGTGATTGTTAGAGTAAGGAAACGATGTATAAATTGAGCTGTGATCCTTGCCTGTTTGACGAGAAACGTATCAAATTTAGTTGTTTAGTTTCGTGTTTTGAAAATTACTAGAATTTTAATGTGCATAGGCAACTCATCAATTCAGAGGAACCGATGTTTATAAAGCGCCAATTTGAAGCACTGTGAATTAAAACCTAAACTGTTTTTCATTCATTCAAGAAAAAAGTTTCTATGGAAAACTATTCTTTCTCGCTGGCAGAACTTGCCGGACGAAATTTATGCACTGGGTATTCCAGCTTTTTCTTCTTTGTAAAATGACACTGCATAGGGATACTGAACGTGTCCATATCTGCTCTGATCATTTACTGTTCTAGGAACACTAATGTGGCCAGTTAATTTACATGCATATCACTGTTAATGACATCGAAATTGAATTCAGCCAGAAGTGAGGTTTTTGCTAACCTTTTTTTTGCTTCACGACAGATTTTTGCGACGTGGCGTTTGATGTCATTCTTCCGGGTGGTTGGGGCAGCAACTTCTGGACGGCCCTCGTGTACGCGGGTGCAGTAGCTGTGGGTGTTGACTCTGAAGTACACTTTATGAGGGAAGAGCAAACGCCTCCTCCTCCATACCTGCTACCTGACCTCCCTGCTGGTAGGAGATACGAGCAGATAAAGGCACGGCAGCTGCGAGAAGAGCATTTCAGCATGCCACCTGACAAGAGACCCAATTTCATCAAGTTGGGTGTGCAGTTTCCCTTCTCATTTCCTTGGTCTAAACTTATTGCATCCTTGAGACGTCAGCCTAGCTTTAATAATGCTATTGAGAAGGAGATCGGATTGGGATTTTCAGATGAGGTTTTGTTGCAATTGGGTTTACCGCAAGCAGAATCAAAGGATGCAGATGGGAATGACAATGGAGAGATAAGCTACGTTTTGAGAAACCCCCAGTACTTGAGGGTGTTAGACATCCTGTCGTGCCGGAGTGGCAGCAGGCGCCGAATATTCCGAGGTCTTGATCCGGTATCAGAACAAATGCAGAATAAACTCGAGGATACTCATATCTCTGAGTCTGTGTCAGGAAACTCTCCTTCACTTAAAGAAGGCCTTTTGATTACTCCTCTTCTTCAGGAGGATTTAACAGAACTGCTTGAGACGATGAACCTAATGAAACGAACCAGTCAATTGCACATTGTAAGGGTTCAAATAACACTTATAGGCAAAGGCTCTGTTGAGCCCATGGCATTAATTTGCCGTCCCAGCGCCTCTGATATGCAGCATCTGAAGGAAATCCTTACGAACGAGCAGCGCCCCAGCCTGGATGTTTCTGCAGGTCTCGTCGAGCCAAGCAGACCAGACGAAAACGAAGAGAAGCGTAAGCAGCTGAAGCAGGAGCACGAGAAAGACCAGGTGGGCTATACTCTGTTTTAGAATCATGTGCGTACATGGGCATCGCTTTATCACGCTTACTCCAACCTCTAGTTTTCATTATTCTTGTGGAATATGCTATGACCTTGGCTGAGCATTCTTTTATCTGAGCGCGTTTTTTTTAACATAGTAGTATTTAGTTTTGAGTACTAATCTTTCTATATCAGGTGGTATCAGTAACTTTTTAGCTATACTTATAATGCATTAAGGATTATGCTTTGGTAGTAAAAGCAATAATACATATAAGTGATTTTATTCGTGTGTGTCAAAAATGGAAAATTTCATAATTACGTAGTTGTAAAAGAATGACTTATGTGGCTACGATGACAGACGAAGTTGCACAGACTCCGCAAGACTGTACGCCGTCGTGTTCGCTGCAACCACCAAGATGGCGGTGGAAGTTTGGATGAGGCCATCAACGAAGCCCTGCAGCGTCTGGAGTGTCAGCAGCAGGTAAGGGAGTGTCATCACCTTCACCATTCTCCTCCTGTTGAGCCCCTTTACTCTTGGCCTCTTCTGGGTATGAAAACCGCCTGTGAAGGTTTTATGGCAAAACTCGATAGCTTTCACTGGTTTCTGCTCGATCTTCAAAGCACAGGAAGTTCTTTCTCATGTAGCCTGAATATACTTGACTCGAGAGCAGCTGTCGAAAAAAACGATAGTGCAACTCACCATGTCCATCAACATGTTCATCACTAATTAGATAGAAAGGTTAACGTGGAACAGACAGCATTTCTGACGGGAAAACGAGTATTGCTGAATAGCAATAATTGATTAACATACGGGTATCATAGGAGAGAAGAATTTATTGGTATTATCCGCCTTCGATGTTCCATTTGTGATAGAATCCATCGATTCAATGCCACTATGATACCGCAAAACAAGCGTTTAAATTACTCCATTTTTCACTACTAAATAATTATTTTCCATTTTTCAAAATTAGGTCCTGTGTATTGGGATAATTAATGATTTTCAGAACAGTTTCCTGACTGCTTTCTTTATTCGTGAAAAAAATTGATGCAATTGACTTTTTGAATCGCACCAGCTAGAGTTGGTGTAGACTTGCGGTTCCTCCAAGTATTCATGTTAATATTTGTCATTCATAACTTATTTGTCATTCATAACTGTTTTTTCCCATGTTGACACAGCACAGTTTTTTGTTCAAGACGCAATTGGAACTCATGCTTTTTGTGTCACTGAACAAAATTTACATTTAAACTGACAGAAATCTTTGAGCTATTTGTTGTAGGTTTCAAATGATAAAGTATTGAAACAAACAGTATATGCGGATGGAGCTTTTTGGTTAATTTCATATTCTGAAAACAAATTTACGACGTTTCCTTATAAATGAGCTAATAGTATTTCTTTTTCCTCTGAAAATATTTTTTACTCCCATTCCTCGTTGTTGGTGATCTTTGGCCTTACTTTGTGCTATACATTCGTCATTTAGTACATTACTAAATGAAAGCGAATGCTTCTCCATGACTCGTGTCAGTGTGGATAAATTCTGACAAATTGTCCGATTTATCCACAGAGTCCTACACGTTTTCCATGATGTGCAATTTTCTTTTGCTATTATTTGCGTGTAACAATCTGAACTTCAGGACTTCGTAGATTTGCGTGTCTTGTACTAGGGTTTTCATTCGTCTTTGTATATCAGTCTGTATCTCACCCTTCTGTCATACCAGTGTGTGCATCAGTGATAATGCAGGGTGTCTCAAAAAAATGTACTCACCCTTTAACCGTTGCTAACATGCTGTCTTCTTTGTGTTGCAGGTGTGAGATTCAAACCTTTGCGAACATAATTCTTTAATCACATTTAATCATGTTCGCAAAGGTTCGAACCTCACACCTGCAACACAAAGAAGACAGCATGTTAGCGACAGTTAAAGGGTGAGTACATTTTTTGAGACACCCTGTAGTACAACTTCGTTCTATGCATGTAGTAAATGTGCTGATTATTATAATTAGCACACAAGTTGATGCCATAAAAATGCTTCCTGGATATATGAGCGCAGTTGTCAACACTCTGCATTCATCTAACTAGTGATTGCCTTCAGGAGCTCATTAGCCGCAAGGAGTCGTACGCCTCTGCTATGGAGTCGCTGTGGTTGCTGCCAGCGGAGGTGCCTCTACAGCAGTGTTCGCGTCTCATCGTGGGCTGCGTGACGGATGCCTCTTTCAGTCGCGTCCGAGGCTGCGGAGTGGGGCAAGGTTTCGTCGCTGTGGGAGCGCTGCTCCCCATTTGTCAACAGAGACTTGAGTGTTGGAAGAGCTCTTCTGTTCGTACAAGTGATGACACAGACAGCCAAGTGCCGAGAAAGAAACTTAAGCTCGACGACGGATCCTCAGTAGCTGGGGACGCCAGCTGTGTGTCAGCGGGTGGTGGTGATCAAGTATCGGCAGAGAAACCAGACGTAAACGGAGAAGGTTTAGATTCTGATTTGCCTTTCATACAGGAGCGCGGCATTGCTGTACTTGTGAGGAATAAAAATTCCCTTCAGTATAGGTTTGGTTTGCTTACTGTCTGCTGCCATCAACCGCCGTCTTGATCTCAATACAACGTACTCATTTTTCTGGTTTTCATTTCTCGATTTTCTGATCCCAAGCTGAGAAGGATGTCGATTTTTTAGTGTATGATAATGATAAATTTAAATGTTATGTAATATTAACGAATTTCTGAAAATGATCTAAAATAACCTCACTCAAGGGAAATGGTAGTTTTAGTTATGATTATTCATTCATTACTGAATTTTTTAGACCATTTAAAGTTAGCCAGTAATGAATTACACAATAAGAGAGGGTGAACCTTTTTTTTTAAATAGGCTTGCTAAGAGTAATGTTCGAAAGCGTACATGACTGCCGTGGATATGAGGGGCTTATTGGATTCTACGTTAGTCACACTGCGTCGAAAATATTTGTGTTGCACTCACATCTTTTACTTAGGAGATGATTCTTGTAACTCTACATCATAGATTGACATAAACTTGAATAAAATGGTCCGCAAAATTGACCGCCAGGTGATAGGCGATTAGATTAAATTTTTTCAGAGATTATTTTATGGTCATTTTTAAATTGACAAACCCGTGCATGGTGGGAATCTCATCATATTTTTAAGCTTTAAGGGTTAGCCTCAGCGTTATAGTTCGAAAATATTGTGACCTCTCTCAAAATTATGTTTTACAACCCTTTGAATGTAACAAGGCACTGCCACTTTTAGCGGAATCTTTTTATTGAGTTGTGTATTAAGAACATCCATGATAAGCATTATTTAGAATTCAATACTTCGTCCGTATAGATCATTTCTAGCATCAGAGGGCATTCAGCTGACTGTTCCATTATATACAAAAAGAACTTACCTTTGGTGATCCATTGTTAAACTATTTAGTAATGAGAATGCGAAGTAAGTTATCTTTAACATAGGTTTTTCGATTAAAAATGAATAAAGACTAATATTCTATAAAGTGATGCCAAAAATAAACGCAACGACGCTGAAATCCTCTAAACGCCTCAGTAGGATACGCTTTTCTGCATGAGAGGAGATGGCTTGTTGATGAGGTTTGCTGGGAGAAAGTTGATACGGAAGCTCCTGCTGGGTGCTGACATAAGCGCAGAGAGTTCCAAATTTAGGAACCTAGCATTATTATTGCTGTGATAAACTTAAGGTTTAAGCGATTTAACGGAAAGAGTGTACTCTGACTCGTGTCACTTGTCCAGAATAGTGCAATTGCATTTGGTTGCAAACCGCGGTCCCCTTTATAGGGTGAGTGTAGGCCCCTCAAGCGCAAAATCCCTCGATTCCAAATCACTCACTAGATGAAAAATATTATTAAATTTTCCCATTATTAGTCAATAAAACTTCCTGCTGGTGTGGCATACTAAATTCACTACTGCAAAATATAGGGAAGAGTCAACGATGACTCTTCCACGAACGAATGTGCAAACTTCACAACGAAAAAAGCTCAACTGCTACGTCCTGATGGGATAGCGGATAATTATATGTAAGAGTTGGAGGGAAAAAAGTCATCTGCAGCAGTATATATGAAATTATTCAAACAGTTTTCTATGAAACTGTAATCCATTCAGGGAAAAGAACCTCCCATAAAAGTTACGGAAGTAAAACGATACTGTTCCTCCGAGAGCTATTGCGTGCCAAAAAAATTGAATCGAGCCTGGAAAATCTTTGTAAGAGCAGCGCCAATACAATAAAAACTTTGTGGAAAAAAACTAGTTTTATTTTTAATGCTACTGGGTATTTGAAAAGATAAGTGCCTTCCTCTAACACATTGGTGATGAGCAATATCCTGTTGACGTATAAAGGGCCAGTTACTTTTGTTTGTGCCAGTCATCGCTGAGCTCTTGACGAACGTAGAGACTACTGTATTCCACGCAACATCTCCCAAGGCAAGGTTAACAACCGAAGATGAATTTATCTCTTGGGTCGTGTATTTTACTGTTATTAGGAAGTGTCATTAATACTATTTGTGCAAAGGAATATCTTTCTGAAGCAGAGAGAAATAATTATTCCTCACGAGAAAAACGACACACGTTGAAGTATGGCAGGTGTGACCCCACTCTTACCTTCCTCGGCCAGGGCCAGCAAATTTTGCACGAAATGCCGATCAGGAGAGAAAAGTTTTTCATCAGGCCAAAGTCAACATTTCGGCGAATAGTTCTGCAAGTGCGTCTGGACAACATATTCTTCTCAAATGATCCTAAGCTTGTCGATACGAGCGTCGAATTTTTAAACACAGATCTTCAGAAGCTCAAAATTGATTTTAACTCCTGGATAGAAGTAACGGCAGAAGCTCTCAAGTCAAAAAGCTTTGGGCCAGATAATTGGAAACTCCGTCTCACTGTTCAGGATAAATGGAAAAAGGAAGTAGAAGTGCGAAAGTGGTGGAGGGTTTACCCATTCGATTCCCTCGTTATCTCAGGAGAAGGAGGAGCTGAATGGTCATTTGACTGTTTCCCTGACGACACTCTGCCTTTCACTGGAAACCACCATTCCCTGGAAGACTTGGATCTGGAAGACGACAGTGTCTGGATGATAGCATTCTTAGTGGTCGGTACTATAGTATTTGTGATGATCATTTCGAGTCTTGTTGTTTACTGCAGAAGAAAAGAGAGACAACAATCTGGAAACGTCCATGGGTTCTTCACTATGTCTAAGGTGAGCCACGAGAATTTCACTTCTACCGAACGTTATGCATATTTCTCAGGTCATATATCTTCTAACTATGCTAACCATCAAATACCTGGAAAATTTGCCCGGCAAAACTGCAGCCAGCATTTGCTCTAGTTTTTGTTCGGTAAATTTTAGCAATCAAATGCATGTATTAAACTTAGAGATGAACTTGTTTCCTTCTTTGGCAGATGATGGATTTGAAGACCTACATGCCTGAAATCAGTAAGAATAATGAATTGGTCAATTTCCAATGAAAGGACATCACTATACGCTGAGCATTTATTTGTAAAATTTTGAATACTTTTACCCTCACTTCAATTTTGAAACATCATGCTTGGCTTAGTTCAATAAAATATTATATTTGTTCAGAATCACATTCTTTCTCTCAGCCTATAGATGATTAATAATGGAATTTTTGTGTTTCAAACTTCTATGAAGAAAAAAGTGATAGTCTTAGGAAACAACTTCCGAAGTCAGATTTCATGATGATACATTCAACATGTAGCTCAAGATTGCTATTCTTAATTGAATTAATGATTCACATAGGATATACATATTCCTTGTGGATCACAGCTAATTGATATACATAGCAAACTAAAATTAATAACGAATGAAAGGACCATCGTGTGAGGGTTTTAAGAAATGGTGATACAAATCTTTCATGTAAAGAAGATCCGCACTAAGCACTATCCGTTCTAAGCATTAACATCTGCACCCCAGCATACCTGTCGCAGTTCTGCACCCCAGCATACCTGTCGCAGTTCTGCATATCATGCATATTGCAATTTTGTACCTGCGCTTCAGCCCTCGAAATCTGACATTGACATGCATATAAAATTAGTGTATTAGATTTTATTGAAAAATATATCTTTTGTGATTAAAATATTGGTATAAAGAAAAATAAAACATACTAGACTCAGAAAAGTAGTGAAATGATGATCAAACTGTAAAATGCTAATCCGTTTGACTCATTTCTTTGCTTATGAGAGTTTTTCGAAGTAATCTAGTTGACGCACTACAATACCCATTCATTATGCTGCACGAGAGGCAGCTGAAGTGTCACGGCCCCACGACAGAGATCTTTCAACTGAAGACTTGTCATTCATTGACTAAAAAATGCTTACAACGCTGTGTTTGGTTAACTTCTCTCATATAATTTGATAGATCATTTGTAAAGTTTAAATAACATATTTAGCAAAACATTTAAACAGTAAGAGATATTGCTTGCAAAAATTGCCACTTAAAAGTTGTTAAGTGTGCCAGCATTTGTCACTTGAAGTATCATTTATATACTTTGTAGCACCAATTGATATCCTTTTCTTTACAGGAGTTTTAGACCTAAATTTAGATAGTTTCGATTATTGGGATGAAAAGATTTCGATCTTTTAAATATTTCTATGCCCCATGGCGTCATTGATATAGAGTTCATGTCGTGAAAGTTGCTATTGTTCAAATTTTTAAAGTGCGGGGTTGAAGTGCACGTAAATTTTTGTATCAGAAGTACAACGTAAAACAGAATCAAGCGTAATTGAAATTGCTATGTGATCAATTTTGAGGAAACTTCACAAGCAAGTTAACCAGAAGCACAAAAAAGTTTAGCATCTTAAGTTTTGAAATGAGAGCTGACATAAAAGAAAAGTTAGACACAAAGTGTACCGAAGACAAAAACAGTGATACGTACATGCACTTATCTCTATAAGTGACAACTAAATTTTCTTTCATTCATAAACACATTCTGATGCGGTTTTTACGGCAGTTCATTATAGAAGGCAGATCTTTCTTTTTCGTGCATCAAGTAAAAATCTCTTAAGATTTTCCCATGCTTATTACCCTCTACGGTAACGTCACCATCCTATAAAATTCCGAGTACCAATCATGCGTCATCGCTGACGCAGTCAAAAGACGTGAAGCAAGCGCTTCTGCGTATTTGCAGTGCACCTTCTCAGTGCATGTGACTGACGCAGAGCGGATGCGAGCCCTTGTTGTTGAAAAGTAGACTACGGAGCGTCCGGTGTAGTTGTTCTTTGTCGTCCTCAGGACCGGAAGCGCTTAGTCATGCGCACACTTCAATCATCCTTTATTTTGTGTTTATGTTCAGTAGCCGAACTCTTATATATGTATTTAGCGAGATCTTTTTATGGATGTAATAATAATCTACTTTGGCAAATCTAGAAATTTCAGTTTGATAAGGTAGCGATTTTGTGATAAGAACATATCACTAATAAAGAAAACTCTTTCTTCTCCCGTTTCTAAGGTTCTCCTGTTTACTTTATCAAGAACAGAAAAATATTATATGCAGTACATACGTGATGACATCATTCAATTATATTCTCAAACAAGCAAAACCAGTTAATATGGAGTACAGCATTCCATGTATATGTTAGCATGGATTCATTTCAAGGATTTTATTCGGGTTGGAATGATGTCTTACGCTGATCTTTTGCAGTTTTCAAAGCAGCTTAATTCCATTCTTTTCGATTTTTTTAAAAACTTACTTAAAAAACTATAAGTTGATGAAAGAGCTCGTAAGTTTAGAGTGTCGACTCGAGTTTGAAGATTTAGCTTTTGCCAGGATAAGCTGAAGAGTTTCTAGAGATATAATAGAATGGTTCGTCCTTCATGTCAGGAAGAAATGTTCGGTGTTGATTCAAAAATCAGTTTTACACCAAAAAAAGGAGTTTGACTCAAAGTCGTGATGAAGTTTGTGAAATCAAAGACTCTAATTCGTTTTCTAATTAAGGAACAATACTGCCGGGAAATTCCTTGTCAATTTCAAAGAAACCATGTACACATTCGAATTCAGTTTAATTTTGTAAAGATATAAAATGATTTTTTCGTCAGGACATCTACTCCACACACTTACGTTGTTTTTCTCTGAGTTTCACCAGAGGCCTGTTTCTTCAGTTTCAAAAACTACCTTGACAAAGTACAGGAATTGTTTTCGAAAGACACTTACGCACTCAAAAATTGATGAGCCATCAAATGAGATTGCTCTTTATTTGTGTATACTATATTTTATGTGAGACACATGGATGAATGTTTAATACTTAACAAAAGTAATTAAGCTTTAAGACTGTAATGCCACCATTACCTTCTGAGTGCATTGTAGGCTACTACGCTCAAAATGTACTCCACAAGCGACTGAGCTCGCTAACAGTAGACACACTTCGTCCCTAGGAAGGCTTTATATTTATTACTCTCAATCACTGCAGGGGTTCCGTAATTTTATCAGTCCATGAACTTTCTGTGGATGTTAGATATCTCCACGGACCGCAACTTTTTGAGGCAAAATCTGAGCTCAAATTCTATTTTACTACGTATACTCTCCACTGTTGTTTCTCCCACTACAACTAGTATGTTTACTAAGAAAAATAGGGAAAATATCACTTTTTCCAGATTCCTGAATGGGAACCCAATGAAGCCGTGATGATCCATGAAAAAAATTTCTTGCAGCCTTGTTTTCGTTCACTACGCAGGGTTATTGATATACACAACAGATGTCCCTCGCTCGTAAAATTTTGCTGTTGTTATCCAGACGACAACGTATTTACTGTAAATAATATAAATATTATAATTTGATATGCTGTGAGTAAAAGTACCAGTCAGCAACAATTAGGACAAGTAGAAAGCAAAAAAATGGTTGTATAATCATTCTTTTTCTACCTATAGTTGAGCTGTACCACCCTTCTTTCAAGTCGATTGTCGCCACAGATAATGAAAAATTGAGTCGTCTAATATTTTGATTGAGAATTATTACAGCTAGAAAAAAATACGAATCTGTTATGCTGTACAAGTACTTGGTTTAGTATTGATTCTTCAGCTATTCAACCGAGCTGAAGAATTAAAGAATGGGAAAGGTTATGCTAGTACAATAAAAACATTCCGTAACTCACCTAATAAAAGAGAAGCTAGTACAAAATATAGTGAGACAGTCAGGCCACGAGGTACATTCATAATTTCCAGTTTTTTCTATCGAAATCTAACTCACTTTTACGAAGACTACAAAACCCTGCAAGAGAACCAAGGGTCTTCGGTCTGTATGATATCATGTGGCGTAGTCGAGTGCTCGTAAAGAGATGTGTAACAGCTGCGCACAGGATTTTCACTTCTACCTGCTACTTTTAACGAATGTCAAACTATAATGAGATGTTATTAAGGTACCTTTGTGTTGACCGTAATGATTGAAAATTCATGTCTAATAATTTATCGTCAGTGTACTTTTTGGAAAAATGAGTTGAAAACTAAATAAGAGATGGAACAACTAGCAAATCATACCCTCACATCCAAAACATTACTTCTTCCACATGGTTATGATCATGCGACCAACATACGGTCATTGTTAAAGAGCAAATCACATTTGAAACCAACGTATAGATATATTTATAACTTTAAGTGTGATTGTACGACTTGAAGCGTTGGATACGAACAATGAAGGAAAGCGCCAACCGGAAAATTAGATTATTAATCTACCGAACTTTCACTGTTTCTGTTCCTCCGACAAACCTAGTTAATATTCACATTTTGTGCTCCCATTATGGAAGATTACACTGTTGATTCATTTTTATTTTTATCTCAGAGCTTTCGTCTGAGGAGTCCAAAGACCAAGGAGAGCATCTACGAGGAAATTGCGATGAAGAAGACGGCAGCGTTTACCCTGTCAGACTTGAGACGCCTGGAAGGAATGCCCAGCCAGCCACCTCCTCTGCCACAGCCCAACCCATCTCGAGGAGCTGTCACAGCTGTCACGTCCCCTGTGTCTCCTTCATTCAGCGACGTCGCTGAGAAGGACTGGTACAATAGCCTTGAAGCGTCCAAAGAGTCCGGGTATCAAGTACCCAGTAAATGTGAGAGCAAACCTCAGCCAGAACAGGCTGATGCCCACCAGCGGGTGGAAAATGCCTACTCAAACTGCCCTAGAATATCCATCAGGAATGAAACGTACGTTGATATGAGGAGACTTAATACCAAATAGGACTACAATTAATTTATTTATTCATTGTCAAGTAAAGGATTCCTTTATGCATGTTAATTCATGAAGATTTTATAATTTTTCAGCCCTTCTTAAGGAAAAAATAAAAGAGGTTGGCAAAGGCTAAAAAATCAGGAAGCTTAATGATAAAATAATCTTCGTGATCAAATGATCTGGAAAAACTCAATGTTCAAGAATAGAATTTTATTTGGCTGAGAGTTAGACCAAATGTTATGGATAAATTATATGTTTAAAGTCATTCATTCATTTCTCCTGTAAAACATCCCAAACATGTCATAAGAAACATCGCAATGGAACATCTGCATCACCTTGGAGAGACAACACCCTTGTTTCTGCTGTGTACATTTGTGCGGAGGTACTCTTGAGTTCAAACGACGAGTTTGGCTCACCTACAAAAGAGGACTGCGTTCTATACATACTTTTTCTCTGTCGTTATATGCATATAAACCCTTAATTGGAATTAAATATTAATCATTAACATAATTGCACTGTTTATTGCTGCACATATAATTTTAAACTTAGGTATAAATTACAAAATAAACGTTGCCCCAAGTTCAGTGGATCAACAACGAAAATATTCTAAACTTCACACCACAATTTATAGCATATATCAATAGTCACTCAGAAAGTAAAGCGCAATGTCTAAAGAATGTCCAAGTAGAACTATACTCGCCACACTTCAAAAACCTCAAACTTGCACCTCTGCCGTTTGGATGAATCATGTGTTATATTTTGATAGATGGTATTGTAGGAGTAAGATTTAAACACTCCCAAGCACAAATCCTCGTAAGCACTTACTCGGGCTTATGCACAGTTGTTGCGGGAGTTATACACAGAATTTAACGAGACTCTGAGATAACATCGAATATCCTGAGACCATGTAGCACTAATAATTTTGGATAAGTACTTCCGTTTATTATTATCAGGCAAATAAACAAATTTACCGTCATAAAAGTGGGGCTAAAATGTAATAAAAACCTACAACATATACCTCCAACAAGTGTATTTGTACATAATTTAGAGCAGGCTTGTCATGAGAATACGAGGGAAATAAATGTATTCCTTGAAGCCTGTTCAAGATTTGTCATTCAATTTATGGTTGAAAATAAATGCACTGCATGAAACCACACAAGTTTATGGCAATCACCATTTAAAAGTGGGAATAAATTACTTGAACCAATGTTTTGCGATTTATTTTCTTAGCCCGTCAGGGAAAAGTTTTTTCTCACTTGCAAGCCTAAGTTTCTGTTGTATGGGCGGTGCAATGATACTTAAATGTTAGTACTAAACACCGTACACTTTTCTGTATTTTACACCAGTCGTTAAAAACATAACATAAAAAAATTGAACAATCGATAGAGTGTGGTGTGATTCTGATTTTTAGCGACTCCCAGACTAATGTAATCTGCTTAAGTGGGTTTACTTTGTGTTTTACAGACAGACATTGAGGTAAAGTTAAACACTATTTTCAGCATTAACAAAAACTTCCATGAACTTGAAGTCGGTCTATAATTTTCCCTATTAGTTGTTCATTTTGAGCTGCGTTGTTTGGTGATATTAAAACCGCTCTGTATTTCCGCTTTTCAATACTGAGATTTAACTGAATTTAACGGAGCTCCCGATTTGCATAGTACAAATTTCGATCCCTAGTGCCGGACTAACGATTTGTCCACGAGAGCAACTTAGCAAAAGTGAAGTCTTCTTACTAGTGAAGTCATCTTACTACTCTTATATGCATATGATGTAATACTTCGAGTAGAGCAAAATCAAATACATCATTCAGCGAATAATATTCTGTTCCTAATATGGTTGTGTTTTCCATTGAGAAAATGTTCTCACATATAATTCTACTATTTTACGCTTCGTTGTTCAAGTTTCCACAATTTCTTTAATTCTAATTCCCTTTCTCAACTCCTATTCCTTTTATTTTAAATTCTTTAGTCATTCTCGTTGTCCCAAAAACTTAAGGTAGAAAGCCGTACACATTGGAAGACTTCCTGAAGGTTGATTGCAATGAATAGGCTTCACACACAGGGTACTTGTAGTAACAGATTAATTGGGAACATTGCTGAATGATGTAAAAATAAAAGCCCCTAGAGTGTCTTCATCATGTTTTTATAATATAGAGCTTGATAGATTAAAATATAAAATTAGCCTTATCTCAGGAAAACATGATACACACACTGGAACACATTTTTTAATAGATTAATGGACATTTTTGAGTTTGAACGAAAGATGAATGTGTCAAAAATGAATGCAAGTACCTCATACTACAGCTCTGCTCGTCCTCAAAACGGTTACTAGAATATTTGGGCTATGTTTAGTAATTTTCATCTTGATGGAAAACTACAGGTTTTATTTAATATAGAAATGATAAAATGGAAAAGATAAATAAATAATTGTTTCAGCTATTCTACATCATTTCTGAAACATCATTACGATACCCGATCAAGTATACACCAGTAAAACCCTTTTATATAGTTTAAAAGCGTTGGCTGAGTTTTACAAGGTTTACTAGAAAATTTTGAAACATTGACAAAAAATTTTTAAAAATGTCATATTGCTATACCCTTTGCTTCTGTTGTCCAAAAAATTGAACAAATTTTATTTGACTAATTTCCATCATAAGTGAGAATCTCTGTATGCACCGAGCTTGGAAATAATAAAAATGAAAGAAATCATTGCAGGGTTGGGAATAATTGCCTAGAAATTTAATGCATCGGATCAGATTTACGACACTTTGCATGTACAATAAACAGGGATAATTAGATACTGACTTCCAGGTCGAGAAAGATTTCGTTAACACTGAAAAAACTGCTTTAACTTTGATTTATTGTGTCTGCAACAAATTTAAAAACTATTTGATTAGATTGTATCATGTTTAGCAGTTGGTAATTGCCTTCTGCTGTTTCCGAGTTTCCGTGTGATTTGATTTTTACGAGGAGTAATGGGCGAAAAAGTCTACGGTATTTAGTACTGAAATTTAAGTATCTTTCCACTGCCCAAACAATAGAAACTTAGGCTGGCGAATGAGGGAAAACCTTTCCTTTGACAAGGTAAGATAATTAATCCAGATAGTTTAATTACACTTTTCCGTGATGATTGTCATTAATCAGTGAGGTTGGATACACTGCATTGATTATGAGCCATAAATTGACTGCCAAATCCCAAATGGGAAACAAGAAATACATTTTTTCGCTCGTATGTTACGTACAAATACACTTGTTGGAATAGATATTTTAGGTTTATGTCACATTTTTGCTCCACATTATGGCACAAAATTTGATTGATTTTTTATATGATAACCAACAAATAAACCACACCAAATATAATTTTTTGCTAGGCATTTTCAATGTCACCAAATCTTTTTAACTTCGGTTGAAAAGTCAGGCAACAATCATAGGTAAATCAAATTTTGTCCATGCAGTAGATTTTATCGCTTATTATTTTATCATTTTATTATGTGTTCATGTTTAAGTGGATTCTCCATATTGAATGAAGTTTTGAACTATGAATAAAATTATTGGAGCAATCATGTTCATTCATTGTCAAAAAAACACAAGATGTACCCTCTTGTAAGCTTTGCCCTTTCGGCAAATGTCTCAGAATCTCAATTGAAGATCTTACGAAGAATTAGGTCTGCCCAATACCTGATGAAATCATCACCCAGCCATTGTAAGAAGTAAGAGTCAGTGGTAACCAGGATTTGTGCTTGGGAGTGTTCAAACTGTTCTACTCGGGCGCTCATCAAACATTGCATACACTCGATGTAGTAATATAGTAATTGTTATCTTCCCATCTATTGCAATAAAAGATGATGGTTAGTGGAATCAACATCGTTTAAAAGGTGTTGAAATGTCGGTATAATATAAAATTGGATAAATCACGTACAGTAGCTTGCTTGAACTATTATCTATGTATCATACATAATATATGTGCATGAGTTCTTGCGCAAATCTTAACGTTTAAATTTTCTTTCAGTACTTCAGGTTTTTTCAAGACTGTCAGGACACTTGCTCTGAATATGTTATCCTAGTGATCTGATCTCTTTAGGTTAGTTTAGGTTAGTTTGCTACATGCTACATATATGTATATGGTTAAAAATAGTGATTTATATGCAAGAGACTAGATTGAGATACGGAATTAAGCCCCTTCTTCTTTTAGTTGGAATGTCTACTCGAATTCAAAGTCCACTTAGTTCGACACTTGTTTACGTTTGACGATGATGAGTGTTAAGGTGAAACCAATGTAGGATATTCGTAAGAGTTCTTAATGGAATTCATCGCGCTGCTCCTAGATGTCGGTGGAGCAAATTCTTGTGAAAGCTCCGTCGTCTCTAGCAGCTAGTGTGTGAGGTTCGTATGTTTATTATAACCTATCAAAATATAAGTTAAGTATTTGTTTGTGTTCATTAAATTAGTAATGTTTAAATTTGTCCTTGTCCCTCTCTTGTCCTGCATGGCAGGGCACTAGTGCCATCGTAATACACGGACAATGAGCTTGAATCAAGTGTAAGGTAAGCCACAGGGAAATGGTCATCTAGCTCTACCGAAACCTGTATGAAAATCCCCCCAACAATGAAATGCAATAGAAATCTTTGAAAATAATTCTCTTGTTCTTTGTTGAATGAATTTTGCGTATTCATACTGCAAATTAGAGACGTTAGATGCTCCTCGGAAAAAACGCTTTAAAAATAAAAGTTCCACAACAATTTTCTACATATTCAATTCTTGTACTTACATTCTACGATCTCAAAACGCTCCCAACTCTACATACCACCAGGAAAACTAGCAGCGCACTATGCCATGGAGAACTTTCCTCAAATAAATGCGAATTAGTGACCTAACACTTAACATTATAAGCAGTAAATAGTAGTAAAAAGTGCCGTGAAAATTGTAGTAAGTCATGAGTAGTAAGATGTTGATTAATAAAACCATTAAAAAGTAGAAGTTTCCCCACAGAACTTTAAGGTACTCCCACCTTCATAGGCTAGACAAAAGACAACAATGTGTTGCAAATAAGGAACTGACTTCTTTTTGAAAAATAACTGTTAATCAGATCATTACAGATTTCTCTGACACTTTAATGCTCAAGTTTTTCAGGTGAAATATTTTGTTGACTGTGTTAAACACCTTTCTGAGATTGAGAAACAAATATATTGATTATATAAACAAATGTAATGTACACATTAAATATTTCTGTTGAAATGATGGTGGGAGATCATTCACAAGTTGAAAGATTGCCATGGAGGAATTTGAATTTAAACGTAAGCCAAATTGGGATCCATTCCATCAAATGATAGACTTCACACTTAGAGTCCACGACTCAAACTGAAATCAGACTCCAAACTTTTTTGATCAGTACTTTGCTTTCACTGCTATTTCACTAGTAAATGAATAGAGACTGTCAACTTTTATTGGGAGCTTCTCGTATGGATAACATACCAGATGAAACTTGCTGCATTGGAGTCATTTTTTCTCGTTTGCAATCGTTAGTTGAGTGTTATAGAAAGTTTCATAGAATTCTATAACATTGACCAAATTAGGTAAACAACTTTGTAAGGGATACCCTGTGTATTTTTTCGAGAAATTCAGAAATCTGAAATCAATAATGACAGGTTATAGTTCAGCAGCGAAGCATATATTGACGAGGAATAAAACGAACGACGTAAAAAATAATGCAAACTGACGAATTATAACCAAAAAATGAGATGCAGTAACATTGACCAAAAAGGTAAAAAATTCGGTGATGGATACCCTGTGCATTTTTTCAAACTTTTCACAAATCTTAAATCACTAATTACATGTCATAGTTCAGCACAGTAGCATGTATTGAGTAGGAATAAAACGATCAATGCAAACAAATAGGGCAAATTAACGAATCAAAAATTGGAAAAGGCAGCGTAAAGCTACAAAAATGTTTCCAGAACTCCGTAATTTTCGCTACGAAAAACATCTTCAACACTTTGAACTTATAGACCTTAGAACAAAGACGACTGCGAGGACAACTTATTGAGACCTATAAGTATCTTAACGGTCTTAACGATGTTACCCTCGAAAGGCTTTTCGAAAGAGTCGGTAACATGCGAACCAGAAATAACGGCCAAAAACTTATAGTGATAAACTTCAAGACATCTTAAGCTAAGAAATTCTTTCCCTTCAAAATTACCGCAACTTGAAACCAGCTACCCGAAAGCATCGTTTATGCTGGCACTGTGAATAGATTCAAAAATCATCTCGACAAATATAGGGTTATGAATCCCGTAGTATTATAACGTACTAATTCTATGTCCTTAACTCCTGTAGCCAGTGTATGATTGTGATACATATACGTGACTGATATGCCTGTGTGTGAGTGAAGTGCGTGTGCGTGACTGAATTGACTAGCGGAATTAAGATGTACGTGCATGATTGATGCCCTTACTTTAGACAGCATGGGACGGAGGTATCAACCTAAACATGGACTAAACGGTTTGTTTCTATTACCTTATTCCATTCTATTCTATTCTATTCTATTCTATTCTATTCTATTCTATTCTATTCTATTCTATTCTATTCTATTCTATTCTATTCTATTCTATTCTATTCTATTCTATTCTATTCTATTCTATTCTATTCTATTCTATTCTATTCTATTCTATTCTATTCTACATATTCTATTCTATTCTATTCTATTATTCTATTCTATCTTTCTATGAAAAATCTTTAAAACTTGTACTGAGCGCCGAATCATAGCAACTTCAGCAAATTCAAACATTTTTATGGAACTCTAAACTTGGCTCAAGCATGCATTATGATAACCTTTCCAACGTAAAAATAAATAACTCCTGCTGTTCACTATTTTGCACTTTAATTGTTCCTAATACGAACGTATTCCTTTAATTTTTCTCCTCATTTTTTCTAAATCGTAGTGCGGCTTTCTTGTGCCTTGCTACTCATTACTCATGGTTGTAACGGGTCCACTTTTGAAGTCATGGAGTAGTTGTAGCAGGTACATTTTTTCATAGTCGCTTATGGAGTAGTAGAATAGAATAGAATAGAATGAGGCTATAGGAACGAACCTTCTGGCCCATTCTTGGGTCGGATAATTACTTTGATAACTATTCGGTTGTTTACCCAAGTCCCATGCCGCATTTCTAGCCGCGTCAACCATGTCGGCAGCAGGATTCGAACCCAGGTCTTTCCGCTCGCAAGCAGACTCGCTCACCAGTCTACCAAGCTGGTGATACCAGTCGACCAAGCTGGTGATTTCGCTCATAGTAGTAGCAGATGTAGTTCACATAGTCGCAGCTCAGTTCTTGACAACTTTATTCTTCATTCTACATTTTTCCTCAGATTCCATAGCAAGAAAGATATGAAAACACATGGGAAATCTGGCAAATATTTTACTTTCAAAAATTTAACCTATCCCCAGTTTTTATAAGCCTCAATAGACTCCACTGTCAGGAGCAAGTCCGAGGACATGTAAACTTCTTTCTCTCTAGAAAATTTGAAACCACCTTTACTTCCTGGCGAAACATATTCTTCGCAATAATCCATTACCATTCGGTCCTCCGAATTACTGCCCTTGATCCCCTTCATTCCACTCCAACCTAATTACTGCAATATGTATTCAGTCGGATTTTTTGAGATGAAACTAGAAGAACATTTCATTAAAATCTCAGTTTCCCAGTTTATCATTCTTTTATGTTGAAATAAATTCAGCTTGCATTATAGGAACAATTTCGCTCATGCCAGTATACATAGAAGCTGCTGCACCTCATAATACTCGAAAGGGATTTATCAAACGTAAATTTTCCAACGAAGTATATCTGTATACCTCTTTATACTCTCACTTAATAAAAGATTTTTACATGTTGAGCTCAATTCCATACATGCATGTACTCAGAACTATACCGAAAGAGTCCATTACCCCATCCCAAGCTAAACAAAATTTGAAATTTTAAGAATTAACAGTGCGTCCGTGTGTAACGTCCATATTACACAAATTCATTACTCAATAACTACAGTAATTGAGTGATATTGTACTATACTTTTCCGAAATAGATATTTATCTCCAACCAAGTTTGGAAAGTCAGACTAATTTGTTAGGTTCCACATTGACCACCCGATACAGTCGGCAAGATACCTTATTGACCAGCCAGGTTAGTCTGTTAGGTACCTCAAAGCAACACTCAGGTAACCCAGAGCTACGCCGGTGTTGTGGGAATAGCAATTCCCAATCATTGGTTTCTCTCTTCGAGGGCTCGGCCTAATGTTTTCAACGTCATTCACATCATTGGCATCGTCCACAGCAACCTGGCTATCACCTGCAATGACCTCCTTACTTCTTCCTGCCATCCTCTCCTCCGTTTCTGGGTATTCGATGTTATCAAAGAATCCAAAGCATCCTGAGGGCTTCTGCCACGAAAGGATAGCTCGAATCCAGGAGGGTTTGAAAAATCCCGGCATGTAGACGGACGCTCCGCAGAGAAAGCCTGCCATAGAAGAGCTATAAGTTAAACAAAGCATATTGCAAACATACATATGTATAACCAGTTCAGATCGTATTTAAAATCAATGAATTTGAATTTATTATTAGAACTCATGAGGAACCAACACGTATATCATAAAGGTAGTTATAAATATTATGAATTTGATATACAGAATCAACTAACCTAACAGAATATGTTAATGCTATTCGTTGCCGAAGAACAAAAATTTAAGACATTTTTAATTCTTCTCTGTCCTTTAATATTTTATTTTAGGTTTACATTGACATTAACATTGACTAAACTTGTAAATTTTCTGACTCCACGTTTATGAGCATACAACACAGAGATATACTTAGTTCAGAATAATAGAATTGGGAAGCGACGTACCGCACGTAGGCTTTGCTCCATCTAAATTGACCGCACAACTGTCCTATCATTAGATAAATGGAATTATCATGTAAATATTAAGCTTTATTTTAAACTCTGTTAGTTTCCTAGTTTAATTTGCGGTGCAACTAACCTTCTTCAAGGAACAAATCTTTTTCTTCGTCAGGAATGTTCAGGGCGACGTATAAATTGGCTTCCAGCAGCACAATACGACACTGGTTGCGCAATATTTCGGGTGTAATAGGACCTACGTTCGATGGCAGAAAATTTGCGAAGTAGCGCTGTGCGTGTGTCTCGAAATCAGGACCACAACCCGTCTGTAATAGAGTTAAAAAATAATATACATGTTACGTCCATACATAAGTCATGCCCGTGCACTCCAATAGAATTAAAAATATAAGCTCGTAAAGTATGGACTACCGAGTTCCTTCGATACTTAGCTCCTCTATACTTCACGTACACAGTTGAGCTCGTGAGGCTATTGAAATTCACAGCCCCGACACGCCGCGGAAACGCCGTCTGAAATTTGATCGACCAGAACTTGAGGTCGAGTCTAGTTTATTCTATCGCATAGAAAGAATTACCATTTTGTTGTAGGGTTGAAAGGAAATAGAATTGTGCATGGTCAAATGAGACCACAAAGTCTGTTGTCTACTGTGTTTTCCTCGTTTACAGTTACACGATACCTGTCAGTTCTATGCGTTACTGTGCCATCGCTCCTTGGCAGCAGTATTCACCCTAATGATATCAGACTTTTTAATCATCACTGTCATGCTCAAAAATAATACTTTCAGCAGTCCAGTAATTACTAGCAAAGGTATGACTAAAATACTTTGAACGAAATTTTCTTATCGATCATTATTGATTTCGAATAAAAAGTCCCATCTAAAGTCTGTTGGCCCAGCATTTTTAGATCTAAAATTCCCTTTTTAAAGACAATTTCATAAATGACAAGTCCTTGGAATTGTCGTTCATATTGTGTGCATATATTTTTAAACACTTTGTATATATTAGAAACATTTGTCATTGATTTGATGCATTCCGTCTAGACAGTAAGTGAACCAATACTTAGAAAAAATTTGTTCTTTTGTTTGAAGCCCTTGAAGAATATCTTTAACTGAACTTTCAGAACATCAAAAGAAATACGTGGAATATAAGTAAGAGGCTGAGTCGCATTGAGTCTTAGTCGAATGATTCTTATATGTCAAATGTTTTACCTTCATATCAAGTGTGCGAGTATTACAGGCCTTACCGTGCCTCCAAGAGCAAGGAACATCACTTGATGTGTGACGTAGTAGCCTGTGGCACCTGGCTTTATCATCATCATCCAGCAACTGTCGTCCACAGAACAGGAAGAACTCCGTCCTGTCACAGCGATCTCCAAGTCCGTCAAATTCTGAGGCCTCAGCTGCCCCAAGCATCGATCAGAAGTCCACTCATTAAATGGCATGATAACTGTACGAAAGTGAAGTCGATGTTATTGGCTCAAATTTGAGCAGTAATAATCAAAGAGTTTAAGTCGAAGAGTCAATATGAATTGACTCGATGTGATTTTAAAGAAGGTGGTCAAGTCCGTAGACTTTTAATTAATTTGTGGCTATCCTACTCATGGATATATTTGAACTTATATTGCTATTTGGTTTTATTTGAGTGTAGTTTACGATTTTTTCGATTTTATTTGCCTTCAAATTATTTACTACCTTTGCTGCGTACTGAGAATTTCTCCAGTGCTAATGTTTTTCATTGTTTTAACGAAACTTCCTGGAATAATTCTTAATACATATCTGACGCACATAATATTTCAGTTTTGAGTTTTTCATCTTCTGGTATGACTTAAAGTGCTTTACTGTATTTGTTCCCAATAAAGGTAATCAAAATAGAGGTTATAGCAAAGAATAAGATTAAAATAACAATTTTAAACAAGGTCTTCAAATAGAATACTGTTGATTATATACTAGCGATGTACTAACAAGGCAGTTGAATTTTAGGATAATTCCCCTAGGAAATGCAATTCTCTTGTTTTGAATGAGGGAATCACTCAATGACTCACTTCAGGCGGGGGTCAACGAAAAAATACTTGAGATGTCTGTTTCAAGGCTAAATAAATAAGATATTCTTGCATGGGCTTTTAATATAACTGTATTAAGTCCACATTTCATGCGAACATACAAGTATGCAGACATACGAAGGTAAAGAGTTAGGTCACTTAAATCAAAAGAATTACTTCGTACGCCAGACAAACTTAGTCTTGCATTAAACCACGTGTACTAATTATTATCATCAATCAAATTTCAAAATGAATGAATGAAAGTCGTATAAAATAATATTGTCTAGTAACAACTTTGTAAAAATAAGATTTCTATTCACTATAAAATATCATACCTTCTTTTCATTTGAAAATTTCCGTGGAGCACGATACATATAGTGATGCACCGTGTGCATGTACTAAAGTGCCTAGGACTTTCACCATCTTGATATAGAAGTAAGTTTCTACTGCAAGTGACTATAAAGAGCTATAAAGAGTAAGATATCGCTGTATGAGAACGATAAAAAGCCATAAAGAACAAATTACTTCTATGTGGGAACTATAAAAAACTATCAAGAGCAAGGTACTGCTTTGTGAAAACTCGAAAGTATTGTAAAGGGCAAGGTATCGCTGTACGTAAACTGCAAGGGCTGTTCTTTTAGCCTCCGATGGGTTATAAAATAAGCCATACACATAGCATGATAATTTTATCACGCAAAGTCCTGCAGAGCCTTAGTTATTTCTTTACATAATCGTTCAAAACGGATAATGCACGATTCCATGAGGTAAGGGCGATTGAATATGACCGTTACGATCAATACCTCCGCCAAATATGAATTCCAAAGTGTAATTCGTTTTCTGCAAGCAGAAGGTCGTAGTGCTGCTGAAATTTATTCTAAAATGAACAGAGTATACGATGATAACTTTATTAGTGAGGGTAGTGCTCGGAAATGGTATAGAACATTAAAAGAAGGACGAACTAACGTCCATGAAGAAGGTGGATAAGGGTACACGTGGAAGTTGAATTGGACCCTCGTCTGCCTTCTTTATAGAAGTCAGTTTGCTTTTTTTTATTTATTACGCCATTACCATGCACTACTGTCACTCATAGATTGTCACCGCATACTTTGTTCATTCTGTGATGGATTTCAGCAGAAATACGTCCTTGAGCTTACAGAAAACATATTACACTTCAAAACTTATACTTGGCGGGAGCATCGATCTTAGCGGTCATGTTCAATTGTCCGTACCTCAGAGAATCGGGATGTATCTATTTTGGTGATTATGTATAGAAATAAATAAGACCCTGCTGTACTTCTGGTAATAAAATTATTAAGTAATGTAAATTTGCTTTTTTTATAACTCATCGGAGGTTTAGAAACAAGCTACCCTCGTATGAAGAATTATAAAGAGGCAGATACTGTTGTACGTAATTAGGTGCCAGCTTTGACGAGGTTTGCAAGAAAATCAACATCAACTCACAGCCAACCTCGTCGAGGTTCTTCTGGGAAGCTGCAAGCCACGCCTTCCCGAAGTTTGAGATCGTCACTGTAGGGTCGATCCTTACCATTGTCTTTCCTCTTGCGGGATCCATGATAAAATTGTAGTCTGGAAGTAAAATTAAATCCTAAGAGACTGTAGGCATTAAGCTCATTTATTTTCCGTGAAAATCCTTGTATCCCAACCCTGTATTAGGTTACAACTTTTATTCATACGGACATTTAAAATAAAAACTGAGCGAATTGGCTTGAAACTCCGTCTGAGTATCTCTGTTATTTCTCTTTGACAGTAGTGGATTGGAGAAGTTGGCTCACGAGTGTAAATTATTGAATATTTTGCATGCTCATGATGAGTATATAATTTCATGTAACGATCGTTTCATAGCGGCCTACTTACTGCAAGAACAAAATCGCATTTGTAGTTGTAGAGAAATTACTTTTCAGCAAATAATAAGCACTGAGCGAAAAATATGGTCATTTTCCTTATCTATGAATCGTTACAAATGGCAATAGTAAATTCAGCTTAAACTGCCGAGATCATGCCAAAATGTCCATATTGTTTTTAATTTAATTGGTTTATGTTCGAATACGCTTCGATCAGAACATCTACATATTTACATATATAATACACAATGTATCTCTATCTCCCTCTCTCTTTGTCTCTCTCTGCATTGTATTGTGGATACCATAGGTCCTGGATGACTATAAAATGCTTCATTTTTTCGCTATCAGCTTCCTTCTTTTATACGGCCAGGTTATCGGGAGAAAAGATACAGAAAAGAAGTTATGTATATATTGATTAAAAATATTCAGATTTTAATATTACCACGGGTAAAAATGAAAAATGTATTTTTTTCATAGATCCTTAATTTTGTCACTTTTAATGAATAAATTTCAACGGGTACTGTCTGGGTCATGTTATCGGTAGATACGATACAGAATGGAAGTTCTGTATACATTAATGAAAAATATTCATTTAAACCCAATAACTCCTCGTAAATCTTTAATACATTTCTCTTTATATTAATTACAAATTAGACAAATCTAAATCGTGGAATCTCCACGGGAACTGTTTAGTACTCGTTTAATCGACTATGTACCTCCATCTCTCTCTTTTTGTTCTGTGTGTGTCCGTCCCATTACTTCCTACCTATCACTGAAGAAAAATTATTGAACTGAAATCAGAACGGGTATGCATGTATTACAAGCATTGTGTTGTGGACACCAAAGGCACCGGATCACTATAAAACACACCATTTTTTCCGTTGTTAACTTTCTTTTTAACACGGCCATGTTATCGGTAGATAAAATAGAAAATGGAAGTTCTGTATACATTCATGAAAAATATTCATATTCTGATAATACCACGGATAAAAGTGAAAAATGTATTTTATTTGATAGATCCAGAATTTTATCACTTTTAAATCAAAGAATTTAAATGGGTACTATTCTGGCCATGTTATCGTTAGATAAAATGCACAGTGGAAGTTCTGTATATATTAATGAAAAATATTCATTCAAAGCACAATAATTCGTGGTAAATTTTTAATGCATTCTTCTTTATAATAATTTCAACTTGGTAAAATTTAAACCGTGGAATTTCCACTGGAACTGTCTACTTTGTAATAAAGCGCACAACGCCTTCTCGTGAATAACGTGTAAGAAGTACAGAAATTGTGATGGCGGTTGTCGATTGTGTCTGCATATTATGTTTTGTAAATGAAAAAAGTGGTACGTTCTGTTTGATTAAACGAAGGAAAAACTCCAGAAAATTTTGAAGTACAAACGAAAGTATTTTATTTTTCATCGTTAAAAAAAATTCAAAAACATGCAACATTTCAATCATTTCCCAGTCCAGTCAGTGTATGAAGGACCATGCAGTTCTGCTGCCTACATGTATGGGCGGGGAACAATCCTACGATTCAAGGGCTGCTCGAAAGGATTGTAGTATTTCCACGTATTCCTCCATCCTTCTTACACGACTACGCATCTTTACCAAGAATGCCTACATGCGAGACAGACCTTTAGCATTCTTACTAGAGTAGATAATTCCCGTGCAAATTCCAAGGTTGAAAAATGATAAAATTAAATATGTTTCGATCCATAATTGCGTTATAAGTTTGATTATATTTGACCAATTTGAAATTATTTTAAAAACGAATGTATTGAAGATTTACAACAAAATAATGTGTTTTAAATTAATATTTTTCATGAATCTATACAGAACTTTCATTCTGTATCTTACATACCGATAACATGACCTATGTAGATGGTACTCATGGGAATTCCACGGTTTAAAAGTGATAAAATTAAGAATCTATGAAATAAAATACATTTTCAGTTTTATCAGTGGTCCTATCAGATCCTGAATATATATGTATATATATATATATATATATATATATATATATATATATATGAATCATCAGTAATAGATAGGAAGAAATGGGGTGGACACACACCGATAGAGAGATAGATAGAAGGAGACAGAGATATATTGTGTATTATATATGTAGAGATTCCCAACGCGTACCAAATATCAGTTATTATTTAATAGCAGATAACAGTTTGTAATCTCTTTTAATTTTTTTTATTCCCCATTATCCCGTTATAGCTTTATTATTGAAAGTCATAAGTGTCTAGTATCTTCAGTCAAGTAGGTCGCTTTCACAGCCAAAATCTTCCCAGCATTATAACTTTCATGAAACCGCCGGAGTGAAGTTTATCTGGGAACCAAATATTATGAGGTCACATCACAAATTATGAGTGCTTGTAACTGACGTCTGGGCTGACGTTCACCAGTAAATAGAACGAACATTTGTTCAAATACGTGTTGTCTTCTAAGCACCGCACATGAAAAGTTTTTCGGCGAAATTACGTGTTTCTCAATAAGTTGGGTAAGAACAAAAATTAGATCATAAACTTTCAAATGATTCACACCTTATTTTGCCTTAATTTATTTCTCTGACGAAAAGTTAATACAAGAAACACGTGCAAACTCAAATGGGTTTCTATATGAGGGGATCATCTGAAGTTAATGTTTCAGAATATAATAACACAAGCGGATTATTAAGCCCTCATTAAAAAAAAGAGTTCACGATGGTACTGATGATGATGATGATAAAGTAACGGTGGTAAATGAAGGGAAAATAAAAGAAAAACTGCATTAGAACTGAAGACAACTTGCTCAGTTGCTTAAAAACACTATATTAAGCGTCGAAAGATGAATACATAGGAGCTAAATTTTAATTGCTTTCGTTTTCACAATTTCATCGAAATAAGCGCATGCAGAAAAGAAAATTGATAGAAAAAATCAGGATTTTCATTCATCACATCATCAAATGATTACATTAAATCGTAAATAAAGTTCACTCCTAGTGATCACAGACGTAAAGTCAAATAAGAAATGAAATCCCACGAATTGTACTTCTGAATGAGTAACGCGGAACACAAGTGTATACATGACTCGATGAAACGAGTTCGTGAGCGGTGTCGGTTTTTAAAAAACACTACTTTCGTTATAAACTAGGGACTTTCTATAATAAATTAGTTTTACTTATTGGAGGAATTTAAATAACGGATTGAGACTATGCAACCTTGTACAGAATGTGTACTGTTGTTCTTTTCAATCCTATTACGAGAGGATATTCAATTCTGAAAGTTTTTAAAAGGACGAAATTGTTCTTTTCTGTCAGCAGATTTTGAGCAAATTCGGCTGCTGTCAGAATTTCTGACGACACACTTTAGTTTTCATCAAAAACTTACTTTTGTTCGTGGCATAATGTCTGACACAACTTGAGAAATATCTGAAGAAAATTCCTCACAAATTAGTTTTTAACTTTCCTAATTACATTTATGCTCTCACATGACACATATTTTCTTGCAAAAAAAGAATTTGAGCGTCACACGGCGAGAGAATCAAATTTTATCCTTCTCAGTAATACAGCTGCCAGTAAGGATTTTTAAATTCTTTTTGGATTCGTAGATTGCAATTTCAGAAGATGGTATGTTAACCACTCTGTAAAATTAAATTAGATTGTCACTCGTATTAGAATTCACACACTGTAAATCAATTGAAAATTTGTGGTTGGTAAATTATCTAATATTATTTACATTTTACATGTTCTGCATGATCGTACAAATTTAAATATAGCTTGTTTTCTACGAATATTTAACTAGTTCAGTCAGAACTAGTTATCCACCTTACTTCATAAAAGTATTCACTTTACTTGATAATTTCTGTTGGATTTGATAGCGACGCAACAACTTTGACTCCCAAGTGAATAGTTTTTGGTGAGTTTATTCAAAAAGAAAAATAAAGCGAAAAATCGAAAGCTGTCTACACCTACGTGCTGAAGTACTACATTTCAAAAATACTCCGGCGGTTCAATAATATCTTGTCATTTAAAATTAGACTAGAGTCTCGTGATGGAAATGAAGAACTAACCTGGGCCCAAGTCTACGCTGGACTGGAAATTTTCCTGCATTATTACTTCAGCGCTGCTCAGATCAGCCTCCGCCGCCCTCAACAGCTCACCCACAACCTCGTCAGCGTAGACGCTAGGAGTGTCCCGACGTAGCTGGTAAAGCTGGCCTGTTTTAGGGCAAAACATTTAGCGGACCTAGTTTAATAAATAGTAATACTAATAACAGTAATACTAAAAATCATTATAATAATTATAATAAACATTATTAACGATATTTTTGTATTATAACATTAATTATACTACTCAAATTTGCATTATCAAAACAAGTCTTAGACTCCAATAATAACTAATACATAACATACATCATGCCTCATGTATGAATCACACTTGTAGATATCGTCTGGTCAATTCATGGCTCAATACTCTCAATAATTTCAACTGGAATATACTATTCCAAGAAAGTCTCATTATCCATGCAAAGCTGTCTCCCAGAGTGCGTTGCTTTTAACAACATCAACGTTTAATTGACATCGTCTTTTGTCATGTGGAGCTCACAAGTTACATGGACCTTCGTGCGATTACCTAGTTCCTATACTGTGTTTCATAACCATGAATTTCACGAGGACCAGGAATTCATTTCTTAGCCCGACATCATATTGTGAAAAGTTGCAGTGTAGCTCTGCAGCTCGTCCCCTAATTGGCCAATAGGACTTCTGCTTCTCAGGGTACGTCGAAAGGCTAGACAGTGCATCTAAGCAAGATCTATTAAAAAGTTCCCTTATTTCGTCTTCAATTAATGATTAACGACTTAAATTATCTAATCTGCAACCCTAAAGCTCAATACTCGTCCACCAAGAAGAATTTGGCACACAAGAAAAAGTCAGGGGTTCATCACTTTATTCTAGTCGAAAGCAATGAACAACCTCACCTTGAGCCATGCGAAGTGTGAAAAAAAAATCATCATTGGCGTCAGCTGCCTCTTGAGCTGCAAACCTGGCGATATTTCTGATGCTGTTGGCAACAGCAAGAGTCAGTTCAGAACGCTCATCCAAGCCCAACGTCATCCCGAATCGTTTTTCGGGCTGACTTTCTTCAAAATTGTTGAACCTGGAGACATCTTTGAGCGATTCGTACTTGAACAGATCAGGAGTGACTGCGAAGATGGTAATAATGCTGACTGCCTGTATGATACACGCAGTCCAAAATATCACCCTCACTAACGCCATGGAAGTCAAATTAGCACTGAAAAAATGATCATGAATTATATCGAAGAGCTTACCTCACCTTCAAGGAAAAGATCTTCAATCACTGACCGCAGTTAAGAGACTAAAAAACTGTTGATAACCTGAGGTCATCAACAGTTTTAAACACACACAGATACAGAGACAGAGAGAGAGAGAGAGAGAGAGAGAGAGAGAGAGAGAGAGAGAGAGAGAGAGAGAGAGAGAGAGAGAGAGAGATAGAGAAGGTTTGTTGAAGATAGACCGAGTTTTATATGATCTAAAACATTCGTCTATTTGACCAGTTGTCCAGCTGGAGCCTCTCATGTGCGAGTTATGTAACTTCTCACTAAACTGATATAAGCCTCCACAAAACTTTGGAGGCTTATATCAGTGCATATTTGATTTGAACTTTACAGCTCTACTCATAACTATTTCGGAAATAATACTCCGATTTAATTAAACTCATCTTTATTAATTAGTAACTAGTGCAATACCCGTTAATAATTTGTTATAAAAGCATGAGATTTGTTGCATGAGCAAGCATGAGATGCTTGCTCATGTTAATACCACTGAATTCCAGAAACGTAGTCTTCCTCGCTGCCATTTTCTATTTTTATTGGAGAATGACCATGGAACCTAGGAAGATATTGACAAAATTGTTGTTGCAGAGCTAGTGTACCCGTGCCATCAAAAATGATGGGAAAAAATATTTATAAATCTTTCTTGAGATAATCTTTCCCTCGTTCTTCTTTTTCACCCTCGATTCAGTCTTTTTTTCGTTCGAGTGGAGTTTCCATGCTTAAGCTTATTTCAAAGGTAACTTATTTTTCTTGTGACAGTAATAAACACTTAGAATACAGAATTATTGAGCCGCGATATACCACCGAACTCAGTATCCTCGATACGTACTCGAGTATATAAGGCTCTGGATCTCTCTAATTGGTTTGAAAGTGACTTATTAAAGTGCACTTGTACAGCAAAAATGAGTGTATTAATTTACTAGTGAACTGAAACCAAGACCGCCAGTGCTAATCTATTCGTAAGAGACTGACACGAAATCAATTTCCAAAATCTTTGGCCTTATACTAAGTGATAGCTAGGTTACTATTCAAACTATTTTAAACATTTCTTTTCGCATTATCAATTAAAAATATCAATGCATCATGATGAATTTAAATAAAAAAGGTCCAAAGAAAATTTTATTTTAAAATTAATCGATTATGTATTCTGGATACCACAATGCAAGTTAAGCGGAATTGAATTGCCACAGAAAAATAATGCAATAGAATGATTTCTTGTATTTCTTAAGCTTTATCCTTGTTGCTATCAAAGCTATCGATTAAAAGAGTGTGACACACAGACAGACGGACGGATGGACGCGGCTTTTATTATAGTATAGATTAGATTACAGAAGAAAAATTATTAGACTGAAATTAGAATGGGTATACAAGTATTACAAACATTGTATTGTGGATACCAAAGGCACCGGATTACTATAAAATACTCTATCTTTTCCCGCTATTGGCCTTCTCCAATACAGTCATGTTATCAGTAGATAAGATATAGAATGGAAGTTAATGCATATATATATATATATAAATATATATAGATATCTATATATATATATATATATATATATATATATATATATATATATATATATATATATATATATATATATATATATATAGAGCTTCCATTCATTTTTCATATACATATGAAAAACATTAAGGTTCTGATAGCACCACACGTAAAACTGAAAAATGAATTTTATTTCATAGATCACTAATTTCATGACTTTTAAACCGTGGAATTCCTATGGGTTCCATGTTATCGGTAAATAAGATACAGAATGAAAGTTCTGCATATAGTCATGAAAAATATTAGTTAAAACACAATAATTTGTCGCAAATCTTCACTACATTCCTTTTTATCTTTATAACTAGACAGTTCCCGTGGAAATTCCACGATTTAGATTTGACTAGTTTGTAATTGTTCCAAAGATAAATGTATTGAAGATTTACGACGAATTATTGTATTTTGAATGAATACTTTTCATTAATATGCACAAAGCTTTCATTCTACATCTGGTCTACCGACAACATATTCTAGATTGTACCTGTTGAAATTCCTTGATTTAAAAGTGACAAAAGTAAGGATCTATGAAATAAATTCATTTTTTCAGTTTTACCCATGGTACTATTAGAATCTGACTATTTTTCATGAATATGTACAGAACTTGTATTCTGTATCTTTTCTACCGATAACATGGGCGTGTAAGAGAAGAAAGCTAATAACGGAAAAATAAAGTATTTCATAGTGATCTGACGCCTTTGATATCCACAATACAATGCTTATACTACGATACTAGTTTTGATTTCAGTTCAATAATTTTTCTTCAGTAATAGATAGGAAGTAATGGGACGAACACACACAGATACAGAGAGAGAGAGAAGGTTTGTTGAAGATAGACCGAGTTTTATATGAAAATATAGTGGATTGAGTGGGTCCAAGAAGCTTAATAATCAAACACACATGCTCTAGAAAAAATGAATAGTGAATGTTAATTGGGCGTTGCATCGACATATATTGCATCAGCTGACCTTATCAACAAGCTCCTGGTTCTACACCCACAACGGAGTTTCATCTGAACACTCCAAATAGTTTGGTAGGAAGCTATAATACCAAACTGTGTACAAAAAACTGTGAATCGGTTCAAATCGTTTTGGCCCTCGCTCTTTCCTGGAGCTTAAATCTTGTATTATACCATCACTTTCAAACTGTTTCCTTTTGTACAAGCTGAGAAATAAATACTTATGCACTGCGTAAAAAAATCTAGGTTACCAGTAGTGAAGTGTTAGCATATATGGACTGCGTAGAGCATCGTAACTCCTTGAATTATGAAATTTATGAAGTGTGACTCAATCTGTGGAGGGTACTTTTTCCCCAGATATTTCGAGTTCACAAAAAAATCAGCACATCGATTGTAATCTCATTCGTATTTTTCACTAAATGTTCTTTAATAGCTTACCACTTAGGTCACTTTTTAAAGCGTTCATCTGTGATCTGACATGCCTTTTCAATGTTTCTCTTTCTACGTCTGCGTTTTTCACATAAGTTTGTTCAGGCAGATCATATGTTTTATTGGTTAAGTATTCTATCAAACTTAATGAAAAAAGAAAATCCCTACTTTTAATCCACATTCGATAAATTCACCTTTTTGAATATTAAACAGCTAGTAAAAGTCATGATTGCTTCAAAGATACAGTCATAAGAACGAAAAATTGCTCTCTTCAGAAAACTTTTAGAAATCAAGAGAATGTTTGAGCGATACAGTCGTACCTGAACCTGAGAACCAGTTCTTGGTACGGCACGCTGCACGCACTGCATCGCAGACAGCCTTACTGACAGCCTGGCCTGGACTGTAGACAGGGTTACCTGACCGTTTTCGTGAATAGTAACAACTTCCAAGCTTAAAACGTAACAAATTTGACGAAAATGTAACAAAATTTTAAAATTCCTGAATAATTACACCATTTTTATATCAATACCCTCACTGAAAAAAAATAATGGCGGCCATGTTCTGGGACAGCGATAGCGTAATTCCTACTCATTGCATTCTAAAGAGCACTACGGTGACAGGTGCATCTTCTCAAGATGTGTTGAATCACAAGCTCCTTCCAGAAATACGTGGAAAAAGGCCAGGAAAGGCTGTGCGTGTGCTCTTTCACCAAGACAATGCACAAGCACATCAGACGAATGCAACACCGCAGTTTCTTCGTGACAACGACGTTGAAGTAATTTCTCACGCACTTTACTCACCTGACTTGACTCCACACGAGTTTTGACTGCTCTAAACGATGAAAAACACGGTCCGTGGTACACAGTTTTCGTGTCATTAGTTTGTGAAAAAAAAATTGGAGGTGTAATGACTTTAATACTCCTCATAGTCGAAGCTTCAGTATATTTATCCATAACGAGCTAAAATTTTGCTTCATTAAAATAAGCTTTTTCAAATAATGTTCACTAATGATGACTTGAAAAAGACCAATATTTTTAGTTCTGCTTCATGTAATATCTTTACTGATTGAAAAATCTTCCCAGACATTCGCAAGCAACCCTGGCAAATTATCCAAAATAGCTATTGGTAAGTTGTGCTCACCTTCAAAGTGACAAAGTTCTAGTTCAGCTGCAACTACTTAGCTTGAACAAAGCAATGACAAACTGTGTTGCATAAAGTCGGTTACTTTAGTACACCTGTTAACGCTACTTACATTTTTTAATGTTTTTCTGTATTCGCATGTCTCTCAACTTTTGTCATTCCATCAGCAAATATGCTATTACAAAATTTTCAGACAGCATCATTTTCATTTTCTTCTCTCACTTGAATTCCTGCTAAAAATCTTTCATTTTCTAGTCAATTTTTTGTGAACTTTAGTGTATAACTTTTAGTTGCTTTAGATTTATTCTTCTTTGGTGTATTATTTAATCATTTCTTTTGTCAGAAAATTATTTGCTTGAACTCTCGAAACTAGGGCTAGAAAACTAAACGCAAAGTACAATGAAATGATCAAACTGATCATAGTGAACCACAGGTAGTGATTGATTTTGAATAGCTCGTCACAAAATTGTCCCACTTAGCACTACAAGTACACAAGCTGCTCTCGCACTGCGCAACTGCTCAGGTCTGCGCTGGCGCTGCTGCCGAGCATTTGCTTTGAACGGTGTAGCGTTGGACACGAAATAAAATGACTCTGATATTCTATCGATCCAACAGCTTTTACTGTTTAAATGAACTTTAAATATTGAAACAGAAACAACAATTCAACAATATTTAGCATTAGTACATAGTAATAATATATCATGAAGTTGTAACATAAGTAGCATAATTAGGACCTGCAACCAAAAATAACACCTGTATTACGAACTGAGCAATTTGCACTGAATCTGCAAATCTGCAGCACTGAAGTAACTGGATCCCATAAGTTGGATACTGAAACTTACTTTTCCTATTGAAAAATACATGCCGTAAAAATATTTGAGGAGGTACGAGAATTTGTTTCATGAAGATGTGTGTGGAAGCTCCAGCAATTTCCTCCCATGGATCAAACTTATTGAATTTCAATACGCTTTTCTTCTTCCTTTTACTATTTCAGAGACATTGTCACTTGTTTATTTTTTATAAGCTTTAGCTTAAAAGTGCTACGAAAATTTATAATTGATGAAATCCTTATTTGCGTTTGAAATTTTTACGTATGTAACAGTTTATTTAAGTGGTTTTTAACCACTGTCGAACTTTAAAAGCATGGAAACAATCGGACAAATTTACCAAGTTATAATGAAGATTTTACCTGCTCAAATGTGTGAAAATTGTTAGTTTTATTTCCTAATTGAACATAATATCTCATTGCTGAAAGTACCTGCAGCAAGCATACATCAGTGTGTTAGTACCCTACTATGTACATTGAAATCGTGGGATCTATTTTTTTCCTTTCAAAAGGTTTTTCGTTAAGACTGAGGCTCAATTGTAGCATTTGTTATGAACTAATTTGGATTCCTTTTTGGAGAATTCACGCATATAATTGACAAAAACTTCAACAGGAAATGATATAATTGGCTTAACTAATGGCTTAATGAACAAACTTGCAGAAATATTATAGATTGATATGAATTATGGTAAGTTCAACTGTAGAAAAAATAATGATTTCCTAACAAAGTATTCAAGTTTTCCTTCCCTCATATATGTTAAGAAATTGATTAGGAGTAGAAAAACTTCGAAGCAGCAAATTTTCATGTTCGTTTATTTAACGGTAACATTCATAAAATGGTCATCGTTTTGCACTTTTATAAAAAATATCCCAGAATGTGAATCGTCATAAATGATCCAGCATTTGCCCATTAATATAAGGATTAATACATAAATATTGGACAAAAAATATTTATGATTTACTCATTCATTACTAAACAGATTAACACTTAAAATACATTGTTAATAATTTTCTTCCATCAATCCTTTTTTTGTAATACTTGTCCCAATGTAAAATACTTTTAAAAAGAATAGTTCATACCATAGTAAGAACAAATAGTTATTGTTTTGGGATTCAAATTAGAGATGAGAAGTTACGAGAAATTAGGAACATCAGAAGTGAAATAAGAAATCAGGTGTGCTGATGAATTATAATTGACCATGAATAACATGTCTTTGGAAACTTGTGACGATATTCTTCCCTCTGATTTGCTGCCTTTCGTGTGTTCTTTTCTCATGAAGTCAACATAAAGAAGCTCGTCAAAGGAAAGAGAAACTTACGTAAAGTCGAGTAGTTCTTTAGCCCAATGGAGCTGAAAAATTCATGTCAGATGTTGCTGCATCCGCCGACAAGAATAAGGTAAGGCCTGTTATGAAATACTTTAATGAAATCCCAGGATCAAAATGAAGAATATCAATCGCTGAATTCTTTCATTCTTTTAAATCATCTTTGTAACATATTTTTATTCTTAATTGACAATTTTAATCCATAGAGCACACCTTCTATTTCATTTCATCTTGAATGAATTTTATAAAGATCTAACCCGAAAAAAAATGATAATTTTCTGAGCCAGAAAGACGTCAATCCTCAAATAAAATTAAATTTCACACTTGTTTATGCCAAGTGAGCTCGATCAAATAGTACATGTTAGTTTCTCTGTCACGTAAGCACACGATTCAGAAACGTGTTATCATATATTCCAGTTTGAGTGTAGCCTGAAATGAACACGTATCCTTGATAATGTTTACGAAACACATGTGAGGTTTTGAATATACACAGCGGTTTCATTTTCACATGCGTCATTGATAACGAGAGACAGGTTTACCTCCACCTACGTAGATGTGGACTAACGTATTTTTCTGAGCAGTAGACTAGCGATTTGATGAGCACAGAAGACGGCCTTACCAGTGAGTAGCCTGAAATAATGAATAAGCGATCAAAAAAAAGCATTGTTGTGCACTTTCATGAACATTAGTTGCGCATGGAAAACTCTCTTAACAACAAATTTTTGCATACACCATCAAAATGGTTAATTTTCTCATTGTTTTGCATTCGTCTATGTTTATTTTTTTGGAAGATTCAAATAACTATCTAGCTCAAAAGGAAATAACTCTGAAAAGTTATGAGAGTTGAAAAATATTTCTTTGAATTTAGGAATTTAAATTGTTTATTACTTGCAACTCAATTGAAAAATTAAGATATTATGTCATAACAGACAGTTCCCGTGGAAATTCCACGATTTGGATTTGACTAATTTAAAAATATTCTACAAATGAATATATTAAAGACTTACGACGATTTATTGTGTTTTCAATGCAAGTTTTCATTAATATGTACAGAACTTTCATTCTGTATTTTATCTACCGATAACATGGCCTTGACAGTGCCCGTTGAAATTACTTGGTTTAAAGGTGATAAAATTAGGGATATATGAAACGAACTACTCACATATTTTAGTTTTACCAGTGGTACTATCAAAATCTGAATACTTTTCATGAATATATACAAAACATGCATACTGTGTTATATATACCGATAACATGCCCGTGTAGGAGAGTGAAGCTAATTACAGAAAAAAATGGAGTATTTTATTGTGATCCAGCGCCTTTTTTATCCCCAATACAATGCTGGTAATATATGCATACCCGTTCTAATTTCAGTTGAATAATTTTTCTTTAGCAATAGATAGAAAGTAATGGGACGGACACACACAGATACAGGGAGTGAGAGAGATGGAGATCCGTTGTTGATTATATATGTCGATGTAGATTTCCGTTCGTCTACAGAAATTTTTTAGGTGGATTCGTTTTACATCGGAAGATGTTATGAGGAGAACATGAAAATGTTGAAAAACTTATGTTTCTTCCAGGCCTGCAAGCAGTCAATATGTTCATACTAGTAGACCCACACGTGAAAATTCACGTACATTTTACTGCATTATTTCGTTTCATTTGCCAGTAGACGCAGGCTTTGTGAAAGAGTTTCCACTTTAAAGGATGTGCCTTTGGTATCCTCAATACAGTGCTTATAATACATGCATAGCCGTTCTGATTTCAGTTCAATAATTTTTCTTTGGTAATAGATAATAACTAATGGGACAGACACACACGAAGAGACAAAGAGATAAAGTGAGAGAGAGAGAGAGAGAGGGAGAGTTGGAGGCACACTTTTATATATTGTAGACAGTAAAATTTCTGAATCAGAAGTTTCTACATGAGCGTTTCAAGTCCAAAGCGACACACCGTCGATTGAGGGAAATTCAAGAAAATAATGGATTTAAATTTAGCGCACAAAATTTAAGTAACAAGACTGGTGTGGTGCTGTGGTTTGGTTGTGTGGACTGGTATGGTGGCGTGATTGTGTTGACTGGTGTAGTGGTGTGATTGTGTGTACTGGTGTAGTGGCGTGATTGTGTTGACTGGTGTAGTGGTGTGATTGTGTGTACTGGTGTAGTGGCGTGATTGTGTGTACTGGTGTAGTGGTGTGGTTGTTTGTACTGGTGTAGTGGTGTGGTTGTGTGAACTGGTGTAGTGGTGTGGTTGTGTGTACTGGTGTAGTGGTGTGGTTGTGTGAACTGGTATGGTAATGTAGTTGTAAAGCTGCATGTCTGATACAGATCAAAAAGCCTGTTTCAGGTATATGCTGGTAAAGAGTCAGTGTTACATAAGCTTACCAGGATCACCAGCTGGTCTAAGACACAGACCTGCACTCCAGTCACTGACGCTGTAGCGGTGGTCAACGACCGCTGTGTAAATAAATGTGGCACAGGATGTTTGCTTTATCACACGGTCAAACTTGCAATAGATTTACGCACCTGGTTAGCTAACCTGATTAGTGCGCCTCATTAGTTCATCTGATTAACTCAATCAATTATTCCTCTAGATTAGCTAACCTGATTAGCACGCGACATTATTTCACCTAATTCGCTCGCCTGATTAGCTGATCCAACTCCCACCACTCGGCAACAGCTGCAACACAACAGCTGTAACACAACAGCTGTAACACAACAGCTGTAACACAACAGCTCTAACACAACAGCTGTAACACAACAGCTCTAACACAACAGCTCTAACACAACAGCTGTAACACAGCAGCTTTAACACAACAGCTGTAACACAACAGCTGTAACACAACATACGACGCATATTTCTACTTGCTGCTCAGTGGCAGTAATCGGGACAGTTAATTTTTAAATAAACTTAAATAAATCACAAGTGCAATTAATTCAAGCTTCACGATATGTGGAGCAGACCTGCAAATGCATTTTACCTTCTACATCATAAATACTGTGATAAGGTTTGATCGAATTAATCACCCATTCTTAAATGTTTGCTGTGATGATAGCACTTTGTTCTTGCTGCAAGTGATGAAAGAAAAAGATGTCACTTTTCCACACGTGGGCTTGATCAAAGGTGGGCGCCGTCAGAGATGAGCTTGATCAAAGGTGGTCTTTCTTAAAGGTTGGCTTGGTCAAAGCTAAGTTGAACTTGAAATTGTGGTCTTCAGAGCAAGCCTGTGTTCTGTTGTCGGCCTTTAATATCTGTTTTTAGTGATTTATTTTTTCATACCTTCGAGCAATGAAGGGTTGATTGAAAAACAAATACTTGAAGCTACTGTATTTTTTAGCCCAGCTATCAGTCAGTAACAAATCATATTGGAAAAACAAAGCTGTTGAGATAAAACACTGATATCTAGCACACACTTTAAAACGTTACCAATATTAGGAGCAAATTTACAATGTTGTTCCTACTTTACCCTTGTGTTCCTCCCTCTGAAAACCAATAAATCGTATAACTGCACCATTGATTACTCCTGAAACGCCACTAAAAATTGTACACATTTGAGAAAGTCGTGTTATAAAAAGTAGAGTCTCTTGGTCCGGTGGAGCCGCAGGTTCATGAATTATGATCATGACTTAGAGAAACTTTGTATACACAAAGAGACCGGAACTACTTGAAGTATTGTACAGAGCTCTCCCAATATTAAAATAGTTTTCAATCAAGTGAATAATTTAGAACATAAATTTAGTAGTAAGCTCCATGCTACTTGATACTCGCTTTTAGAGCATAAGTATCCGTATGCGTGTTTCAGGGTTTCTAAGGAGATACAGTACATGCATGCAAATCAAAAAATTTATTTTCCTTTAATATTTTAAAATCTGTAAACATTGTTTGATTACTGTTGGCACAAATGCTAGATTTTCATCCACCTACTTCTGAGAAGTTATTGTCGCATAACTATGCACTTTGTTACGCCGTTCCATACAACGCCTTACGCTTACATTGTTCACCTTTGTAAAACTTCTCTAAAAATTAAACAGAGTTTGATCGCACAAATAATGCATTGTTTCCTGACAGTCCCTCGTGAAATGAAATTTGAACCGCTATGCTATTCAGCGAGGTACCTCATGGCGACGGCAAAGTAGCCTAACGTAACAGCTGTGAAGTGAGCATAGCAGCTATCACTCATAACTTGCTCTCGTCTTGCAGCTGCACCAGGTCGGTCTACTCGGGTTATATCTTCCACAGAACTACTTTCATCACTATCCGCTTCGCTTTCCGATAGGTTGTCGAAGCTTTTTTCTTCGACCATACTGCGGAAGTCGATCCCTATGCCTGATGGGTGCTCGAAGCCATAGCAGCCCGAGGGTAACTGCCAAGAAATTATAGTTCGGATCCAGTCAGGACTGAAGAACTCTGGCATGTTGACCGCAGCTCCGCATAGAAAACCTGTTGAATGCGAGAAGTTATTAAATGTGCGTACAGTTTTACCTCCCACATTTCACGACGACATGAATGCTGTGTTATGCCTATATGTATTATAGCTGCTTTATCATGGTTATGTTATATCTTTTATGCTGTAGTTGCAACGACATAGCTGCCATGTCATGGCTACTACAGCATAACTACCATATTAACAACAACGATGAAGAATAGCATCTTCTACATATATAATCGACAATATATTTCCATCTCCCTCCCTCTCTCCCTCTCTCTCTGTCTCTCTGTTTGTATCTGTATATGTCCGTCCCATTACTTCCTATCTATTACTTAAGAAAAATTATTAAACTGAAATCAGAACGCGTATTCATGTATTACAAGCATTGCATTGTGGAGATCAAAGGCTCCGGATTACTATAAAATGATTACTATCGGCTAGGTACCTCGGCAGAACCTTGTTCAACACACAGAACGCAGTCCTTCCCAAAGACAACGTGGTGTTCTGCTAGCATCACCAACCTTGTTCAGTAAACAAGTCCTTCGCGATGTCAGGATACCCGAGTTTTGCGATGCGCTTGGCGTCATCCAGCACAGCCCTACACTGGCGCCGCATTAGTTCTGGTGTAACTGAGGCTGCATCTGCCTCCAGGAGGGTGCCGAAGTAGCGGCGAACCTGGGCCTCGAAATCTGGTGCGCAACCTCCCTATAAAAATACAGCCAGCTGTAAATGAATACTTTTTACCATAATAATGCGGTGGTCGACAGCCGTATCATGGTCTAAGCACAGACAACATAATATGGTCAACATAGTACTATAAACAAAAATTAGCCACACAGAATGGTCAACAAAATATGAAAGATAACGACATAAAATATGGTCCAGAAGATGGCTTCAGAATAAGGTAATCACAATATAGTTAATTTCACCTGATAATCAAAACCCATCAACACAGAAATCAAAAAAGTAAATGTACGCGCGTGAGCTTTCTAAACGAGCTTTTCTGACAATCTTTATTCCGTTTCCCCAAATGTTTTGATGCAATTGAAGCATTTCTTTGTTTTTATATTTACTCTCATTTTACTTTCCACCTGTGGCGTAAGGAAGAGTAGCTGTTGGCTTAGATGCTTCTCACCCTAGTCTTAAGATGAAATTAATCAGACGAATTTCAACTTGTAGAGTTGAGAACACCTAAAGAAGATCTTACGTTCTGTCCCAACAGAAGGAAGAGCAGCTGGTGGGTGAGGTAGTACGCATGAGTGCTGGGTCTGGTGGTCATCAGCCAGCAGGGCTCGTCGACGGGGCAGTAGAGGGACCGGCCAGAGAACTCCTGGTCCACGTCAGAAACGTTCTTTGGTTGGATCTGGCTCATGCATAAGTCTGATGCTCCAGTTGTAAATTCTATGACGGCTGAGAATAAAAAGAGTAAGTTAACCTCAACTCTTGGAAACCCTTCCGAGCAATTCTTAGCTTACACGTGATGAACTGACATCAACATTCTAGGTTTTGTATCATTCCGTCGCAGCTGAAAAAACAAGTACAAATTAACATTACCCTGTACATATAGTTTCCCAAATAATTTATAGCACATAATATGCAACCGTTAACGTCAACATTAACGGTCTTGTAACAGTTAGATATGTACGAGGGATCATCTAAACAGCGAGATGTAGTTCGTATCCAAAACTAAAATTTTGAACCATATTTGAAAAATTGCTTCTCAAAAAGAACATTTGAAATGATTCATTTCACAATATTTTTATGGTAATAAATCTTCCTCTTTGGAAAAAATACAGTAAGACCACGCTAATAGTCCAATTTAACATTCCATGTAATATTACATACAAATATCTTTGGATATATTAAATGGCTTATTTAAAAGATTTAATTATATATCAGTTATTTAGGATAGTTATTTGCAGTGCTGACAATGTACATTGAAGGACACAACCCCTTTTCCTAATAATTGGTGTTCGTATCGACTCGCAATATTAGTTCAACATAATTCAAAAAGTGAGATCATTATCAAAGGAACTTAAAAATAGCAGATACTAACTTCAACATTGTTAAATATGTAAATCTACAACATTTGATACGAACAGTGAGCAGATATAACAAAATAAACAGGTTATTCCTTAATGTAACGTATCTTACACTTTATGACTTCAAGAACATGATCAGTTGTTGATTCAGTCAATTTCTTTATTGTAGCAAATGACACCAATCTCAGAGCGACTACTATGGCATTCCATAAGTCTTGTTTCGAAGTAAATTCTCCACCATTACCATAAATTTCTATCGTAATGACGGGCCAGAATTTTTTATCGGAGTAAAATCAGATGAATTTGGAGACCATATCATCAAATTGTCGTCTTTTGATCCCAACGAAGCCAGATATTGCTTAGTTGCTTTGGCTGAATGCGGAGGTGCATTGTCTTGCATGAACACGATCTTTTTCCGGGGTGACAAAGGCTGGTCTTCAAGGCCAGGTAGAAGTGCTTGATTCAAAAGTTCACACTATGAAGTTGAGTTAATTTCAACACGATAGGGAATCATTACAGGTCCTTACTATGTATTACTTATAGGATGGCATAGTAGTTATATCGAGATCAGTGCCGTCTGCCACAATAAAGGAATTGACTAAATCGACAAATTATCGTCTTTTTGAGGTCATGAAATGTAAAAGACATTACATTTCATGTTGAAGATTTGCATGTATTACTATGTTGAAGTCAGCTCAATATACATTGTCAGCACTGCACATAGCCATCTTAAATCATCGATAAATAATTATAAATTGAAATATATCCATGCAATACATCCAAAGATATATCTATATAATATTTTAAGCAATGTTATATCGAACTTTTAGCATGGATCACACTGTATCATGGCTTTCGATCATTGTGTGGAGTTTGATTGTAGAAATGCTTACCCGAGCAGTTTAATGTAATGAAACAATCAGTCCATGGCAGTTTAATGTAATGAAACAATCAGTCCATGGCAGTTTAATGTAATGAAACAATCAGTCCATGGCAGTTTAATGTAATGAAACAATCAGTCCATGGCAGTTTAATGTAATGAAACAATCAGTCCAGGACAGCAAAAATAGCTATCTTATGGAAAAAATGCTTTCAAATCTGTGTTATCCGAGACGCGTGAAAACAAGAAAACTGCGACGCCTATTCGTCAGAAAATAATGATTCATAATGAACATATGAATCGAAAGTTTTACTCTAGGTGAGGAGGTTTACTCATGTTTAGTAAATGGTATGTAAAGTTAAATTGTAATGCATTATGGAAAGTTTTATGTGCTTAAAATAAAAGAAAACGAGACTCACAGCCTTCTTTCCTCAGGTTGATGTCGAAGGCCGTGTGCCAAATCTCGTCGAAGCCTGCGATCGTAAAAGCAGGGTCCAGTCTATGTATACTCTCTCCGTTTATGAGTGTTCTGGCGAAAGAGAAATCTGAGACCGGAAAACTTTGAATTAGATTTGCAATGAAATAAGAATTAGTATAAGGCAATGAGCGAAATAATTATTATCTATCTAATATAAATTTTGCATTCTGAATACACACACACAGCTCATTAATGTCCCAGCTAAAGGGTCAACTTACACGTGACAACGATAACATTGTTTCAAACATTCTGTAATAATTTTGGGCCACGCAATTTAGGTTTATTTTATCCTGTTTGTCAATCTTTGTTGTCTGTTGTAGAATTAAATATGGAAACGAAAACAAATATTTGAAAATTAAAATAGCATAACATGAAGGGCATCGGAAAAAAATTCATCAATAACATTACTTCAGGCATCGTTTGCTAGGCTTCCGGTTTGATAAAAAAAATTCAACAGTCACCGACAAGCAATGTCGATTCTATTATATAAAAACGATTTGATTGTGCAGTAATGACATTTATAAAAAAATATTCGGCCATGCCTTCTATTAAAAAGCATCTTCAAATTTGATACCGTGTAAAATGGTCTGGAATTTTCATACAGGTTAAAAGAAAGTGCAAGGAAAGTAGAATACAACAGGTAACGTAATTCTGATATCCAGGATACGGAAAAATTAATTTTCTAAAACAACTGCATGTCTCATCGAAATCTTGAATGAATAGAAGCCATGTTATTCATGTATAAAAGCAATTTATAGATTTAAATACATTTTTCACATTCTCTTGGTTTGAGACATGGGAACAATAAAGATAGTGACAAACATCTGAAATAATGATTACACTTGGTAGGGAGGAGGTATGTTTCTGTATTCCGTAGCATTTTTAACCAAAAGTGCCCCCTATTACTTTCCCTCGTCTTTTTATACTGCGTACGAGTTTCTCTAATGTTGCCTGATACTTTGTGGTTTGTACCACGACCTGAATGTCAATCAAAGTCTCTTTGAGTGCATGACGCACACATCAGAACCGGCAAGTGTCCATCCTAGTGTTACCTCACAGCGGCTGTACCTCTAGATGTCGCTCAACGTTTGTGTTGACTCAATAAACAAATGGATATCAAGTTTTGGGCCCCGAAAAAAAGTCTATCTTATCCTAAAATGCACATCAAATAAACTGCAGAAGTAGGCTTGGCCTGTTAACGATACTTTGATCCGCTCGCAAAACGATATCATTCTGATTAGTTGGTTGCTGAGGGGCATCTCATTGATTGCTAGGTTGATGAGTTTTGCGTGGTGGATACAGCATCTGAAATCCGTCCTAGTTTATCAAATGACTTTGTAATTTTTTAACTAGAGTTAGTAAATTAGACATTAAGAAGACATCATCTACTATACCTAGAAATCCCTCTCAGAAAATGAGATTCTACCTCCAGTAATAAATAATTCAACTTTTGTTACTCTGATGATGTATGTTTTGAAGGACTTTAGGGCTTCATTTTAATTTGATTCCTACAGAATTTGAGAAGCAGTTGTTTACAATAGTTATCTTCTGTTCGCAGGGGTTTGTTATGACGGTGAACGTCAAGAAAAACCTGAATATACCCATCACACAAATCATCTGCATCTTAAAAGAAATTTTCAGAAGTAAGTAACCACAAAATGAAATTTTGCCGCAACACTTCACATCAACAAAAAATAACGTAAAACAACAATATTCATTGAGAAACCCATTCATTCAGAAAGCAATAGCATAGTAACGCTAAAACGTGGTATGCAACTGTTTATATTTAGTACGACGGTACATGACTTTCAACATCGCAGGATTTGGTACCTCATCAAGACTTTTCATGAGAAGAAGACTGGCTTTTCAGTCTCTCGCACTGCAGGTCTCTACCGTCAGAAAAACAAGCGGGTCTATGAAAACAACTATTACTGCCTACAGTGTCTCGTGTCTCACCGTAATTATGTTGTGACTGTACACTGATTATTTACTTAGTATTACAGTCATCTCAATCTTCAGAAAACACAACTTACGCTGTGACTATGCGCTAAATATTTCTTTAATGTCACCGTAATCTCTAGAAAAAAAATATCGTAGACAGCCTATTTTATAGCTTCTGTTAAACTGTTGACATTTAAGTTTCATACAGGGTGCAACGACATAACTTCCTTTTATCATAACTTTTTCGTGATCAAAAAAGAAAGTTATGTTGCCGCACTGTGTATATAGTGTCACAGAAATCTATGTTCTGTATTATATTTTGTGCTGTACGGAACCTACAAAGTTTACAGAATCTTCAGTAGGGAGTTATACTTTTTTTAAAGTTAGGACTGAATTTGTAGTTCGATTGCAGGACTTGGATTGCCGCATCGAGGTCCGCCTCCGCCTCCAGCAGCAACTCCTCCACCTCAACGCCTCCGTATGCTTGCGGTGTCTCGACACGGCGCTGATTCAGCTGGTCTTTGTTGTCAGGGAATTGTTAAAGGTAATTTTAGATTCACAGTGCGGTATGTAATGTTAATCTCAACGGTAATTGAAATGTTATAACATTATTGAAATACCTTACCTGCTTTGAGCATTTCCTGTGATGGTAATAATGTGGTGATTACGATGCTAATTACGATGCTAAGTACGATGCTAAGTACGACGCTAAGTACGATGCTAAGTACGACGCTAAGTACGATGCTAATTACTGTGCTAAGTACAATGCCAGAATGAAACCAACTCCTGAATTTATGGAAGACATGATTAGCATTCACTATGAAAACAAAATATTTGTGACACTATAACTGCACTCACGACTTGTGAAATCAAATCTGCCCTCCATTTTATACTGGAAATAGAAGAGTAAAATAAATGTAAGTGAAATGTACAATGTGTTCATATGAATACGTGGCATGTAACACGTACACACATGTGAGACATGTAACACGTACGCACATGTGAGACATGTAACACGTACACACATGTGAGACATGTAACACGTACACACATGTGTGGCATGTAACACGTACACACATGTCGACATATAGAGTGCAGGACTTGGATGTGTTACTTCTCCATCAAAAAAGTTCTCGATGTTCATTTTATTTTGAATCTCCGTAAAAATGAAAGTAAGAATAATAACTACAAAATATGAACAATAATGGGAAAATAAGAATAATAATGACAAAACAGAGTAATAACTGTAAAATTATAATTATAATCGTAAAATAAGAAAAATAAACCCAAAAGAAGAATAATCAAAGTTAACAAAAGAATAATAACAACAAAAAAAGACTGCGAACGATTGAGACGAATTCTACTACAGATGAACAGCCCACTGGTGAAGACGTAAAAACTCAAAATGTTGCGTAAAAATAAAAGACAGTAATCAGAAGACGTTCATAATTTACAAGTAATATGATAACCAAAGCAACTTATTCTTCTGAATGTTTATTGTGCCTCAGTTTCTACAACCTAGCCAACACTAAAAGTGACAAGATAGTATACTTTTACATATACATACTCGTATAAAGTCCTTCATTATGAATAATACCTCATAGTCTATCATTAACCATTCAGAACACATCAGGAGAAAAGGAAGAAGCTCCATAAAGCCTCGTTGGTATATAATACATCATATTCTACATTAGGCCATTCAGAAGAAAAACACTTTTGAATATAATGTATCATATCCTACCTTTACTCATGCGTATGCAGAAAAGGACGTCGTCGAGGGCGTTGAAGATGTTGTTGGATTCAGCGAGGATGTAGCTGCTCAGTCTCCTCATTGTCCTTGCTACCTCGACTGACAAATCAGACTTAACTGCTGCCTCCATCCTGTTCAGATTTGTAACCATGGCTTCAACTGCATTAGCTTCCGTATCAATTGTAAAGGAATCAGTTTTCCCATTAAAGATGAAGCTTTTGCTGCTTGCTGAGTAAACTGCCTGGACGAGCAGGAAAGTCCAGAATATCACAATAGTTGTGGACCCCATGATGATGAGCGAGTGGAGTCTGGCCTAAAAACTGGAAAAAGAAAAGTAAAATTATAAACTTTTGATCGCTTCTCCTTGGTAGATTTCGTACCTCCGAGGAAGATGTAACCGATAAATAGCATACATGAATTGAATGTAACATGAGAATGTATTGATATCATCTTATGTCGACATTTCCTGTAGTAAAAAAATGAACAATTGTTGATTACTTTGCACAAATAAAACGTAATTGTTAGGTGAAATAGCTGTAAAATTTTGTGATGAATTTTTGTTCTTTAATTCAGGTTCTTCAGTGAGTGTGTTTTACATTCTAGAAAATTTTAAAACGCAAATGAACATTAGAACATTACTTAAAAATACTCAAAACTGAATAAAGTGTCCTCACCACACAACCTGCCTCAATAATGTGTCCTCACCACACCTCACCACAATACCATAGAATAAATCAAGTGAATGTAGGAAATAAAATAAAACAAGGTTTTCAGAGCACTTTTCGGCAAGAATATAGAAAGCAAATAAATAGGTCCACAGCACTTACTAGGTTTAGTAAAAACTGCACTTACTTGTTCGGTAAACGTCAATTTATCATATAAAATAATCTCCAGGCACTTAAAGGATTATACCCTCGTAAGGATTTTACCCTTGAAAGTAATATTAGGTAAAAGTAGAGGACAGGCCTGGATAAAAACAACATAATTTATTATATTCAGCAGGTGTTGTTAGTTTCTTGTAACATGCCACAACTTATGATGAGGGTTCATCTTGCATTCCATTCTATTCGCTCTCGTTATATTCGATTCCATTTTTTCTATTTATTTTATCACATTACCATATTCTCTACCTCCCTCTCCAGATTCTCTACCTCCCTCTCCAGATTCTCTACCTCCCGTACATTTTCCACCTCCCCCACAGTTTCTACCTCACCCCTACACCTACCACACTCGCTCACCCTCAGCCACACGGTCTACCACACGCGTGCAGCTGCAGTGCGGACAACATTGACTGCGTAGAAGTTGCAGTACGTGACCACCTGAACAAACACGTCCCAGCTCAACATGTGCAAGTACAGAGAAATAAAACCAAAACTCCGCACTTGAACTATAGAAGATATTAATTGGTCCAAAATGAACGCCCAGACGTTGATGTATGGATTAGGAAGATTAATCCGTATATTAAAATAATCACCAGTTTATATTCCATTAATCTCTTCACTAATGTTCAGATTTAACTTGTGTTCAGACGTTCGTCTTCGTTGGCTTAATATCAATCAGTTTATTTTCAAATATAAATGTATTTTCTACCCGCCAGAGAAAGAAAAATATGAACTTTATTTCACTGTGGCAGATCACATGTAGTAACAGCTAGAATTGTACATGAAAATATTGTTCCTGTGATCCCAAAAAACTTATTTTTTCAAAAACAAATGATGATCGAATGATAAAGTAATTCAGCATTTAGGTGGTTACCTAGAAATAAACGAGTTGGTACGATGTTTTATTTATGTGCGAGTTTTCTTCAAAGAGATTATTGATCAAGACGATCTGTAATTAAGCTACGTTAGGTTTGGTTATGCTAGGTTAGGTCATGTTATGTTAGGTTTTGGTTATATGTTATATTTATAACACAAAGTCAAGACTGGAGCAGCGGTAATTCAGGTCTTGTGACTAGAGCTGAGTGATGCTGAATTATGGGTCTACTTCAAAGAGTAGCTGTGTGAGGTCTGTGAATCCTACGACTACTCTTAATCAGTCAATCCTACGACTACTCTTAATCAGTCAGTCCTACGGCTACTCTTATTCAGTCAGTCCTACGGCTACTCTTAATCAGTCAATCATACGGCTACTCTTAATCAGTCAATCATACGGCTACTCTTAATCAGTCAATCATACGGCTACTCTTAATCAGTCAATCATACGGCTACTCTTAATCAGTCAATCATACGGCTATTCCTAGTCAGTCAATCATACGGCTACTGTGATGACCAGTGAAACAATCATACAGCTGTGTTTTCATACGTTTTTTGGAATAATATTTGGAATTAGGAATAATATTTGGTGGCATGTTTAACAATCATAGTTAGGAATTATGCATGAGAAATTATGATCACGAATAACGAATTATTTTAACTTATGTACGCAATATTTTTCGGGACATAATATCAGTTACCTGAAATTATGTCTGCTGAATAAAATTGGAACAAAATCTTTCATTGAATTTGCAGTTGTATTGTGGTGTAAAAAACTGCGCTCGTACAGAATGGAGATTTGTGCATTATTGGACACTGACGCGTCGTTTCAAGTCCAGACATTTGACAGTGGTGGCTTCGTGAGGGTTCTTCAAGTGCTTTAAACCGCCGATATCAAGTTGGAAACTCATTTATTCTTATTCCTACCAAATAAAATGTCGTTCACTTTACTTTTTAGGTTAGAAATACATATTTTGTGGATGTGAGCATAGTTTAGAGATAAACATAACGACAAACACTTGAAGGAGGACCTGTTGCACCTACCTTGTAACGCTAGGCAGTCACGCATGTGTGTTGTGATAAGTGAAGGGAGTGAGCTAAGAAAACAACAAGGAAATACTCGAGTAAAATATTTTATTCCCTATAAAGGGGTATATAAAATATAATACAACTTTGACTCTCCCCAAACTCCTCTTCACTTTGTTACGCTTGCTGACGAGATCAATATTTAGATTTTCATAGCACGCTATGTACATAATAGTCTTTCCATTACATGTTATGTGTACTTCCATTACACGCCATGTATAGTCCTTCGAATAACTGTTGAAATAATATCTCATTTTATTTCTGATTAATGAAGTTTTCTGTGTGATGCATTTCTCATTGTATTATCTAATTTTTTCAATTCTTACAACTTTTTACGTTCATTAGGTCGAACTTACGAGAAGTATGTAGTGAATAAATTACTCTCAATCTTTCACACTTTTTCTTCCTGGTAAAATAAGTAGGAACAATTGTTTATAATGCAATGTAGTAGCATTACCATATCCCATTATAACAACCATGATAACGCATTGGTAAGAAAGTGTACGAGAAAACATGGCCCACGTGCGTGTACTCTTTTACAGCACCCATATTTTTAAACAACATACAAACATTCATACACCGATGTACACGTTTCATCTAAACAACACACTTATATCTGCAACTGCTAAGCCTCATCCATAGCTCAGCCACACTCACTGACTTACCGAAAAGAATATTACTGTGACATGTAAGAAGTAAGACAGCGGTGAATTTCTCTGGCAAGTAGAGTTAGGTTGCTAACGCTGTCACCACCTCACGTACACTGCGACGGTGACCTGCGTCTCTGAGAGACTTGGTGTCCACAACATTTTGTAAATAGTAACAAATTCCAATCACAAAACGTAACAAATGCCTCGAAAAAGCAACATATTTTAAAAGTTACTAAATAATAAAAATATTTATATATAAATAGTAATTTATGCATTTTTTCTCATACAAGGTGGTGCATAATAATTGTTACGTGTTTTCAAATCACTTTTAATATTTATTTGACAAACATCACCCAATGTCATTCTATAAAATCAATTAGCAAGGATTTATGAAATTATAAAACATTTTATGAAATTAATTATACTAAGTGATTAATCATCACCTAATTTTTTGCAGAACAATTAGCCATTAACTATTGACAATATCAGTGCAAGCTACCCAATACTACTGCTGCAAATTATTGTTACATGATCAGCTCTTGTTACACTATCTGCTTTTGTTACATGATCAGTTCTTGTTACATGATCGGTTCATATTACACGATCGATTCTTATTACACGATCAGTTCTTGTTATACAATCATTTTTTACTATCAATTCTTGTTACATGACCAGTTTATGTAACATGATCAGTTCTTGTTACACATTCATTTCTTGTTACATGGTCAGTTCTTGTTCCACAATCTGTTTTTGTTACATAATCAGTTCTAGTTACACAACCAGTTCTTTTTACACAATTCTTGTTATAGGATCAGTTCATGTACTAGGGTCAGTTCTTGTTACACAATCAGTTCTTGTTACATGATTAGTTCCTGGTACTTGATCAGTACTTGTTACATGATGAGTTCTTGCTACATGATCAGTTTTTGTCATTTGACTACTTCACCATTGTTACATGCAAAAGTTTTGATATTCAGAATTTCTGTTTTCAGTGCTGAAATAGACAAAAGTTTTATTTAAAATACAGAGAAAAAACAGAAAAATATTTTGTTTATCTGTATTTTTTGTTTTATTTTTGTCTATTTCAACCCTGATGACAGAATATTTTTATTCCGACATGTTTGTTATGAAGAATTTTTCTTTTTTGCATAATTAATTTTTTCATGTTACGCATGAGGTATTCCAGAAATGTACCAAATAGAGCAAACTCCATACGAGTTCAGCAAACTTTTCGTTCCAGCTACATTGGCAAAATATTAATATTTATTTTTCATGTAAATCACATAATTTTTAAAATTACTGTTAGCAAATCTTTCTTTCTGACAAAAAGGAATTTAGCGAATCTTAGCTCATCATCAAAATATTTATGGCAGGTTTTTCAAACCTAGACGTGACAACTGGCAACATTGCTCATTACCTGCCTGTCCAGTGTCCGCTTATAAACTGTCAGGTGTGTAGTGTAGCTACTGCTGTTAGTAGAGCTTGTAACGAGTGTTCAGAATTGGTTTCCTGTGTACGTTTGATCGTTCAAATAACACTGGAATTGTACGTCAGTTTTAAAACTGCAGTGAGATACCTGTGAACGCAAATGTGTCTCTTTTATGTATTTCAAATTTTTCGTGATGCAGTATAATCTAAATTAGATAGCATTAGATACGATGAGGTGATAGGAACGAGCCTTTTGGCCTATTCTTGGGTCGGTACCCAAGTCCCATGCGGTAATTCTAGCCGCCTATGGTCATACACAAACTGACCACGGTGGCAGCAGTCCTCGAACCCGGGTCTTCTCGCATCGCAAGCGAGTTCCCTCACCGGTTGACCAAGCTGGTGATATAGTGATATTTCAACTAACTTTTACCACATAAGTATCTTCATAATAAAACATTGCAAAATCCAACTTTTCGTATTTCGTGTATAAACTTTATTGTAACTATACAGTTTCTTTCAAACTAAAATGTATGTTTTTCATTATGGAAATCGTTAATATATTTGGACATATATCATTTCTTGAGAACATTTATTTAATCATACCTGTGTAGTTTAGCCCAATAAGTTCAGTATTTTGCAGGTAAGAATTTATGTCAAGAAAAACTGGAAGCGTGTCAACAATTAAGTTTCGTGTCATCGGCGAATTAGTTTATTTTACTGATAATTCCGACGTCGAAGTTGTTAATGTTTGCATGACAACGAGGAGCGGGTCTAAAACGTTTTCTTGGGCACTCCTGATATTATCATACATGCGTCAGGTCACTGACTTCATCATAAATTATCACTCGTTCAGTGCTACCAGTGAGTCAATTTCGTATTCATCGAGAGGAGTAGACTCGTATTCCATGCGCTTCCTCTTTGGCCATTAATCTTTCATGGGGAACTCTGTATAAGGTTTTTTGAAAGTCGAGGTAAACAAGTTCTGCGTTTTTTTACAATCGTATATGTGATTGACTTTTCCGAAAAGTTAAAGTTTGTTGGACACCATTTTTCCCTGAATTTGAGCTGGGTGTCCGTAATCAGGTTTTGGTTTTGAGAACGATCTATCATAAAGACTTTGAGTAACCTTTCTATTGGTTTACTGATAACAGATGTAATACTGATTGAACAATAGTTTTTGGGTGCTTGTTTGTTCCCTGTTTTCAAGATAAAAGTGATATTTCCCTGCTTCCAATCCTCCAGAACAATCCTAGTTTTGAGCAATCAATCAAATATGTTTGCCAATGATTCGTTAATTACTTCACCTGTTTCTTTGAATAATTGGAGAACAAGACCATCGTGTCTGGTTGATTTATATGGGTTTAGAATGTTTGAGCTGTTTTTCTAACTCTTCTACTCTGAATGTCATGTCATAATTTTTCCAGGTTCAAGGGGTGAGGTTGCGGGATTTCAGTTTTGTCTTCACGAGTGAACACGGAAGTAAAGTATGTATTTAGAATTCTGGCTTTGATTTTGTTGTTCATTTGAGTTGAGCCATCAAGGTCGATCAGTGGTTCAATAGTATCTCTTTCGAGTCGTCTGTCATTTACATATTTATAGAAGCTCTTCAGGTTGGTCTTGCGTGTTCTGTTAAGCTCCCACGTAAAGTACAGCTGATATACAGTAATTTAATAGTACTGAGAAAGCTTACACGGTCAGGTTTCTCAGTTTCATTTTCTGTTCACACTGACGGAGGCCTGCTTAATATTTTAAGCTTGTGTAACTTTTTCAGACGAGTTGGGTGAGTACGGTCGATAAATGGGTTGCAAGTGAAAGTCATCTTTTTAGTGAATATTGCCCCACAATCGAACAAATTCAAGTGCGTCGGGATATCTCGTTAGAGAAGATGGTCAATTTCAAGACGATACTCTTCATCGCTCTTGCTTTGGAAGTGACTTTTGTTGTTGAGGGCTTTGCCTACAGTACCTCTTCATCAACCATCAAGTCTGGGCTTTTCAAACTCAAATCGAGAGCTGCTAAAGATAGAATACTGAGGTCTGATCGTAATCGTAGCCTCCAGCGTTCTGTAAAGAATGGAAGACAGCTACGAGATGATCTTCTGCTTGACGTAGCCAAGAGCTTCAAAAATATAACGGGTTTCATTGCTCGCGAGGCCGAAAAGGGCAACGATGACCTGCTGTTCTCTGTCCGCATCACTCAAGGTTAGGATACAGTTTTTAGACCATCCGTAAATTATTTACATAATTTTCGCCCCCTTTTGAAATCTTTATCGACATGTAAAAGTTATCTTTATTTTTCCTTTGAGCGTCGTAATGGCTAGTTCGGGCGTCGTGGTGTGAGGTGCAAGGCGATCGAGGTGCGTAAGCTGGAAACTTTCTTTATTTGGTAGTAGTAGTCAGTAACCTCTATACGCAATTCGTGATGATCCATGACATTCTCTTACACGGGACGAACATCTATTTGTAACGGGTTTGTTTTGCTACAGAAGAAGAAGCTCGTCAGTATCGTGGTTCCGGAGGTTTTGTCATTCAAGAGAAATTTAAGAACTACTGGGTTGTATTACTTTGAACCTTACGTTCGCTCGAGTCAATTAAGTCGACGTTGAAACAGTGGTACATCATTTTCAAATAGGACTGGCTCACTTCGAAATTCTAATTGCTACGGAAATCCATTCGTGTCATCAAGTGGGCTGTAGAAAGCTAATAATCCAAGAGAAGGTGCTGGAGTTAACTGAGCAATACATGCACAGTCCAAATTCTTACATAGAAACTTCCATTTACGATGAAATACTTTTGAACTAAATTTTTCAGATTATGTATAATTGATCTTAAAATTTTGTAGGGTTATGGTGAGAAACGACATATCGTGTGTGTAGAGGTGAAATGAAGCTTAATTTGTTATTGTTTATATATTTGTGTTTATATTTATATTTATAAATATATATATATATATATATATATATATATATA